>JADRCH010000142.1:4063959-4127697 GCA_019843965.1 Rhynchomys soricoides | reverse complement strand
TCTCTCTCTCTCTCTCTCTCTCTCTCTCTCTCTCTCTCTCTCTCTCTGTGTGTGTGTGTTTATGTATATGTGTATGAGTGAACTCTTTCTCTTTCCTTCTCTTTCTCACTGGCCCCAAGTAGTTAAAAGAGTTCATAGGTTTTTACTTTATTTTATTTATTTAGTTTTTGATACTTTATTTACATTTCAAAGGTTTTTCCCTTTCCAGGTCTCCCCTTTGGAAACCCTCTATCCCATTCTCCTCCCATTGCCTCTATGAGGGTGCTCCCCACCCACCCATTCCCATCTTCCCTCCCTGGCATTCCCCTGAACTGGGACATCTAACACCCTCAGGCCCAAGGGCCTCACCTCCCATTGATGGCCAACAAGGCCCTCCTCTGCCACATATGTGGCCAGCACCATGGGTCCCTTCATGTGTATTCTTTGGTTGGTGGTCCAAGTCTCTTGGAGCACCGGTGGGTCAGACCAGTTGACACAGTTGCTCCCTCCAAAGGGTTGCAAACTTCCTCAGCTCCTTCAGTCCCTTCTCCAACTCCTCCATCTGGGATCCCACGCTCAGTCCAACAGTTGCTGTGAATTTAACATTTCTTTAGGTGCTTCTCAGCCCTTCGCATTTCCTCAGTTGAGAATTCTCTGTTTATCTCTGTTCCCCATTTTTTGATAGGGTTGTTTGGTCTTTTTTGTTTAGTTTTGTTTTGTTTCTTTCTTTCTTTCTATCTGTCTGTCTTTTTTTTTTTTTTTTTTGCTGGCCACATAGAGTGCCAGTCCCAATAAATTAAGCTTCCTTCTATCAGAAAAAAGTCTGCTGAGCAACTTCTCAGATCTGCTTTTAGCAGCAGCCCCCATAGGTATCTGGATGCATACCAGTCAGGGACTCTAAGCACTGACCACAAACGTCTCTGTCTGTCTCAGTTTACCCACCACATGGATGCCAAAGCCAGTCATTGGAAATTAACAAATTATAAAACCAATAAGTGGCCTCATCATTTGGAGAGATAATCATTCTTACCTTAGCAATCACATGTAGCTTCCTGTCTAAGGGTAGGTCTCTGAACTTTTTATCTTCTCACATTAGCACTTCTAATGATTCAGTCATTTTTCCAATCTTTTTTGCATCCATTTCTAGGAGAGAATTTTTCACAATAGATTTTTTTTGATATTCTTGTTCTTATAATTTTTATGCCTCCTCTTCTGCATGTTCCTAAGTTATAGATTTAGATGTGTTTGTTGAGGCTGGTATTCCCACATCTGTTGGTATCTGCACTGTATCCAATTGTGACTTTCTGTGATGATCCTCCTTTGGCTGTAAGAAGAGACCTCTTTTTAGAGTAAATTGACCCTTCTTCCAGAAGCTAATAATTGCAAATAATTCCTTCACTAGATATAGTACATCATGCCTAACTTCCATGTTAGAAATTTCTCTGGCTTTGGCTTGCACAGGTCTTGTTCATCCTGTCACATTTGCTTTGAGTTCATATGAGGAGCTATCCTGCTGGGCCCAGAAGACATTGTTATCTTGTAGTCATCTACTACTATTCTGTTCCCTCTTCCTCAATGATCCCTGAATCTTTCAAGGAAGGGGGATAGTACATAAGTTATATTTAGGACTGAACATTTTCTTCATCCTGTCCTTTGTAGCCTCTGTGTTGGTCATCATCTACTGTAAGCAGAATCTCTAACAGTGGTTAAAAAATGTCTTGTATGTGTAGCTTTCTTCTGCAATATGGTTGACATATTATAGCCTATACTCTTAAAGAAAACCAATTCATTCTGTCTTAAGAACTAAGAAGTCCTAGTAACTTCTTGACTCTTGGTGGGCTTTGTAGCCATCTCCCCTTACCATACTGGGATTAGGTCTGGCTTAAGTTTGCATGGGTCTCATGAATGTTGTCAAAGCCACTGTAAGTTGATAAGTGCAGCTATCTTGCTGTGTCCAGGAGACACTGTTTCCTTGTAGTCATCCACCTCTGACTTCTAGACTTTTTCTTCCATTCTTCTATAATGACTCCTAAGCCTTAAGAAGAAACGCTGAGATATGAATGTCCCATTTAGTGCTGAGTGTACCATTGTTCTTTGTACTATATGTCTTGAGTTTCTGCATTTCTCTGTGTTAATTGTCATCTACTACAAGTAGAAATTTCTCTGCTGTGGGTTTTGAGATTCATTAAGAAGTAGATATTATGAAAAGTTATTTGGACTTTGTACTGGCTAGTTTTGTGTGTCAACTTGACACAAGCTGGAGTTAATCACAGAGAAAGGAGTCTCAGTTGAGAAAATGCCTCCATGAGATCCAGAGGTAAGACATTTTCTCAATTAGTGATCAAGGGAGTAGGGCCCATTGTGGGTGGTACCATCTGTGGGCTGGTAGTCTTGGGCACCAAAAGAAAGCTAGATGAGCAAGCCAGGAGAGGCAAGCAAGCCAGCAAGCAGCATCCATCCATGGCCTCTGCATCAGCTTCTGCTTCCTGACCTGCCTGAGTTCCAGTCCTGACTTCTTTTCGTGATGAACAGCAGCATGGAAGTGTAAGCTCAATAAACCTTTCCTCCCCTACTTGCATCTTGGTCATGATGTTTATGCAGGAATAGAAACCCTGACTAAGACAGAGTTGATTAACACTAAGCCCATTTAGAGTGATAATATTAGATTCTCTCTCAGTGTCCATGGTATGTCTAGCCACAGAGTCTTGGCCAGATAACGATGCTAAATATGTGTTTTATCTCATGGAACAGGCCTTAAACCAAAAGAGAACATTGTAATTTCCATGATGTGAATGCTACTGTGGCACCAGCTGATATGCCTTGCCAGGCAAGTTGTTACTGTAACTCACAGATTTTATCTGGGTAAACCTGATCATTATGTTCTCTTCTAGTAGCCCACATAGCACCTTCAAGCACTATGATAGTTAGCCTATATCGACAATTTGAGAAATATAAATTTTGTAACTTAATTATGCACCTGAAAACCTTCAAAAATACCAAACAAATAATATCATAAAATATAGACAAAAAGAATGCTGTGTGTCGGTGCATGGTTTTAATTCCAGCACTTATGGGTTATTGACAGGTAGATCTATAGAAAGGAAAGGAAAGGAATAGAAGGAAGGAAGGAAGGAAGGAAGGAAGGAAGGAAAGAAGGAAGGAAGGAAAAAAATTATAGGCTAACACTCTGAAGATTATTAGAGATTTTTTTAAATAAAATATTTATAACAAAATTCGCAATTGAATCAAATAGAGTATCCTACATGATCTAGTTGGATTCATTCTAAAGTTTCAGAGATGTTTTAATAAATATAAATCAATAAATATAATCAATTTAATTATTTCTTCTACTATGGTACTCAACATTTTGACTTATGTTCTAGTAAAACACACATGATGGTCCAGATCTTTAAAATGCACAGAGAAACTGAGAAAATATTTTCTAATTAAATTATTTTTTAAATTAAATCTGAACTATTTCCAGTAACTCTCCTGGCTGTAAGTTCTGCCTGTCATTTTTGTACAAGTTAACTCTTTGTGTGTTTATCTAGAATAAGACTTCTATTTTGCTACCACAGTGAATGGTACTTCTCAAGAAGTTTCTGTAGTAAAAATTTGATTAGCTATTTGATTTCTAAGGATTTTAAATTGTTCTTCCAAATAAAGTGAAAAGAAAGACCAAAAGGTGACATTTAACCTATAAGTGGCATGTATACATACATGAAAGGTCCCAAATGTTTACCCTCCACTCCTTTTTGGTAAAGTAAAACATTTCTTGATAGTTTAGAATTATAATTGCGTTTTAAAAGCCTGGCATAGCTACAGCAATTTTAAGGAGTTTCTTTTATTTAAATGTTTATTAATTTATTCAGAACACTGCTAATTTAAGTGATCCTTATGTGAGGTCTACAGATTTAAATTCAGGGGAATATAAAGAGTACTGATCATTTGATCAAAGCAAATTCACTCTAGAAAGGATATCAAAAGAAACTTCCCTGAGAGTTGGAGAAATGGCTCATCACTTGAGCAGCAATGAGTTCCCAGCAACCATATAAGGTAGCTCTATGATGTATGTCATGCTCTCCTGGTCTCCCTAGGTATTCACACACACACACACACACACACACACACACACACACACACACCTGTGCCTATATGTACACAAATAAAAATAAAAAAGAATTTCCTTATGAGTTTTAACATGTAAGATCATACATATCAATGTGATGTACAATTTTAAGCATTATATCATCAAAGAAATTTGATAATTATGATTTTGGAAAATGCCTACAAACCTATAAATCTCAGTTTCCCCCAGACATGTTGTGATTGAACATACTTATTATATAGTTCTTTTAAAAAAATAAACATTTTTTCAAATACTGTATGTAGCGTTGGTTTTATAAAGACGTGTATGTACCATGTGCTGTGAACATGCTCACATGTCATCACCTTTCTTGGCATTCCATTCCCATCTTTCCTATTCCTTTCTCCAAGGAATTCCAGAATTGCTATACTTAAAAAAAGATGTGTTTATTTTTATTTATTTTTGTTTAAATACTTACCTGCAAATATATTAGTGCACCACTAGCATGCCTTGTGGTCACAGAAGTAAGAAAAGTGTGTCTGATCCCCTCTAACTATGCAGTTTTGAAGCTGATTCTCCATTCTTCCCAATGTTTTTTCCTGGGTTCTCAGGTGTTTGATGTGATCTTTCTGTTTATCTCTCAGGAGAACACCCACAACTGAGATAAAGACCTAATAGGGTTGCTTCACTTTTCTAATACTTGGGTACCATTAGCTAAAATTTTATACCTCTGGACTGTCTTATCTTCTAGCATCTTGTGTTCTGGAGTTCCTCCCTGAAGTCTCGTAACCTTTGCTCCTAGCTCTGTGAAACTTTGGCTTATGGTCCCAAATTGTGCATGTAAAACATGGCACTCAAAAACTGCATTGCTTTCAATGATAAAACGAAAAGGGAAGTCTCTGTCACTTCCTTCATGTTAGTTTCCCCTCCTAGAATATGTAAAAAAAAAAATTTCATTTTATTTAGTTATATTAACAAATCCACAGAGAACTTGCTGTTCCAGATGTTGCACAATATTCTTCTATAACAAGGAGGAATTCTCATCATGTTTCCCCCTCTCATATATAAATTCACCTGCAGTGTTGCCCTTTCCTCTTTTTTTTGGATCAATAGTTGATGTTTTTACTTACTGGTTGTGGTTACAGAACTTCCAGGTAAATACTTTTCTATTTCCTTCTGAGTAACATATAGCATATATGCATTGCAGTAAGACATAATTCTGCTCTGAATATGTGAAATTTTCTTATTATAATTTTTATGTTTTCTTTTAGTATAGAAAAGAACTAAAACTGTTGGAGTGGTATGACAGATATGGTCCTTATGAGTTTTAAACCTGTAAGATCACACATCAATGTGATATAAAATTTTAAATATTATATCAGCATAGAAATTTGATAATGATGATTTTGGAAAATTTTTACAAACTTATACATCTTGGTTTTCCCCAGAATATCACCTCAAGTTTAAGATCAAAGTGATATGTCAATTTTACATGTAACAAATGATGAGATGCTAGGAAAAGTGTAGACAAGATATGGTTTAAAACTCCTAAAGAATTTTTACCTATTAACAGAAGCAACATTTCTCCTTTGTCTATTTCAATGGTATTTTCCTAATTATTTTCTCCATCTTCAGGCTCGCCCTGTGACCCCACCTTCATCCTGAGCTGTGCTCCATGCAATGTCATCTGCTCCATTATTTTCAAGAATCGTTTTGATTATAAAGATAAGGATTTTCTAAGCCTCATGGAAAAAGTAAATGAGAATGTCAAGATTCTAAGCTCCCCGTGGTTGCAGGTGAAGTCAAGATTTTTTTCTTCTGTGAAATCATATTTGGTGCTTTATTGTCACAAATCAAATTCAATATGGACTAAAAAGTGAGGTGGCCAGATACTTTGGTTCTGACCAATGTATTGGAAAGATTATCCAGGAGGGAGGCCTAAGCCCTTTGCTATGCCAATAGAAAAACTGAAGGACAAAGTCTAAGTTGGCTCAATCCTTCTAGCTTCATTGATTTTCCCACTGATGTATGTACACGGAACTGTTGGTAAAAAGTACAGCATTTACATCAAGAAGTATGCCCAATCACTCAAAGGACATTCTTCTATGCAACATTCTCACCCTCTTTAAACTACTAAGCAATGCTCATCATATTTCTAGGCAGGAATATCTTAGTTTAGAAGGAACATTCTCTTAAAGGAGAAAGAATATTAGTGGTAATGAAATCAGCCAGGAAACCCGGAGTATTTTCAGTGGTTTGATATATGAGCCAGAATCCTAGTGATTAGATGACAGGTAGAAATGAGAATATGAGTTGTTCAATGCTGTGTGGACCACAAATATCCTTACATTGTTGTCCTAGGCTGAATTGCCATCTCCTGAACTCTGCATAGTAACTGTATGACCATAGAGAAACCTGTAAGGGGTATGATGTACATTTGCATTCAAGGCCCTTAGGAGCCCCACCCACTTCTGAATATTCACTCCATGCTGAGCCTGGTTTATAGGAGTTAAATATACCTCTTTGCTGTAAATCAAGTCACCCAACTCTTTTCTTCTACTATCATCTGAAGACTGTAAATGACAATAATTTACATCATATCATATTTCAAACTTGCAGGAAAGAAATGCTATAAACATTTAATGAATTGTCATACATATGCTTTATACTAAAAGGGATTCATTAATGTGGAAACTTATGCTCTTTGATCAATTGGACAGGAATTTTTCATCCAATTCTCTCTACTACCACAGAGCATTACATTACTCCATGCAGGAAATGAAACACATTTCTTTATGTTGGACACCACTTTTGTTCATGTCTGAATCTATAAACCCAAGTTGGATGATCTATATATTTTAGATATGTGTATTTCTTCACATCTGTCCATGTAAAAAGGTTTCTTGGCAGATTGTATAATGAATATTAATATATATGTATGTTGTAAATTAATATAGATGCTGTTTTTCTTTATCTTAGTTAGTTCCCCAATAATTACACAGAGAGATCAAGATAATTTCCAAGTTAAAACACAATATCTAAGCATTATGATTCTATTCTTATTCTCTAATCTAATCTGTCTGGCTACCAGAAAAACCCCAAGCATTTGTATTTTGGGATTGGTCTGGTTCTCTGGATTTCAGATGTACACTGCTTTTATGTCTCTCTGGTTCCCTTCCTCCTGCTGAATTCTTTCTTCCTAGCTTTTTCTCCCTTTTCCCCTGCCTGGTTCTATTGCATAGTTATTGGCTTTTCAACTTTTATGGACGATATAGAGAATAAATGGTGAACCTTGTTTACACAAACCTCATATAAGAGAATCTTAACATAAGCATTATAATGCTGTCTCAGATTGAAACCAGAGAGTGGGATAGGGAAATCAGCATTCGAATGATAGAAGGATGCATTTTACACAGTACACAATACATTATGCCTACAGTCAGGAACTGGAGAGATACATCAGTTGTTAAGGGTGTGTTTTACCTTCCAAAGGACCTGAGTCCAATCTTCAGCACCATGTTAGGTGGCTCATAACTCCTAGCTTCAGAGGATCTGACATATCTGGCCTTCAAAGGCACCCGTACATACATCACACACAGACATGTATAGACACACACACACAGACAGACACACTGACACAGAAAATGATACACAGAGACAGATACACACATTCACATGCATACACATACATAACTAAAATAAAACAACACATCTTAACAAAATAAATTCTTGGTTTGATTTTATAGGTCTGTAATAATTTCCCTTTACTCATTAACTGTTGTCCTGGAAGTCATCACAAAATAGCAAAAAATATTAATGATATAAAAAGTTACGTGTTGGAGAAAATGAAAGAACACCAGGAATCATTGGATGTTACAAACCCTCGTGACTTTATTGATTATTACCTGATTAAACAAAAACAGGTAAAATGTTAATAGAAGACTATTTTATTGTTCAAGCATTTGTGGTTTATTGAACACTGAAATGTTTGTCAGAGATGATTTAAGTCAGTATCATTTGAAAAATAGTTTAGTATATGTTATGTATTGGAATGCACCCTACAGATACTGGAAACATAAAGAGAATTTGTTAACCAGACCACAGTGACTTCATTGTAGTTGAGGAGAAAACAATCCAAAGGACAGGTAAGATGGGGAAAATTCTAATTGAGTAAAAGGTAACCAACTATAATGAAAGTGTGAATATTGGCACCATAAATGCACACATCGTATAGGTAGATTTCCTGCATGTCTAGTGGATTAAACTTGATATAACCATATTGTTTATTGTTTATTTTTATTTTTTGATACTTCCACTTCATTGAATTTTTTTTTTATATTTTATTTACATTTCAAATGTTTCAGATCTCCCCTTTGGAACCTCCCCATTCCCTCTGCCCTCCCCCTGCCATTATGGGGATATTCTCCAACCCACTCTTCCACCCACCCACCCACTCTAGTCTTCCCAGCTTGTCATTCTCCTATACTGGAGGATCTAACACCCTCAGGCCCAAGGGCCTCTCCTCCCCCTTACGGATAACAAGACCCTCCTCTGCCGCATTTGTGGCCAGCAACATGGGTCCCTCCATGTGTATTCTTTAGTTGGTGGATCAGTCTCCAGAAGTATCGGGGGGTCAGGCCAGTTGCCACTATTGTTACCTCCCTGGGGCTGCACACTCCCTCAGCTCCTTCAGTCCTTTCTCCAAGCCCTCCATCTGGGACCTCACACTCAGTACTACTGTTGCTGTGAAGTGACTCCTGGGTATTTCAAACTTTTGGGCTAATAACCACTTAACAGTGAGAACATACCATGTTTATTCATTTGTGACTGTGTTACCTCGCTCAGGATGATATTTTCAAGATCCATCCATTTGTCTACGAATTCCATGAAGTTATTGTTTTTAATAGCTGAGTAGTATTCCACTGTGTGAATGTACCACATTTTCTGTATCCATTCCTGTGTGGAGGGACATCTGGGTTGTTTCCAGCTTCTGGCTATTATAAATATGGCTGCTATGAACATAGTGGAACATGTGTCTTTATTACATGTTGAAGCATCTTCTGGGTATATGCCCAGGAGTGGAATAGCTGGGTCCTCAGGTAGTATTATGTTCATTTTTCTGAGGGTCCGCCAAACTGATTTCCACAGAGGTTGTATCAGATTGAATAGATAGGGAGAAAGTGGGCAGCCTTGCCTAGTCCCTGATTTTAGTGGGATTGCTATGAATTTCTCTCTATTTAGTTTGATGTTGGCCACTGGTTTACTGTATATTGCTTTTACTATGTTTAGGTATGCACCTTGAAATCCTGATCTTTTCAAGACTTTTTATCATGAAGGGATGTTGAACTTTGTCAAATACTTTTTCAGCATCTAATGAAATGACCATGTAGTTTTTTTCTTTGAGTTTGTTTATGTAGTGGATTGCGTTAATGGATTTCTGGGTATTGAACCATCTCTGCATCCCTGGGAGGAAGCCTACTTGATCATGGTGAATGATCGTTTTGATGTGTTCTTGGATTCAGTTTGCAAGAATTTTATTGAGTATTTTTGCATCGATATTCATAAGGGAAATTGGTCTGAAGTTTTCTTTTATTGTTGGGTCTTTGTGGGATTTTGGTATCAGTGTAACTGTGGCCTCATAGAATGGATTGGGTTTTGTTCCTTCCGTTTCTATTTTGTGGAATAGCTTGAAGAGTATTGGTATTAGGTCTTCTTTGAAGGTCTGATAGAATTCTGCACTGAACCCATCTGGTCCTGGGTTTTTTTTTTGGTTGGGAGACTTTTAATGACTGCTTCTATTTCTTTAGGTGTTATGGGACTGTTTAGATGGTTTATCTGATCCTGATTTAACTTTGGTAATTGGTATCTGTCTAGAAACTTGTCCATTTCCTCCAGATTTTCCAATTTTGTTGCATATAGGCTTTTGTAGTAGTATCTGATGATTTTTTTCAATTTCATCAGAGTCTGTTGTTATATCTGTTTTCATTTCTAATTTTGTTAATTTGGATACTGTCTCTGTGCCCTCTGTTTAGTCTGGCTAAGGGTTTATCTATCTTGTTGATTTTCTCAAAGAACCAGCTCTTGGTTTTGTTGATTCTTTGTATAGTTCTTTTAGTTTCCACTTCGTTGATTTCAGCCCTTAATTTGATTATTTCCTGCCTTCTACTCCTCTTGGGTGTATTAGCTTCTTTTTTGTTCTAGAACTTTCAGAAGTGCTGTTAAGCTGTTAGTGTATGCTCTCTCCAGTTTCTTTTGGGAGGCATTCAGAGCTATGAGTTTTCCTCTTAACACTGCTTTCATTGTGTCCCATAGGTTTGGGTAAGTTGTACTTTCATTTTCATTGAATTCTAGGAAGTCTTTAATTCATATTGTTTATTTTAAAATGATAGATATAGAACTTAATTTCTGAATGACTGAATGATGTATGGAGAGGTATGTGGTGGAAAAAGAGTTGGTGTATTAAAGAGTGAGGCTTTCAGTATAACTTCAATTTAACTTTTACAGGAAATGATTAAGGAGGTAACCATTGGTTAACCTGGCAGCATGGACTGTGTTGGCACTGTGTTGTTTATTCAAAACACAATTTCCCATTTAATTTTCTTGGAACTCAGTAAACATCAGTTCACTACAATGCTTGTAGTTGGTTGTGTAGATTGATTTTGCTCCACTGATCTTGATTGCCCTTTGTTAGTTTTTCACCACGATGAGCTCTTCCTCCTATAATTCTATAGCAATACTTAAAATCCAGGTGTCTGATTTCTTTGATTTTGCTGTAACTTTGATTTCTTTTGACTGCCTATTTTGTCTCATCTGTGTCATTGAAATTTGTATTCTTGTAAGATTATAGTCCAGAAAGTCAGCCCAATATGTTTTTGTGGTACCTCAGGGCAGTAACTGTGTTTTTTGTTTTATGGTGATATTTTATGTACCTACAAAACACTACAACTGCCAATTTCTGCTAGTTGGAAAGCATCTTATCACTATGAAATAACATACCACACCCACTAATGTTTACTGTTGTCCTGTAGCCTTTATTCCTTTTTAAAAATTATTATTTTGTTACTTTGCTTGTAGGATGTTTCCTGACAATATCTTCTCTGGCTCAGCTCAGCCTCTCCTGGCTCAACTCTCACACGCAGTCCTCTCTTCTCCTAGTTTCTAACCCTACTTTTCTTCCTCTTGGACCCTTCTCCTGTCTAGTCCCCAATCTTACTAGCCAACTCTCAGCTCCTGCTGGCTTTTTATAACTGCTTCCATTCCCAGAATGTCAAGAGTCAACTGACACTAAAGGTCATAGTATGAAGCAGTATTAAAGGATAATTCCAAAAGAGTCAGTTGACTAGCCATTTGTGATCCCTTAAAGGAATAATTACATAAAATAAATCACATTACATTTTCACCCCATTTGTTTTAGCTACTAATTATGCAGTTTTGAAGCTGCTTCTCCATTCTTTCCAATGCATTTTCCAGGGTTCTTAGATGTTTGATGTGATCTTTCTGTTGATCTTTCAGTAGCCTATCCACAACTGACATAAAAACCTAACAGCAATTCTTCTCTTGTCTGTAACATGGTTTCTGCTCCCTGAACCTTTTACATGATGTATAGATTGTCTGATATTCTAGAATCTTGTGTTCTGGAGTTCCTTGCTGAAGTTTCTTAGTATATGAGAATGTTTGGGTTCTCTCAATTTGGTCATGCAAGATGCAGCATTCAGCATAGTCTGTCTTGAAGTGCTGTTCATAGTCCTATTGTTGCTCTGCATTGTGGAAGGCTCTGTAATGCAGGAGATTAACACCCTGCTCATAGTCCTGTCAGTAACAGGTGGTAAATGTTTCCTGTTCAGGCTATTCTGGCTTGCAGGAGAAGGCAGTGACTTGTTAGGCTCTCTTCTTTTCTCCTTTTTTTTTTAAAAAAATCTTTGTCAAAGATCAAGTGACCATAGCTGTGTGGGTTCATTTCTGCATCTTCAATTCTATTCCATTGATTTTCCTGCTTGTCTTTGTACCAACACCATATAGATTTTATTACTATTGCTCTGTAATACAGCTTGATGTCAGTGATGGTGATTCCCCCAGAAGTTCTTTTGCTGTTAAGAATAGTTTTCATTAAGCTGGGTTATTTGTTGTTCCAAATGAATTTGCAAATTGCTCTTTCTAACTCTAGGAAGAATTGATTAGAGATATTGATGGGGATTGCATTAAATTTGTAGATTGCTTTTGGCAAAATGACCATTTTTTCTATATTAATCTTGCCAATCCATGAGCATGGGAGATATTTCCATCTTCTGAGATCTTCTTTGATTTCTTTCTTAATGGACTTGAAGTTCTTGTCATACAGATCTTTCACTTGCTTAATTAGAGACACTCCAAGCTATGTAATATTATTTGTGACTATTATGAAGGGTATTGTTCCCTTAATTTCTTTTTCAGCCTGCTTATCCTTTGAGTAGAGGAAGGCTACTGATTTGGTTGAGTTAATTTTATATCCGGCTACTTTGTTGAAGTTGTTTATCAGCTGTAGGAGTTCTCTGGTGAAATATTTGGAGTCACTTAAGTATACCATCATATCATCTGCAAATAGTGATATTTTGATTTCTTCCTTTCCATTTTGTATCCCTTTAACCTCATTTTGTTGTCTAATTGCTCTAGCTAGACATTCAAGTAATATATTGAATTGATAGGGAGAGAGTGGGAAGCCTTGTCTAGTCCCTGATTTTAGTGGGATTGCTTCAAGTTGCTCTCTGTTTAGTTTGATGTTGGCTACTGGTGTGCTGTGTATTGATTTTACTATGTTTAGGTATGGGCCTTGAATCCTGATCTTTCCAAGACTTTTAACATAAAGGGATGTTCAATTTTGTCAAATGTTTTCTCAGCATCTATGAAATGATTATATGTTTTTTTTCTTTGAGTTTGTTTATGTAGTGGATTACTTTGATGGATATCCATATATTGAATCATCCCTGCATCCCTTGGATGAAGCATACTTGATCAAGGTGAATGATCATTTTGATTTGTTATTGGGTTTGGTTGGCAATTCTTTCATTGATTTTTTTTTTTTTTTAGCCTCAGTGTTCATAAGGGAAATTGGTCTGAAGTTCTCTTTGTTTGGTCCACTAAATACATTTGGTCCTGGCTATTTTTTTGGTTGGGAGACTATTAAAGACTGCTTCTATTTCTCTTAGGGGTTATCTGACTGTTTAGATGGTTTATATAATCCTGTTTTAACAATGGTGTTTGGTATTTGTCTAGAAAATTGTTCATTTCATGCAGATCTTCCAATTTTGTTGAGTATAAGCTTTTGTAGTAGGACCTGATGATTTTTTTAAATTTCCACGGTTTCCGTTGTTATGCTTCCCTTTTCATTTCTGATTTTATTAATTTGGATACTGTCTGTGCCCTCTGGTTAGTCTGGTTAAAGGTTTATCTATTTTGCTGATTTTCTCATAGAACGAGCTCCAGGTTTTGTTGATTCTTTATATAGTTCCTTTTGTTTCTACTTAGTTGATTTCAGCCCGGAGTTTGATTATATCCTGCTGTCTATTCCTCTTGGGTTTATTTGTTTCTTTTTGTTCTAGACCTTTCAGGTGTGCTGTCGAGCTGCTAGTGTAGGCTCTCTCCAGGTTCTTTTTTCTTTTTGAGGACTTAGAGCTATAACTTTTCCTCTTAGTACTGCTTTCACTGTGTCCCATAAGTTTTGTTATGATGTGTCTTCATTTTCATTATATTCTAAAAAGTCTTTAATTTCCTTTTTTATTTATTCCTTGACCAAGTTATCACTGAGTAGAACATTGTTCAGCTTCCATGTGCATATGTGCGTTCTATTGGTTTTGTTGGTATTTAAGAGCAGCCTTAGTCCACGGTGATCTGATAGGGCGCATGGGATTATTTCAATCTTCTTCTATCTGTTGAGGTTTGTTTTGTGACCAATTATATGGTCAGTTTTAGGGAAGGTACCATGAGGTGCTGAGAGGAGGGTATATTTTTTGCTTTGGGATGAAATGTTCTCTTTATATATATCTGTTAGATCCATTTGGTTCATAACTTCTGTTAGTTTCACTGTGTCTCTGCTTAGCTTCTGTTTCCATGATCTGTCCATTTCTGAGAGTGGGGTGTTGAAGTCTTCCACTACTATTGTGTGAGGTGAGATGTGTGCTTTGAGCTTTAGTAAAGTTTCTCTTATGAATGTGTGTGTCCTTGCATTTGGAGCATAGATGTTCAGAATTGAGAGTTCATCTTGGTAGATTTTTTTCCTTTGACCAGTATGAAGTGTCCCTCCTTAGTTTTTTGATAACCTTTGGTTGAATGCCTATTTTATTTGATATTTAAATGGCTACTCCAGCTTGTTTCTCCAGACCATTTGCTTGGAAAATGGTTTTCCAACCTTTTACTCTGAGGTAGTGTTTGTCTTTGTCACTGAGGTACATTTTGTATATGCAGCACATTGCTGGGTCCTGTTTAAGTATCCAGTCTGTTAGTCTATGTCCTTTTATTGGGGAAATGAGTCCATTGTTATTAATTGATATTAAGGAAAAGTGATTGTTACTTCCTGTTATTTTTGTTGTTAGAGTTGGAATTATGTTTGTGTGGGATTATTGTGTTGGAATTATCTTCTTTTGGGATTATTGAGAGATTACTTTATTGCTTTTCGTAGGGTATAGTTGTGTTGGTGTTTTCCATCTATTCTTTGTAGGGCTGGATTTGTGGAAAGATATTGTGTAAATTTGGTTTTGTCTTGGAATACCTTGTTTTCTCTGTCTATGTTAAGTGAGAGTTTTGCTGGGTATAGTAGTCTGGGTTGGCATTTGTGTTCTCTTAGGGTCTATATGACATCTGCCCAGTATCTTCTAGCTTTCATAGTCTCTGGGGAGAAGTCTGCTGTAATTCTGACAGATTTGTCTTTAAATGTTACTTGATCATTTCCCCTTACTGCTTTTAACGTTCTTTCTTTGTTTAGTCCATTTGATGTTTTGATTATTATGTGATGGGAGGAATTTATTTTCTCATCCAGTTTACTTGGAGTTCTGTAGGCTTCTTTTATGTTCATGAGCATCTCTTTCTTTTGGTTAGGGAAGTTTTCTTCTATAATTTTGTTGAAAATATTTACTGGCCATGAAAGTTGAGAATCTTTGCTCTCTTCTATACCTATTATTCTTAGGTTTGGTCTTTTCATTGTGTCCTGGATTTCCTTGTTGTTTTGGGTTAAGAGCTTTTTGTTTTTTGCATATTCTTTGATTGTTGTGTCAATGTTTTCTATGGTATCTTTTGCACCTGAGATTCTCTCTTCTATCTCTTGTATTCTGTTGATGATGCTTGCATCTATGACTCCTGATCATTTCCCTAGGTTTTGTAACTCTAGGGTTGTCCCCTTTTTTTATTTCTTTATTGTTTATAGATCAATTTTTAGATTCTGAATGGTTTTGTTCAATTCCTTCACCTGTTTGGTTGTGTTTTCCTGTAATTCTTTAAGGGATTTTTGTGTTTCCCCTTTAAAGGCTTCAACCTGTTTACCTGTGTTCTTCTGTATTTCTTTAAGGGAGTTATTTATGTCCTTCTTAAAGTCCTCCATCATCATCACAAGAAGTGATTTTAGATCTGAATCTTGCTTTTCTGGTGTGATGGTGTATCCAGGACTTGCCATGGTGGGTATATTGGGATCTGATGATGCCAAGTAACCTTGCTTTCTGTCTCTTATGTTCTTATGCTTGCCTCCTGCCATCTGGTTATCTCTAGTGCTATCTGCCCTCGCTACATCTGACTGGAGCCTGTCCTTCCTCTGATCTTGGTTGTCAGAACTCCTTATGGTCCAGCTGTTTCTGGGAACCTGGGATTCTGGGATCCTGGGATCTTGAGATCCTGAGTGTGTCAGAGCTCCTGGGAGTCTAGCTTCATCTGGGACCCTGAGATCCTGATGTGACCAAGCTCCTGGGATCCTATGTTCCTGTGATCCTGCACTTGTTAGAGCACCAACTGCTCTGAGTGCAGCAGTTCCTCTAAGATGGATCAGGATCTGGTGTCTTCAAGGGAACACACCAGCGAGGAGTCTGCCTCAGCAGAAGGGATCAGGAGGAAGGGGCAGAGGGGGAGCAGTATTTGGGGGGAGGTTGGTGGGTGATGGGTACAGAGTCCACTGGGCTCTGGGACTTGAGGTGGGTGTGTGGGTATGTGGAGAGGTTCTTATCAACTAATCTGACTGCAGAAGAACCTATAAGATAGGTCAGGATCTGGTGTCTTCACAGGAGCAGACCAGCTAGGAACCTGCCCCAGCAGAAAGGACCAGAGGAAGGGCTGGCTTCTTCTCTTAACCATGACAACCACTGCAATCCAGGGCCAGTCTCAAGCATGGCTATAACCAATCACCTCCAGTCTTGAGGAATAATTCTATTTTGAGTAGCCAAATTATTTAGAGTTTGTTTCACATAGGATATGTGCATCTCATAAAGTATCATTGCCTCTTTAAAATGCCTTAGGTCTGTCTTTTCTACAGAAAACCATCCTATTTTATCATAACCTTGTGTATAAACAACATTAGCAAGCACACACTTTAAACTACTTTGAATGTTGTTGGTGATTCTGTGACCCAAAACTGCTGTGGGTCTCCTCTGACCATTTTCCTGATTTTCTGATTTTTCATATATTTGACATGAGTGGCTTTTTTTTTTTTGTAAAATTCCCTTTACAATATAATAAGACAGACACACAAACCATCTAATCCTCATTTTCATAAACAAATTAACAAAATAACTGTTTATTATTATTTATTTTTCTTTTACTTATTTATTTATTTATTCATTCATTCATTTTATTTCTTTTCTGTTTTTTTTAAACTCTAGATTTTATTTCCCTCCCGGTCTATCCTTTGACTGTTTCAGATCCCATACCTTTTACCCACCCATATGTCTCCACAAAGATGTCCCAACACCCCCCAACTCCACCAAACCTATAAACTCCCAGAGGCCTTCAGTCTCTTGAGAGTTAGGTGCATCTTTTCTGACTGAAACCAGACCCAGCAGTTTCATGTTGTATATGTGTTGGGGGATTCATATCAGCTGGTGTATGCTGCCTGGTTGGTGGTCCAGTGTCTGAGATATTAGGGGTCCAAGTTAATTGAGATTGCTGGTTCCCCCTACAGGATGACCCTCCTCCTCAGATTCTTCCAGCTTTTCCCTAATTCAGCTGCAAGGGTCAGAAGCTTCTGTCCATTGGTTTCATGCAAATATCTGCATCTGACTTTTTCCGCTGCTTGTTGGGCCTTTCAGAGGGCAGTCCCTTCTTGTGAGTGCTCCATAGCCTCAGTAATAGTGTCAGGCCTTGGGACCTCCCTTTGAGCTGGATTCCACTTTGGACCTGTTACTAAACCTCCTTTTACTCAGGTTCCTTTCCATTTCCCTGCAGTTCTTTCAGACAGTAACAATTAGAGGTAAGAGTTTTGACTGTGTGATGGTAACCCAATCCCTCACTTGATACCCTGTTGTTCTGCTGGTGGTGGGCTCTAGAAGTTCCCTCTTGCCACTGTTGGGCATTTCATCTAAGGTCCCTCCCTTTGAGTCCTGAGAGTCTCTTACTTCCTAGGTCTCTGGTATATTCTGGAGGGTTCCCACAACCTCCTACCTTCTGAGGTTGCCTGTTTCCATTCTAGCCTCTGGCCATCAGGGTTTCAGTCCTTTTCTTTGACCCAATACTATATCATGTTCCTATTTTTCCCCTTTCCCTCCCAGGTCCCTCATTCACTCCCCCCTTGTGATTGTGTTCTTCTCTCTCCCAAGTGGGACTAAAGCTTCCTCACTTGGGCCCTTCAGTTTGTTGATCTTGTTGAGTTCTGTGTACTATATCTTGCGTATTCTGTACATTTTGGGGGCTGATATCCACTTATTAATGAGTACATACCATGGATGTCCTTATGGGTCTGAGTTATCTCACTCAGGATGAGATTTTCTAGTTCCATCCCTTTGTCTGCAAAACTCAGGATGGCCTCTTTCTTAATAGCTGAGTAGTACTCCATTTGTAAATGAACCATATTTTCTGTATCCATTTTTCTGTCGTGGAACATCTGGGTTGTTTCCAGCTTCTGGCTATCACAAACAAGGCTGCTATGAACATAGTGGAACATGTACCCCCTGTGGCATAGTTGGATATCTTTTGGGTATATTCCCAAGAGATATCCAACTTATTATATTGCTGGGTCTTCAGGTAGATCTATTTCCAATTTTCTGAGGAACCTCCAGATTAATTTCCAGAGTGGTTGTATCAGTTTACAATTCCACCAGCAATGGAGGAGTGTCCTTCTTACCCCACATTCTTGCCAACATGTGTTGTCACCTGAGGTTTTGATCTTAGCCATTCTGATTAGTGTAAGGTGGAATCTCAGGGTCATTTTGATTTGCATTTCCCTGATAACTAAAAACTTTGAACACTTCTTTAAGTGCTTCATAGTCATTTGAGATTCTTCTATTCTGAATTCTCAGTTTAGCTCTATACCCCATTTTTTTTTTTGATTGGGTTGTTTGGTTTTTTGGTGGCTAACTTCTTGAGTTCTTTATATATTTGGGATATTAGCCCTCAAATCGGATGTGGGGTTAGTGAAGGATTTTTCCCAATCTATTTGTTGCCAATTTGTCTTATTGATTATGTCTTTTCACTTACAGAAGCTTTCTAGTTTCATGAGGTCCCATTTACCCATTCTTGATCTTAGACCATGAGTTATTGGAGTTCTGTTTAGGAAATCTCCCCTTGTGCCACTTAGTTCAAGGCTCTTTCCTACTTTCTTTTCTATTAGATTCAATGTATCTGGTTTTATGTGGAAGTCCTTGATACATTTGGACTTGAGCTTTGCGGAAGATGACAAATAGGGTCTTTTTTCATTTTTCTACATACAAACAAACAATTAGGCCAGTGCTATTTATTTAAGATGCTTTCTTTTTTTCCATTGTATATTTTTGTATTCTTTGTCAAAGATCAATTGTGTGTAAGTGTGTATTTTTATTTCTGGATCTTCAATTCTATTCCATTGATCAACGTGTCTGTCTCTGTATCAATACCATGCAGTTGTCACTATTGCTCTGTGGTAGAGCTTGCGGTCAGGGATGGTGATTCCCTCAGACACTCTTTCATTGTAAAGAATTGTTTTCATTATTCATTTCTAGTCAATATTGTACTTGATGTGCTAGGTAGAACAATAAGACAATGCAAAGAGATCAAGGGGATACAAATTGGCAAAGAAGAAATAAAGGTATTTTTGCATTGTGCCACTTACATATATTTTTGTTATTATTTCATAAAAGTTTTTACAGAGTTTTAGGTGTTTATACTTGAAAGTATAAGTTCAACAAAATTGTGCATAAAATTTTTTCACCAGAAAATCACAATTGATATTACAATGATATTTAATGCTACCACAGTAATACTGGCAGTTTTTCAAAGAAAAAACTGCTTGTTATAATATCATGGGATAGATACTGATATAATGTTGATGGAAATATTAATTATTATTGTCTTTGTGGAGAACACTCTCAGAGGTCCTCTAGAATCTTTCTGTATGCCCATCATAGAACATAAATACTTTACTTCCGAGCTTTTAATCTAAAGAATCAAGGTTTGGAAAGCCCACCTGCAGATTCATGTTTCTTTCTTACTGAGGCTCTCACAGTTGAGATAATCAACCTAGAACTAATCAAGAATGGATAGATAAGAAATGTGGTATGCACACACAAAGATATGTTACTTTCTAAAAATAAGAGGAAGTCTAGATATTAATGCACTAAGAAAGAATGGATTTATTTAACTTAAGGGCAAAGAATCTTATTACAGATCTGACTTGGTTTTTCAGAGAAGCCCGAGGGAATTAGAATCACATACTTTATACTGTTCTTCACTATATTGAGAGAACACATAATTTTTGTAGATGACTCTGCATATCTAAAGATCAGACCTTGCACACATTCTCCTTCATATGAATTTGATAGGATAAAATAATTAATGAATAAATGTTTTTCAGGTATAAAACTATAAAAGTATACATACTTATATGCTTATAATTACACCAATGGAAAAGTCAAGCTAGTAAGAATTTAAGGTGGAAATTGAAAATTATAAAAATCTGGGTCATAGTCTCTGAAATGATATGTTAATGTCTGCTCTACTCTACATTCCAGGATCTTTGTTAGCAACACCATAAAATTTTAAAATAATGTATAAGGTTTATTACAAAGTAACCTTGTAAATTAATAATTATATCATATGAAAAACTCGACTCAAAGTCTATACAACTCAGTGAATTTTTATACAGTTAGAATAGTCATTTGAAATGAACCACTTTGGTTGAATTAGGGGAAAGCTGGAAGATGCTGGTGAGGAGGACTGCTCTGTGGGAGGACCAGCAGGCTCAATTAACCTAGACTCCTGAGATCTCTCAGATACTGGAACATGGACCAGGCAGCATATGCCAGCTGATATGGGGCCCCGAGTACATATGCAGGAGAGGACTACCAGGTCTGGTTTTAGTCAGAGAGTAGGCAAGTAACCCTCAAGAAACTGGAAGCCCCAGAGAATTTAAAGGTCTGGTAGGGTAGGGGTAGGGAGTGCATCCATCCTCGTGGAGACAAGGGGCAGGGAGGAAGTATAGGATGTGGAACAGTCAGTGGGTGGACTGGGAGGGGAATAAATAAATAAATAAGTAAATAAAAGAAATTCAGGCTATGTAGTTTCTTCTTAAATTTTACAATTTCAATATCAAATATTAAACTGTATAACTTGTACAAATACACAAATGTACTACTGTAGATTCATTGTAATAAGATATGCTGGTAAATTATTTATCAGATTTATCAGATTGTTGTATCAAATTATTCATAGGCAAACCACATCAAACAATCAGAGATTTCACTTGAAAATATGATAAGCACTATCATTGATCTATTTGGGGCAGGGACAGAGACAACAAGCACAACACTGAGATATGCTTTCCTGCTCCTGCTGAAGTACCCACATGTCACAGGTAAGGGCTCAGTTGGTGAACCTCAGTGGTTCTGTAAGATGCTGGAAAAATGTTATCAGCATCCTGAATATTGTTGTTCTTAGAACAGTCCCACAACTTCATCTTCTATGCTATTGACTTCAATGAACAGCAAGACTGAGGAAAATGGACTCTGGCTATCAGAAAAGCAATCAAGTGCTGGTCAGTGTCTGGGTTCCCTAGGAGAAATACTTTGGTAGGTATGGCCAGCATATAGTGCTCTGTGGATACATACCCTTTCATTCATCCTTAGAAGTTTCATAAAAATCTGTAGGTCAGCTAAAATCTTATGGTCTCTTGTCCTTATTTTGATGAATCTAACTTTAGAGTGGAGAAAAGAAAACTTACTTCACTGAAGTATAAGCTGAACTCCTAGAATTTACTAAGATTGAGATAGTGTACATACTGAGAAGTATTCAAAATATTTAGATTATCTAATGATATGTTTCCATTCATACAGACAATGTAGATAAGTAATTGCATCACACTAAGTCCATTTCCTTAACCTTCTGTTGGATAATGACTTTTTTTCTTTTTCTTTTTTTTTCTGTTTTGTTTTTTTGTTTTATTTTATTTTGTTTTGTTTTGTTTTCGAGTCAGGGTTTCTCTGTGTAGCCCTGGCTGTCCTGGAACTCACTCTGTAGATGAGGCTGGCCTCAAACTCAGAAATCTGCCTACCTCTGCCTCCCAAGTGCTTGGATAAAAGGCATGTGCTACCACTGCCCAGCTGGATAATGACTTTTTTCAACTCTACCAATAATGTTTTCTTTCACAGTGTACTTTAAAATAGATCCAGTGGTTAAGCATAAGTGAAACCCCACATTCACTCCCGAGTCCAGTGTCTCCTACACAAAAAAGTACACATGATCAAAATTAATATTTTTAATATATGAGGAGATGTAACAGTAAGGCTTCTCAAATTTACTAAAGCAAGATATGATGTTCAAGAAAAAAGAACAGAAAAGGTTATATTGAAACTTAAATGTTAGATGAATATATATGTATTAATAAAAACAAGTTGTGGATCTATATTTATAGACCAGTAAAGACTACTGTTCAACAGTAATAAAAGTTCAAGTAGAGATCATAGGTATATATCACATGCTTATCTTGCTGATGTTTCCTTCCTACTCTCATTGATTAGAGGACTTACTTTCCAGATAAACTGAATTCTTAAATAAGGGTGCTGTCTAAGAATCTTTTTACCTGGGACATCAATGGTTAACAGTAAATGAGCAATGAATAGGTATGAAAGGGGAGACTGGCAACATTTGATTCTTGAATTCCTCTCTGTGACTCTTCTCTGCTTTGTTCCATGAATGAAAGCAGTAGGACACAGAGTTAATAGTGCTCCATATTTCACTACCATAATAGAAAATACTTTCCAAGTATTCATCAGAATGGAGTAAAAACATCCACCAAAGACACAGACTCATAGTTTCATGGATCTTCTCCTTATATAGACTCATGAGCCAAAGTGTGAAATCTTTCAGGAAGATTGATGAGTCATACGTAAATGATTATCATTGAGACTATACCAGAGTTCTCAAGAGCAACTGATTTCTCATTAGTTTATAAATTAAAATGCAGATCAGACCTCCATGTTTGCTTCCTCTCATTTTCCAGCTCTTCATGAATCTGTGAGATGTTTTTTATTCTATTATCTAAAGCAACTTCATAGGAAGTTTTGGAATCCAGGAGTCTGAATAATTTGTGAAAGAATAAAGGTATCAAAGAGGTCCCAGGTCTTAGAAGCCCCAAATTCACTATTTACATTATGGGTGCTGCAGGTCTGAGTTAAAAAGGAGGGATGAAAGACAAACATTTTGTAGCCTAAAGCTCCCATTACTTGAGTATAATTCCCAGCATCTTAAAACATCTACCTCAATATTAAGTATAACTCTAACTAAAAAGAAAATGAACATTACAAACAAATAAAAATATATCTGTTGCGGAAAGTATTAAAAATGAAGGTATATATAACACATGTTCCCACATTACTCCCTGGTTCTCTCATCCCTGGCGGGCTGTCCAGCCATGTACTGGTGGGCAATGGCCTACCTGCCTTCATCTAGTGGAGCTCTGACTCAGAGCTCCACAATCTCTCCACCCATCTCACTAGGTTCCCACTGGTGGGTCGCTACCATGCCAGTTCCATGCTTCAATACTCCCATGGCCTCTGTGGTGCACATCAGGCAAACCCACACTTTGCTGCTGTACCTTTCTCTCTGGAACCCAGACGAGCCACCACATGAAGAAAAACCCAAAACAAACTTAACTCAGAAACAATAGTAACTCATCTCTGGGTGCAACAACTAAAACCTAATCTTGTAAACCTTATCAAAATCTGATTCCTCTGGTGGGGAATCCTTGTGGATCTTCCATAATACCAGGAGACTCTAGTAGCTACATCTTACCTATCTGCTGTCCCAGTTCCAAAAGAACCTTCCTTCTCTCTTCCTCCTCTCTCTCTCCAACCCGGAAGTCCCTGTTCCTTGCCCAGTGATTGGCTCCTTTATTCATTAGGGGACAGGTTCACAAGAAGTCACATGAGTATGTAACTTACCTCTTGTCTGAAAGCCCTCCCAGGAGGGCAGAATTAGCAGAATACAAACAGCCCCAGGGCTATCCACAACACTTCCCTCTTTCTGTTCTAATAAAAAAACAAAACCTTTCTCTCAAAAATAGAGCGACAATGTATCCATTTATCAAAATGTGCTAATGGAAGGCCATCATAATTTATTTTCATGACAATGAATAATTGTTATTATCATGAACAATATTTTTGTGATTATATTTAACCTAACAATAAATATTGATATAGCAAAGTATTATAATCCAATCTGCTGTTTTTCCTTTTATTGAAAAATATTTTTTCTCACATTCTATATCATGGTTATGTTTTCTTACTCTCCCATATTCCTCCTTACCTCCCTCAACATATAGATCTACTTCCTTTCTGCCTCTCATTAGACAACAAACAGGCTTCTAAGGGATAATAATAATAAAATAAAATTTACTCAAAATATAATAAGATAAAATGAAAAGTAACACATCAGAATTGGTCAAAACAAAGGAAAAGAGCCCAACAGAAGGCCCAAAAAGCAGAGACCAATTCATTTTCATACCAAGGAATTCTATAAGAACTCTAAACTTTACATGTCCAAAGGACTTAGTATAGACCTGTGCATACTGCGTCATTCTGTCTGAGTTCATACTTCCTTTGGTTATATGGATTTCATACAGCCTTGTTTTCTTGGTGGTCTCTATTGCCTCTGGCTTGTACTTGGGTTGTTTGGTGATTCTCCTGGGACTTCTTTGGCTATTAACTCAATTAGATGCACCCTAACCCGAGTACTAGAAGTTTCATTTGGTAGCAAGAGATATAAAGTCAGGTCTCTGCCTCCCCATTATTTGGAGATTTTATTTGGTTCACCTTCTTATATGTTTCATAGAAGTTGTTTTTTTTTTGTTTTTGTTTTTGTTTTTGTTTTTGTTTTTTTTTGGTTTTTCGAGACAGGGTTTCTCTGTATAGTCCTAGCTGTCCTGGAACTCACTCTGTAGACCAGGCTGGTTTCAAACTCAGAAATCCACCTGCCTCTGCCTCCCAAGTGCTGGGATTAAAGGCTTGCGCCACCACTCCCCAGCTCCACACTATCCTTCCAATGCCCTTAATTTTAGCTGTCTCTGTATTCCCTCCCTCATCCCTTTCTCCCCTCCCTACTTGATGCCTCATTTTCAGCTCCCAACCCATCTATAACTGTCTATATTATCTGTTTCTCTCTAGCCCTTTAATTTCTGCACAATCTCTGTAGTTCTACAGATTTTAGCTTAGTTATCATTGATTTAACAGCCAATATCCACATATAATAGCATATGTGCATGTCTGGATTACATGGTGATGCTTTTCTAGTTCCACCCATTTACCATCCAAACCATTTCATGACTTCATTATCTTTTTAATGGCTGAATATTACTCCATTGTGTAAATGTTTCACTTTATAAAATCTATACTCAGTTTAGGGAATTCTACTTTGTTTCTAGATTCTGGCTATTATGAATAAAGTAGTAATCAACATGTTTGTGCATGTGTGTCTCTGTAGGATGAAGAACCATTATATGTATGTTTAAGTGTAGTAGAGCTGGATCTTGAAGTAGATAGACTCTCACTTCTTTTACCTTCTTAAAATACCGTCACACTGATATTTATAGAGGATGGATAGGTCTGCATTCCCACTGGCAATGGATAAGTATTCCTTTGATTCAATCTTCAGCAGCATGAGGTGACACATTTTTTTATTGATCTTCACAATTCTTTTAGGTGTAAGATGAAATCTCAGGGTAGTTTTGATTTGCATTTCCCTGATGATTACAGATTTTGAAAAATTCTTTAAGTGCCTCTCAGCCATCTGAGTTTCTTCCTTTGAGAATTCTCTGTTTAGATCTGTATGCCATTTATTACCTGGGGAAAAGGTTTTCTTGATATCTTGTTTTTTGAACTATATAGATATTTTGGGATGTGTTGTTGGTAAAGATACTTTCCTACTCTGTAGCTTGCTATTTTTTCCTTATGTTGGTGTCCTTTGCCGTGTAGAACCTTTTCAGTTTCATGAGGTACCAATATGCTACTATTTATTAAGTGAGAAGAAGGAGGAAATGTGTGTATGTGCATGCAAATGTATGTTAGCCAGAATTTCTTTACATGTGTTCATATAGATGATATAGATTTAGCTGCAATTTTTATTTCTCATATCTGAAAACCACAAATGTTATATATGTGTGGGCATATAAGAAGCAGACTTTACAAATATAGATCCATTTCAGAAGCAGCTGAAAAAAAGGCTGAACATGATTATTACTGGGTTGTGGGAATCTTTCAAACTGTGAACATGCAGCACATGCATATTAATAAGTACATGTCCATTAGAATGTGATCATAAAAGAATATTGTATTTGGATACAAATTTAGTATCTGATTTGTAATTAGTAGTTTTTCTCTGATGATGAAATAAGCCAATTCAGGGTGAAGTAAAAGTATAAAAGTAGGTGTATTAGGGGTGGCTCATAGTAGGTTCACTGGTCTCCAATAACAAGTCTCCAATAACAAGTCCAGGTAAATTGCAATGTGGGATGCAGGGGAGGGAGAGAGAGGGAGAGAGAGAGAGAGAGAGAGAGAGAGAGAGCGCTGAAGTGGCTGGATGGTCCTTTTATCTGAAACATACACCCATACACCTGGGGGGCCTGGTGGATGCCAGGTCCTGACATAGCAGTTGCTAGGTCTTTGAGAGCAGGGCAGATGGCATGGGTCTTAATTTTAAAACTTAATGCTAATGACTTTAACCAAGGACTAAAATATGTTAACTAATTATATAATTTTATTTGACATTTTTAATTACTTATACTGTATTAGAAGTTATGGCTTCTAAGTAATAAGTGTATGGTAATCCATCATAATATCTATATAGAAGGAATTTGATTTAATCCATAACACATCATTTCTGTATAAATATACATATATATACTTTTATGTGTGAATAAAAACTTCATTTTATAATTCTTTTAGAATACCTATATTGAGTTGTGTATGGCCTGACAATATGACAAACATTTCACTTTTTTCCCATTTCCCTGCTTTTTACTGTGACCAACCAGCTAAAGTCCAGGAAGAGATTGACTTTGTGGTTGGCAGACACCGCAGCGCCTGCATGCAGGACAGGAGCCACATGCCCTACACAGATGCCATGATTCATGAAGTCCAGAGATTTATTGACCTCCTCCCCAACAACCTGCCCCGCTCAGTGACCTGTGATATTAAATTCAGGAACTACCTCATCCCTAAGGTAAGTGTGTTTCTTTGCTGCACCTCTGTGCTCTTTATGCTCCCAGGTTCACAGTGTGGTACCAGTCCTTTGGTACATCTGTGCCTGTCTTCATGATCCAGAGGGCAGCTCTACTATAGGCACAGATATATCTTGTATTGACATTTGCTCACCTTCCAAATACTGTTTTGCAAAGCTTAGATATTTCTGTGTGAATGCTTCAATATTTTGTCAATTTTCCAAAAGTCTTTTTTGAAATTTTTATTATTGTGAGAAAAAAATCGCCAAATTTGAAAAAAAATGATATCCCAAATTCTTCAATTCATCAATGTCATTCATTTATTTATTGAGGATGTTCATTTTCTCTGTGCTATGTTTCTTTTCCATAAAGCATCCCATAAACATCTACTTAGTTTTCATGAATGGTGAATATCTTCCTGTTATTTCTCTAGTGCCTCTGACATTCTATCTGCTTAATTGAAGCAATTATTTATTCATTCTATTGATTTTATATTTATCACAATGTAAATTTATTGCTTCAAATGATATGTATATAATTGTATGTGGAATTTGAAGGTGTTATGTGAGCTAACACTTTTCTGTATACTTTTAGTATTATGCATTATTAGTTTCTCTTCAGTGTGATGAATTGTGGAGAGTGATGAGCAGACCTGATTGCATTGGGCGTGACTTGTCTCATTTCTCATTAGGATAAAGGGTCATCTATCAAATTTGATGTTTTAGGAATACACAGTCATGTTGATCAGGTGAACAGTTTTAGTCTGTTTTATTTAAGGGTATAAGAGACACTTTATTCTGGAACCAACAATACACGAGTATGATTAGGAATACATACTTTACTTTCAGATGATATGCTTAGTCACAAGTCTGCATTATTTTGAAAATTGTTCTCTGCACCCTTTTTATTGGTCCTATGTATTGCTTACTTTTTTAAACCACTGACTGTATATGTTATAAACATGTATGTACATTAGATATTTTCTGCCTATATTGCTTATGACTGCTATGTTAAGAAAATTCTGTCCATATTTTTCTTTCTAAAACTTGTTAGAATTTTGATACTAAAACTTAACTGGCTGCTTAAAACTAAGTTGAAAATGCTCCCTGAGGTGGTTCTGGTTTTACTTATTTAATTTTTGTGGTTACTTGGTGTTACTTTCCAGACACTGAAAAACTTTTGATTGAATACATGGTAGTACAGATGAAAAATGTCAAATTTTATAGTGATAACTTTATTCAGAAAGAGTTCAATGCTATCTCCTGGGCAGTCTCATGTTTTTCAGGAATTAGGGCAAAAAGATACTGGCAGAGTTCCAGTTACGAACATCATGTGGAGATGATGGAACTAACTTTTCAGGTGGCAATGGGTCTTGCTGTGTAATGACAGACTTGGTATAAGTGTTAAGATACTACTTTGCTTTATTATTATTTTTTTCTTTTTGTTGTTGGTTTCTTTTTTTGAGACAGGATTTCTCTGTGTGGCCCTGGCTGTCCTGGAACTCACTCTGTAGACCAGGCTGGCCTTGAACTCAGAAATCTGCCTGCCTCTGCCTCCCGAGTGTTGGGATTAAAGACATGTGCCACTACTGCAGGGCCCACTTTGCTTTCTTTAGTCAAATGATATTCTTGACATATTATTTTCACTTTTTATAGTTGAGATCTATCACCAATATTCAAAATTTGTTTGGTTTTGTCCTTCAACCCATCTAAATGGTAAATAGAATGAAGGACAAGGTAGGAATGACTTATCTCTTGATAGATTCCTTGAGTTTAGGGCCTAGTTTGAGGCTAGTGTTGTATCAGCTAAACTTACAACCCTTCATACTGCTGCTGGCTTATCATATAATTGGTCTCTTTGGACCCCAGTTGAGTAGAATATTCCATTATTTTCCTTTACAAAACTACCTGGTTTAGAAATAAGCATGACTTCACAGCTGAAAAAATAAGGTAAGTGATTTCTGTGATCAATCTTGAACCACGGATCTTAGTAGAACTAACAGAATAAAAAGGAACCAGTTACTTTTGCCATAATAAGCAAAGTAGATTTCAGGCTTTCTTGGCCATGAGGATTGTGCTTCCCCTTCAGAAGTTCTGTCATGAGTAGCAGAAAAGCAGTCACAGGCAGTGCATAAACAAAAGATTATGAATATAATACCTTCCATGCCTATTAAGACTAAAACTTAATTTTCACATAATTTACATATATTAATTTTTTTAGTTTTTAAATTTTAAACCTATTTAGTTAATCTGAATTCTAATACATGTGATATGCTTGTCAAACCTTTCAAAAGAACATTCCTAGAAAGTTTGCGATGATATGAAGTTAATTTGTGTTTTAGTTGAAGAGAACTTGGCAGTTCCAGCTCTCCAAAATTTCTGTGTATTTTATGATTTAGCTTCTATCAGGTAATGACTATTATAACTTACACTTATTTTGTCTTATTGTATTTTTCTTCTCTTACTCTTTACATTCCTCCCTTTCATTTCCCCAAATATTCCACATCCTGCTTTTCAGTCACATATCCATATATGTATTTCTGTGTGTTTGTGTCTGTGCATCATATAGATCTATAAATTGCATATATGATTGCACACCTGCACTCTGGCAAATAGTCCTGGATTTACATACCTATCATATTAATAGAGAGATAGATGGATGAATAAATTGATTTTGTACACGAGGGAAAAATGTAGTATTTGTCGTTCCATATACTCCCTAATGTGCTTAATGAATGATCTATTCCATTTAGAATGCTCAACAAATTATTCCATTTGAAGTCTGAGTCATCTGAGGTGTATAGAGTCAAATGTGATGAGCTAGGACAGTCAGTGTTAAGAGAAGCAAGAGTCCAATCTATAGGAAAGGAGAAGAGAATCAGAAATTTTAGTTCAAGTACTCATGCGAAAAGTCACTGGAAGGCACTGGCCACATCAATATGGCTGGCCTCAGACTCCTTCCTACACCCTCCCCACTTTGTATATTTAAATGTCACTGCTGTTCTTTGTACTTAACTACTTCTATGGAGCAGAAGATGAATTAAGTTATTTTCTTGGCATGCTTCAGCCCTATGATTTTTTTGTAACTCGGTGTCTCTATGTGTTATTCCAGGGGACAACAGTAATAACATCACTAACATCAGTGCTGCATGATAGCAAGGAATTCCCCAACCCAGAGATATTTGACCCTGGCCACTTTCTAGATGGGAATGGAAACTTTAAGAAAAGTGACTACTTCATGCCTTTCTCAGCAGGTAATAGAAACTAATTTCCATGATTTCAGTGACATGAAGATCTGTGGAGACTTATACAGTGGCTCCCAATTGCTGGTAGACTTGCTATTAGTCCACAATCAGCATCATGTTTATCCATATCTCAGTGTCCATTCTAGAAAGCAAACTTCATTTACACTTTACTTTATCACTATAGAAATGAAAGCACCAGAATTCAAATTCATGTCTCTTTTTGCTGTATGCCTCACCTCCATGCTCAGTTAGGCAATTACAAGCCTCAAAAAATATAGAAAATCACCAGAGAGTCTCAAGTATACTTGGTAAACACATGAATGAACACTGCTTGTGAAATTGCCATGGGACAGGGCAAAGAGAAAGTTGCTGGGTTATTGAGAAGATATTAACAAATTTCTTGCTCAAACCTAATTTTTACACTGACAAAATATATCACCATTCTAATAATTGGCTTTCTAGTTGCTTCAGGACACGGGCAATGGAGAATTATGAGAAGAAACTACACATCAATAAGGAACCATTAGATCAGCACATTTCTATGTAGTTTGAATGCCAGAAATGTCAAGATCATTATGAGATGATGGAGACATTGTACTTGTGGGAGGATGTTCTGCAGTGCTCACTGGGAACCCTATTCTTCTCCATCAAGCTGAGAGTAATAGATTTTGAGTCTCAACTTGCAGTGTGTGGACTGCCTTTGGATATGCAGCTTCTTTCCTTGGGTTTGATTTTGAGAGTAAACGCAGAATCCTTCTTCATGAGACTGCCAGGCAGTTTGATTATAAATGTGAACAACCACACCTTGCTAAAAAATATTTTTGAACAATGTAATTCTCAAGATTATATGTTAGCTGGAAAACATTTTTTTCTATCTTTGTCTATTTGTCCTTTCACCCATCCATTCATCTAACTGCCTACACAATAACTCACCATTCAATCATCAATTCTTGTATCAGTTACAAGTACAGTGCTTCAAACATTTATAAATAAGATATAGTAATCTTCTTTGACTTTTTTTCTAGGAAAACGAGTTTGTGCTGGAGAGGGCCTGGCCCGCATGGAGCTATTTCTATTCCTGACAAGCATTTTACAGAACTTTAAACTGAAATCTGTGGTTCACCCAAAAGACATTGATATGACCCCAGTGATGAATGGATTTGCCTCTCTGCCACCTTCTTACCAGCTCTGCCTTATTCCTCGCTAAAGAGATCACTCTTTCTTGCCCCTGCTGTATTGCCTTCCGCAATCCCCTTCAGGTCTTTATCCACCTCTTTCCCTATCAGGGATAAGGCATCTTCCATCCTGGCTCACAGAACCCTCTTCTCTCAAGACCCGGCAAACACATGCAGTTTCTGGAGTTATAGCATAAATGCACTTGTATTTTCTATTTTATATAACAGTTTTATGATCTCTTGTGCTTATGTGTATCTATCTATTCCTGAGTTGAAATAAAGCTTGACTGTAAAATAATAATTATATTTCCTAGTCATTTTTTCTTTTGCATATTTTCAGGAATAATTATACTTGATTTGTGTGCCTGTCCTCAAACTTGCCTACAAGTTAGGTAAGAAAATAGTATCCTAACACATCATTCTGGTCCACATTAAAAGATGCATAGAGAATGCAAGAAGAAATGCTAGGGATTTATATTGTTCACTAAAGTGCTTTTGTCTAAACATGAAGAACAGGATACAATCTCTAGCATATATATATATATAAAACCAAGCATGGTGTTGTGTGCTTGTTATATCAACATTGATGGGCAGAGAGCACTGCTGCTTACTCAACACCCAGAAAGGATAAATTAGTGAGCCTCATGTTTCAGAGAGAAATCCTCTCTCAAAAAACAAGCTTGCAAGCTCCTAATAAACAATACTCACATTTCACCTCTGACTTACACCTGTGTGTATATGCATGTACATGCATTCGTTCACACACATGCACCCGATTATGCATGCTTATCCACACACCCACATTTTTTACATGTAAAACAGAATATAAAAAGGAAGGTGGTATCAAAGTTCTTTGGCTAACTGACATTAGAGTCACTGGAAACTTTGAAACAAATAAACAATAACTAGGAGCATTCCCATTCTGTAGAGGACCAATTACAGGGAAAAATACTCATGCAGGATGGAGGTAAAGTCTTGCTTTACTGCTATTGCCAACAAAAGGTAAAATTTTAAATGTGCTTTTGATTTTATGTTCACAGCTTAGAACTAAGCATACAGTTTGCTTTCCTATTGCTAACCATAGGCTCTGTGTGCCTTTGTTCTTTCCCAACAAGAATAATGGTCCCAGGAACTCAAATTTCTATTATTTCTAGATGTCCCATTTCCTTCCCACTGTATTAAAGATTATGAAATGAGCACTGACATCAACCGTTACCCCTTCAGGTCTCAGTCTTAAAGGAAGCCAATGTGTTTGTTATTGCTAAGTTCCTACTTTGGAGCTTACTGCAGAGATATGTCTTCACAAATGTTAGGGCAAAGTAGTACATCCACATATCCTATGTTATCTATATATCGATGGTTGTGGCATTTAAGAAAGTTTATAAAATTGGACTAAATACTTACATTTTGTATTATTGTGTATTTTGTTCTAGTAAAGATATGCTACACACTTTACTTCAGTATGCTTAGACCTTTACAATTGGATTCTCAGTTCTAACACAATGTGAACCAATTGTTTTTTCAAATAAACTCTAATCTATCTATCTATCCATCTGTCATATATAACTTTTTTCTCTCCCTTTCCTCTGTCTGTTTGTCTATTAATACATGTTTCTACATATCTGTCATATTTGGAAAAGATCTTCACTTATCCTGTATCTGACAGAGGGCTAATAATATCACACACACACACACACACACACACACAGAGAGAGAGAGAGAGAGAGAGAGAGAGAGAGAGAGAGGTAAACATAAAATGCTCAATAGAAGAAGCTCTATTGGCTAAGAAGCACTTAAAGAAATAGTCAATATCCTTGGTCATCAGGGAAATGCAAGTCAAAACGATCCTGAGATTCCACTTCCCACCAGTCAGAATGACTAAGATAAAAAAGTCAAATGACAGTGCAAGCTCACAAGGATATGGAGAAAGAACTCGCCTTCATTGCTGGAAGGATTGCAAACTGGTAAAACCATTCTAGAAATCAATCTGGCGGTTCCTGAGAAAATTTGAGATAGTTCTACCTGAAGATCCAACTATACTACTCTTGGGCATATACCCAACAGATGCTCCACCATACCACAAGGACTATGTCCATAGAATCTTTATTTGTAATAGCCAGAAACTTAAATCAACCCAGATGTCCCTCAACTGAAGAATGGATACAGAAAATGTGGTTCACATACACAATGGGACACTATTCAGGTATTGAAAATGAGGGTATCATGAATTTTGCAGGCAAATGGATAGGACTAAAAAATATTATCCTGAATGCGGCAAACCCAGACCAAAAGGAAATGCATGGTATGTACTTGCTGATAAGTGGTTATTAGCCAAAATGTATACAAAACCCATGTTATGACCCACAGATTGTTTGAAGTTTAATAAGAAGGAAGTTCCAAGTGAGGATGCTTCAATCCCACTTAGAAGGGGGGACTAAATAGTCATGGGAGGCAGAGGGGCAGAGAGAGAGAGAGGTAGCTATGTGGGAGAAGGAGGGAGAGGGGGTCAGGATAATGTATAATGGGAAACAGGAGAGAATCTGAGGGCCAAAAGTGTTAATGGAAAATGCAGCTCTCTCTCTCTCTCTCTCTCTCTCTCTCTCTCTCTCTCTCTGTGTGTGTGTGTGTGTGTGTGTGTGTGTGTAACCTGTAGAAAGTCCCAGAGACCTGGGAAGTTAGAGTCTCCCAGGACTCAATGGGATAACCTTAGCCTAAATACCCAACATTGGGGAGATGGAACCTGAGGAGACCACCTCCAGTAGAAAGACTAGGCACCCAGTGGTTGGATGGAATTACCAACCTACCATCAAATTTTTTGACTCAGAATTGTTCCTGTCTAAAATAAATATAGGGACAAAAATTGAGCAGAGATTGAAGGAAAGGCCATCCAGTGAACAGCCCAACTTGGGATCCATACCATGGGTGGATACCAAACCATGACAATATTACTGATCCCATGTTGGGCTTGCATATTCGAGCTTAGTATGCTTGTTCTCTGAGAGGTGCTACCAGCAGCTGACTGAGACAGAGATACAGCCAACCATTGTACTGAGGTTGGGGACCCCGATGAAAGAGTTAGGGGAAGAATTGAAGGAGCTTAAGGGGATGGAAACCCCACAGGAAAACCAAGAGTATCAACTAACCTGGATCTCTGAGAGCTCCCAGAAACAAAGCCACCATTGGAGAACATACACATTTAAGCAGGTCCGTGGTCCTTGGCACATATGTAGGAAAGGAATGCCTTGTCTGGCCTCAGTGGGAGAGGATGTGCCGAATCCTATAGAGACTTGATGCCCCAGGGAAGGGGTATGTGGAGAATAGATTGGTGAGGGGTGGGAGGGTTGGTGGGGGAGCACCCTCTCCAAGACAAAGAGGATGGGGGATAGAGTGAAGAACTCTTGAATGGAGACCAGGAATGGGGGAAAATTTGTAATAGAAATAAAGCATTTACAAAAATTAGAATCAATGGGGGTATCCTTAGCAGTGACTTACTACATTGGTGATAAGAATCCTGAAAAGGCCTCCTCCTGTAGCTAGACAGGAACTCCAGTGGAGAGACAGAGACACCCGATGCACCCACTAAACATTCAACCCAAAATTTATCCTGTCTACAAGTAATGCAGGCACAGGGGAGGGAGCAGAGACTGAGGAAATGGCCAGCCAATAGCAGACCCAAGTTGAGATCCATCCCTTGTGCAATCATTCATCCTTAACACTATTAATGATACTCTATTATTCTCTATTATTCAAGTTGTTCTCTGAGAGGGTCCACCCACCCACAGCTAAACAGTGGATAGAGCTTGGTTATTCTTAAGGAAAAGTAAGAGGAAGGATTGCAGTCCCTGAAGGCAATAGGAACTTCACACACAGACTAACAGAGTCAACTAACCTGGACCCTTGGTACTCTTAGAGTCTGAACGAACAACTAAAGAACATGCATGGTCTGAACCTAGGCCTCCACTCTCATGTGTAGAAGATGTGCAGCTTGACCTTCATGTGAGTCCTGAACAACTGGAGTAGGGCTATCCTAAAAGCTGTTGCCTGTAGGTGGGATATGTTTTTCTAGCTAAGCTGCCTTGTCTGGCTTTAGTGCAAGAGGAAGCACCTAGCCTCCCAGTGACTTGAAGTGTCAGGGTGGGGGGAATACCTAGGAGGACCCCTCCTGCTCAGAAGAGAATGGTAGCTGAGATTGGGTAAGGATTGTGAGCGGGAATGACTGGGAGAGGGCAGTGAGCAGTGTGTAATGTGAATAAATAAAAAAAATAAATAAATAAAAATTAGATGTTATTAAATTAAGAAAAACATAATGCCCTCTACTGATATTTAAAGTTTCTTTTTGATTTTTTTCTGTTTATGTTTATTTTGCTTTCAGATACACAGTTTCAGCATGAATCCAGATGTGTTAATTTTTTAGTGAGTACAGGAGCAGGTGAGTTAAGTGTTAATTTGATTGCAGCAGAAACAATGATCATTTATGACAGTGATTGGGTAGATAATATAGCAATATGCTGACCATATTCTGTTCTGAAAATGTTATCTTTTATTTTATTTATATTGAAGTTTCATTTATCTATTTTGAAAAGTGCCTTTTTGCAGGTAGGAATTTATCAGGTTTTCAGTGGATAAAAACTTAACATTTTCAAAGTATTTTAATCATCTTAAGTTACTTTCATTTATTTAGTGTTTTATGTGTGTATGTGAATAACATGTAGAGGTCAGAGGACAGTATGCTGGAGTTGGTTCTCTTCACCATGTGAATTCTGGAGATTAAATTCAAGTGGTCAGTCTTTCTGGCAGGTACCTTTACCCATTGAGCCATTTCAGTGGCCCCCATGGGAGCATTTAAGTAGAAAATTTTACAACTATTATGTGAGAACTTTAATTTATACAACTATTCTGGAAGTTAAAATGAATCTAAGAACTATTAAAAAGTTTCTTACCAGATAATGTACATGATTATTATTCATATTATTCATACTTTTTAAGTTTAACATAATCCAGATAACTGTACCTTTCTTTTCAAGTTTAAGAATCCTTAGTCTTATTTTCAAGCTCACAATAGTTATCATAGAATTGGTCAGAAAGAGTCAGTTGTTGTCTGTCACCTAGTAACAGCAAATACTATTGACTAGAAAATTTTGGAAAGAACAGCTGCTAAAAGAAAGTTGGAGAAGCTGATAATCCATAAAAGTAAATGATTTTTAGCTTGCTTAAAATAGTATATTTATTTTATTAATTTTTATGTATGAATGTGTTACCTGCATATATATATATCTGTCGTCCATATGCAAGCCTAGTGATCATGGAGGCCAGAAGAGGATATTGGCTCACCTGGACCTGAAGTAACTTAACTATTGTGAACCTCCATATGGCTGCTGGGAATTGACCCAAGTTCCCTGTAAAAGCATCCAATGCTCCAAACAGCTCTGTAATGATTATTACAAGGAAATTTTGTGCTTCAGTTATTCTTTTGTGTGGCGAAATTTTCCAGTTTTGTTACGTTTATTCATTCATTCACTTTGGATTTTTCAAGACTGATTCTCTGCTTAGTTCTGCCTGTTACTGTCTTCAGACACACCAAAAGAGGGCATAAGCTCCCATTACAGATCATTATAAGCCATAATGTGGTTGCTGGGAATTGAACTCAGGATCTTTGGTAGACCAGTCAGTAATCTTAACCACTGAACCATTTCTCTAACCCTATTTTTAAAAGATAGTTTCTCTGTGTATCCCTGGCTGTCTTGGAACTAATTATGTAGACCGACTTGCTTCATACTCAGAGATCTGCCTGCCCCTTTCTCCCAACTGCTGGAATTAAATGCATAAGCTACCACATCTGGTCCATACATAGTATGATGCTTACCAAGAGTTTTAAAACTTAAGTATTCACTATATACTAGATAGCAAATGCTTATAGTGTATCATAGTAGTACTTTCAAATTCTATAGATTGTTGAAAAATTTTTTGAAGGAGGAAAATTAATGAGGAGCTTCATGTCCTGTTTATCCAGATTTCTTTTTGCTCATTTACATAAAATTGTATTTGATTAAGTAGCTCAGTAGCTACCTAAAGAAAAGTTGAAATTGTTTCTCTTCATCTAGAGAAATAAGAGAAACATGATTTTAAAAATAATGTGTAAAGTCCCTTCTTATTGGTTTTTATAATACTCTTCTGCCTGCACATACTTCTTTATGGTATCTTGCTTATTATCATTTTTAACATTATAATCATTATTATTTTGTGAATTAGATCTCTCCTCCCATTATGTGGGTTCTACGTGTTGAATTTAGATCTTCAGTCTCTCATTGATCCTAATACCTGGTTTTAAGGGGAAAATGGGTTATATTTGAGACACAATTTTACTTGATGGAAAATGTAAATTGTAGTTATAAATTTCAGAGTAAAATGAAACTGTTTTTCAAAAATTTTTTCACTTGTGATAATTAAGAGATTTGATAAATATATAATTTGCTTAAGTATTAACTATTGTTTTAGTTTACATAAATTTCATCCATGATTATGTATTCTCAAGGTGATTTCAGTATTTGAAGATAATAATTTAACAAAATATTGAGGAATATAAAAATCCAGACTTACTGATATGTAATATACATAAAGTAATATATATGAATCTTTTATAAGTTTTTAATTTATTTTTTTATGTATTACTTCCTGAATAGGATGACTGAATAGTGGTGGTTTGTCCATTAATAATATAGGTTGCAATCCCATTAGAGGAGCCATCAGTAAACACTAGGCATGAAGTAATCCATCAGCAGGGTAATGATTATCAATTATTCCTGAAAAGGATGAACAAACTATAAGCCATTTATCTGTAGTCTGCATAAGCCGATGTAACTGGTCTTTGGAATAGGGTAAAATTATTTTATCAGGATCTTTGCCAAAATATTGTTGGCTCTGCTCGTGCCCCAAGGAAATAAGCTTAGCAACTAAAATGGTATAAGGGGCAAGAACTTTGGTGGGAGAGGCAGGAAAGTGAATCCAAAACCCTCCGGTGGGTGTATGAGATGTGGTGCAAACAACAAATAGGAGGGGCTTCTCGTAAGAAATAAAGGTAACTCCTTGATTCTGAATAGCTATCTCAACAGCTCATAGAACTGTGGTTGCTGCAGGAGTTAAGGAACAACAAGAAGAGGGATCAGAGTGTCCCTTGAGAATACCAAAGAGGGGCTTAAGTTCTCCTGTGGTGAGTTTGAGGTAGGGCCTGATCCAATTAATAGTTCCCAGGAGCTTTTGAAGATCATTTAAGGTTTTTAAATGACTAGTTTTTAACTGGATTTTTTTGTGTAACAATTTTTTGGTGATAAAGTTCAAACCCTAGATTAAAAATAGGGGTCCTTTAGCTGGATTTTATCTGGTATAGTTTGGAGACCTTTATCTGTTAATTTTTATGAACATTGTTGGCAGCAATGGAGCAGTTGAGAGCCATCAGATCCTGCCAAAAGAATATCATCCATGTAATGGACAATATAAATAGACGGCCAAAGTATCCCAAAGGGATCAATAATCCGAGCCACAGATTTTTGCCACAAGGTGGGATTGTTGGCCATTCCTTGAGGCAGGACCTTCCAGTGGAAACGAGGCATAGGTCCTTTAGAATTTGTCACTGGTAGATTAAACGCAAAGCTCTCTTTATCCTCCGGATGTAGGGGGATGGTAAAAAGGCAGTCTTTAAGGTCTACCACTATTTTATAGTATCCAGCAGGAATGGCTACAGGGATGGGCAGTCCTGGTTGTAAGGCACCCATGGTAAGCATAGTCTTATTAATCTCTCTTAAATCTTGTAATAATCTCTATTTGCCAGATTTTTTCTTAATAACAAAAATAGGTATATTCCAAGGGGAAGTGTAGGTTCAACGAGGCCAGCGGCAAACTGTTCCTGTACTAATGCTGTTGCTGGGGCCAATTTTTCTGAAGTCAATGACCATTGATCAACCCACACAGCCTCATTAGATTTGCAAGTGATTTTGTCCGCAGCATGGGGTACAGGAATGTCAACAGCAATTAGGGTAAATTTTTTATACCTAATCCTGAACTGTTGAATTTTTTAACCACTGGGATAGGTTCTTTTATCTCTTGTAAATATTTTCTTAATCCCTGTCCAGGGCGGAAGCCCTGTTTTAACATTTGAGTGGTAATGATTTCATTTGGGCTACACATGATAAGATTTAACTGGGCAAGTATATCTCTACCCCAAAGGTAAATGGGTAGGTCAGGCACAATGTAAGGTTGAACAGTGCCGGTATTACCTTCCTCATCTGTCCATGTGAGGACCTTGGAACTTTGTTGGAGGTTGGAGGTTTGTCCAATGCCTTTGAGATAAGCCAAGGAAGCCATAAGGGGCCAGGAAGAAGGCCAATCTTTGTCTGGAAATTACTGTGGCATTGGCCCCAGTGTCTACAAATCCTTCAAAACTTTTAACATCTAGTTTTAATTTAAGGAGGGGTCTATCTTGAGTAATTTGTTGGACCCAATAAGCATCTGAGGAGCCAAAATTATTGATGCCCCTGGATTTTTGAAGAAAATCCAGGATGAGTGAGGGGAATCAATAGCAGCTGAGCAATTTTCTGTCCTGATTTTATGGTTAGGGGACCAGAAGTGAATGAGGCCAGAACTTTTATTTCTCCTGTATAATCATTATCAATTACTCCGGGGGAAACATTTAGACCCTGGAGAGTTGAGCTAGTGTGACCAAAAAGGAATCCAAAAGTACCAGGAGGCAGGGAGCCAAAGATTCCAGTATGTAGGACCTGAATTCCCATTTCAGGTGTGAGTATTGTGTTGGTGGAGGAACAAAGGTCCAATCCTGCGCTGCCTGTGATAGCTCCGGGGAGAGAGGCAACATTTGAATCTGAAGGGTTGATGTTTAAGGGACAAACCTGATAGCCCCAGGGGTTTGTCTCATGTTTGGGGCCAGGGGCTGGCCCCTCTGGAAGTTTTCCTGTTTTAGGGGTAGACTATTGCCATGTGCATTTGTTTTAGAGCAGCACTCTGAGGCCCAGTGCTTTCCTTTCTTGTATCGAGGGCACAGAGAGGAGGGAGGTGTACACTCAGCCTTAGGGCCTTTGCACTCTCTAGAGAAATGTCCCAGTTGTCTGTAGTTAAAACAAGTCTTGGGATGTCTGTCTTGAGTGAATTTTTTAAGGGTGGCTCTGATGACAAGTCTAATGGAATGGGCTGAGCCAATGCTCGCACAAAGTCCGATATAGTCAAAAATGTCTTTGCCACTACGGTGAGGCCATGTGGTGGCCTGACAAGCAGAGTTTGCATTTTCTTTTCTTTTTTCTTTTTTTTTTTTAATTTTCATATTTTATTTACATTTCAAATGTTTCAGATCTCCCCTTTAGAACCTCCCCGTTCCCTCTGCCTTCCCCGTTTGCATTTTCTAAAGAGAGGTGTTTAATGAACTCACTCTCATTTTCATCTCTCTTGACAAGCCTTTCAGCCACATCAGTGAGGCGGCTGATGAAATTGCTAGAGGGCACGTCTGGACCCTGCCAAATCTTGGCTAATGGGACCCCTTGGGAGGAAGTTGCTTCCAAGCCTTAAGGCCTGCATTCTGTATTTGGGATAAGAGGCAGGGAGGAAATTTAGCCTGTTAGTCATTGGTGTCATAGGACTCTGACCCAAGAGCTTATCTTTAGTCCACATTTTAGAGGTTTTGCTTTCAGAATTGAGGATCACCACTTCTCTACAATTTTCAACAAAGCCAGTCTTCTAAAGAACATAATCACCTCCTGACAAGGTGGCACATGCCAAAAGATATCAATCATTGGGTGTAAACCATTGGTCACCCAGGGTTTCAATTATAGACAGAGTGAACAGGGCTACAGGGCCATAGAGTGTCATTGCTGTTTTCAATTATTTTATATGTTTAAACCCAAGATGGCAATATTGCTAGTTTCTGACCTCATCCTCTTCCCTGTCTGAATCTCCAGAAGCCTCATTTTCATTATCAGTGGCTTCTTCAGCCAAAGGGGGATTTTCTTCATCATTGGACATTTTGCCCTCCCCAGCTGTTCCCTCAGAGGGGGTGGATATTTTTATTTGGGTGACAGGGAATGCCTGTAAGGTTTTAGAGGGTTTTATTCTCTGTTTTGGGCTTAAGAGGAGCAGGTGCTGGGGGAGAAGTAATTAATTCAAGATCTAGGGCCCGTAGTTCTTCTATTAATGTTAAGTGTTCCCTTTTCTTTTGGAATAGATCTTTAAGGGAGGCTACCTCTCAACAGAGTTTCGCCTTAGCATTCTCAGTGGAGTCTGTAATATCTAGATCAAGAACAGAAGCACAAAATGGGGGGACAGAAACATAGGGAGGTGGCTGATGTTGGAAAGACCATAAGGGCGGCCAGTCAGGATTATGATATTTGGAGGCCAATATCCAGGGAGGGTCGATGGGCTCTTGTTGAGCTGATGCTTTAAGACCCACAAGGGAAGGATAAAGTCTGGGGACACTGGTTTCGCCAATGCCATTATGGGCTTGGCAGTGGCAGTGTGGGGCTCTGGATCTGGCATAGAAATAGAGACAGATTCACAAATGGAGGGAGCCCAGGAGTGTCGCTGTAGGACCCTTTCTCCCTCCTTGACAACTTCTTGAATGTCTGGCCATTTTTATAAACTTTTAACACCTCATTAATCAAATTTCAGTAGGAAAAACCTTGAACAGGGACTCTTTCTGGACTAAAAGATCTATAAAAGTCCTTTAAATAGTCCCAAACCCTGGCCCATCTTTTTTCATCAATAGCTCCTTCTTGAGGAAACCAAAGACAGACATCATTAACAAATTCAAAGAACTTATTAAGATCTTTTTTCTTTACCTGATTTCCTCGAATCTTGAGGGACTCCTTGAGACCCTGTAAGAATAAGTCATGCTTACTCAATGTTTGTCCTATATTTGTGTTGCTCTATCTTATCTCAATGGATCAGACTCACAGACGAGTGGCTCTGCAGCGATCACAATGTGGATCTTCTCTTATGACATCGGGGAAGTGGGGGATGTCCCTGGGTGAACAATGGTTCAGTCGGACCCCTGTACTCAGGCCCCCACATTGGGTGCCAATCGGGGGTTCAGTGGGAACCTGGGGAAGAGGTGAAAGAATAGGGGACAAGAGAAGCAAAGAAGGAGAGCAAGTTGCGTATTCTGATTAAGCTCTCAAATTTTATTTCAGGGCAGTAGCTTAAAAAGGCCAGCAAGCAGGAAGATTACACATGGCCCAAGGCTAACCCACTATCTTAACGGCTTCAGGGGAAATACCAGATGTTCTTTCAGTTCCTGGAACCTGAGACCTCAAACATCCTTTCTTAATCTTGCACTTTAACTGACTATTTTCACAGAACAGAGGGGTAATTTCATGGGTTTGGCTCCTGGCAGGGTTGGTTGCAGATTTTGTTGCTTCCCTAGTCTAAGAAGTATGGATAGTTAATCATGTATATTCCTTGACAAAAAAATCTTTCCTTAGCACTTATTACTCAGGATAGGATTGATAGAGGTTTGACAGATAGAATTAATACTTTAGAGGAAGCCATCGTTTACATAGGAACTCAGGTTCAAAATATTGATACACATTTAACGACCTCATGCCATTCCAATTTTAAAAGGATTTTTGTCACTCCTTTACCTACAACATGTCAGAAATTTCCCAGATATAGATATAAGTACATCTACATGGCATGTGGAACGATTTACAACTTGACATTGATATGGATACTCTACAATTCCAGATCAGTGTCATCAGTCACTCCAGACTGCAGAGTTCCTCAGCAGAAGAGTTGGCTCATTATTTTTCAAATTCAATCATAAATTTTGTTAAAGACAAATCTTTATGGAATTTTCTTATAAATTTAGGAATTATTATAGGATTAGTTATTCTGCTTCTGTTTCTTCTCCAGTCATCATCAAGAACTTAGGGTCTGCTTTCAAGTCTGTTCAAAGAGAGATTTGTATGTTTTATTTATATTATTAAAAGGGAAAAATGTCAGGAGCCATCACTATGAGAAGATAAAAACTAGTAGGTGATCTTCCTGAGATGTATCTGCCTTGGAATAAAATCTATGATGGATTTGCTCCAGTAGGCAAGGCTCAAGAGAAATCCATTTTAGGAAAAATTTCTGCTATTAATGTGCTTTTCCTGTTATTATTAAACATATATAACAATCACTAGGTATTATCCCACCATTTTGAGCAGATCTCTGCAGACGTATGAAGATGTCTTATCTTGTAGTGATGCTATATAGACAAATAGATAATAATTCTATAGAATTCCTGATTTGATTAAAATAATTTTAGGAAAAAAGACTTTAGAGATGGTCATAGTTGTTAGAAAGATGTAATAAAGTTAGAATCAAGAATAGAATGTGCCCACTCAAAATTGTAGGTAAAGGCTGCATAATAAATACAATGAGCTTTCACAATCACAGTAAAAAGAGAAATCGACTTGGAATAATTTTGTGTTCAAGGAAAAACATTTAGATCCAAGGATAAAATCACAGGTGTGCACTATGATAAGGCAAGGCCTTCTAAAAACTGTTGCGTTGAGCTTTTAAAGAATATATTATAATGAACCATTTCTTCAAACTTAATATCACATCCTTCTGTAACTCCCATTGTTTGTAACATTTTGTCTTTGAGGTAATTTTCTTAAAACGTTTTGTCTAAGAAGGTATAAAAGAATAGAGAAAAGAAAGTTGTTAGTTGAATGGTTTGGCTTGGGGAGTTTGCTCCATCTACCCATCCATCAATCCAAATGTAAATATCTGTCTATATGCTTGTGTGTATGTATAATTGTATGTAGGTAAGCATCCATGAAGAATTGTGGAGTTGGTTGTGACAGATGGTCAAGCCTGACCAGAGTGTGGATGTATGAATGTTAGAATGTATGTGTCTGTGCATATTTGCCTGTTCAACGTATCTTAATTCTTTTCCTTTCCTTCCTCTCTGGTTCACAAAACATTAACCATCTTAGCCAGAGAGACTTCTAGATAACTCACCAAAATTAGGAGCACTAGTAATAAATCATTTTACTTAATTCCCTGCTGCTAAACAGGGTGTGTTTATTGCCAGATATTATCACTTATTAACACATAAGTAATAAAAAGTTAAAGTTTTAGTGCTTAATGATGCACAAGTAGTAAAGAAGGATTTTGTCATTTAATGAAGCATAAAAAGTTAAATGAAGCACAGTTATAATGTTTAATAAAGCACCGAGTTAAAAAGAAAAGAAGCCAACATTTTTTTAACCATAGAACAAGCAAGGAAGATTTTAGAATATTTTCAAAGTTATCAGAAAGCATAGTATAATTAGAAAGCTAGAAGGCCAGAGACTATCAAATTTTAAAACTAGTCAGGAGACCATCAGCCTTTCTTTCCTTCCCTTCCCTTTCCTTTCCTTTCTTTTCCTTTCTTTTTTATTGGTTATTATATTTACTTACAGTTCAAATGTTATCCCCCTTCCTCCACACCCATCTTATCCTGCTCCCTCTCCCATGCTTCTATGAGGGTACCTCCCACATACCTACCCACTCCTGCCTCACCACTCTAGCATTCTCCTACATTGGGGCATCTAACCTTCACAAGACCATGGGCCTCCCCTCTCATTGATGCTAGGTTTGGTGGCTGCATATGGGATGAATTCCCAGCTGGGGCAGTCTCTTAATGGCCTTTCCTTCAGTTGCTGCTCCACTCTTTGTTCCTTTAGACAGGAACAATTCTGGGTTGAAGTTTGTGAGAAGGGCGGGTGGCCCCGTCCCTCAACCAGGGTCCATGGCTAATCTCTCCATATGGTCTCTACAGATTCTTTCTCTCCCTTGTTGGGCATTTCAGCTAATGTCATTCCCATTGAATCCTGGGATGTGAGACTTTCTGGTGGCTAACCTCAGTTCCCCAACCCCCATTGCTACACACCTCTGTTCACTTTCTTGATCATCTATGTATCCCCCTCATCTCCTCCCACATCTAATCCTGCCCCCACTTTCCTCTCCCCCTAGTCTATTCCTCCCAAATATCTCCAACCCTCTACATCCTGGGATTCTTTTGTTCCCCCTTCTAAGTAGGACTGAAGCATCTACACTTTGGTCTTTCTTCTTCTTCAGCTGCAAATGGTCTGCAAGTTGTATTATGGGTGTTCTGAACTTTTTTCCTAATATCAGTTTATCAGTGAGTATATACCATGTGTGCTCATTTGTGACTGGGTTACCTCACTAGGGATGATATTTTCTACTTCCATCCATTTGTCTGCGAATTTCATGAAGTCATTGTTTTTTTTTTTCATATTTTATTTACATTTCAAATGTTTCAGATCTCTCCTTTGGAACCTCCCCATTCCTCCACCTTCCCCCTACCAATATGGGGATATTCTCCTACCCACCCTCCCACCCACCCACCCACTCTCGTCTTTCCTGCTTGTCATTCTCCTATACTGGGGGATCTAACATCCTCTGGCCCAAGGGCCTCTCCTCCCCCTGACGGATAACAAGAACCTCCTCTGCCGCATTTGTGGCCAGCACCATGGGTCTCTCCATGTGTATTCTTTAGTTGGTGGATCAGTCTCCAGAAGTATTGGGGGCAGTTGCCACTATTGTTACCTCCCTGGGGCTGCACACTCCCTCAGCTCCTTCAGTCCTTTCTCCAAGCCCTCCATTTGGGATGTCACACTCAGAACAACTGTTGCTGCGAAGTGACTCTTGGGTATTTGAAACCTTTGGGCTAATAACCTCTAAACAGTGAATACATACCATGTTCATTCTTTTGTGACTGCATTACCTTGCTCAGGATGATATTTTCAAGAACCATCCATTTGTCTATGAATTTCATGAAGTCATTGTTTTTAATAGCTGAGTAGTATTCCATTGTGTAAATGTACCACATTTTCTGTATCCATTCCTCTGTGGAGGGACATCTGGGTTGTTTCCAGCTTCTGGCTATTATAAATATGGCTGCTATGAACATAGTGGAACATGTGTCTTTATTAGATGTTGGAGCATCTTCTGAGTATATGCCCAGGAGTGGAATAGCTGGGTCCTCAGGTAGTATTATGTTCATTTTTCTGAGGATCCGCCAAACTGATTTCCAGAGAGGTTGTATCATCTTGCATTCCCACCAGCAATGGAGGAGTGTTCCTCTTTCTCCACATCCTTGCCAACATCTGCTATCACCTGAGTTTTTGATCTTAGCCATTCTGACTGGTGTGAGGTGAAATCTCAGGGTTGTTTTGATTTGCATTTCCCTGATGACTAAGGATGTTGAGCATTTCTTTAGGTGCTTCTCAGCCATTCGAGTTTCCTCAGTTCAGAATTCTCTGTTTAGCTCACTTCCCCATTTTTTGATAGGGTTATTTGGATCTCTGGCATCTAGCTTCTTGAGTTCTTTTTATACTTTGGATATTAACCCTCTATCAGATGTAGGATTGGTAAAGGCCTTTTCCCACTCTGTAGGTTGCCGTTTTGCACTATTCACAGTGTCCTTTGCCTTACAGAAGCTTTATAATTTTATGAGGTCCCATCTGTCAATTCTTGATCTTACAGCACAAGCCATTGGTGTTCTGTTCAGGAACAATTCCCCTGTGCCCTTCCCTTGAGATTCTTCGAAGTCATTGTTTTTATTAGCTGGGTAGTACTCCATTGTGTAAATGTACCACATTTTCTGTATCCATTCCTCTGTTGAGGGACATCTGGTTCTTTCCAGCTTCTGGCTATTACAAATAAGGCTTCTATGAATATAGTGGAGCATGAGTCATTGTTATATATTGAAGCATCTTTTGGGTATATGCCCAGGAGTGGTATAGCTAGGTCTTCAGGTAATACTATGTCCAATTGTCTGAAGAACTGCCAGACTGATTTCCAGAGTGGTTGTACCAGCTGGCAATCTCACCAACAATGGAGGAGTGTTCCTCTTTCTCCAAATCCTCACCATTATATTCAGTCACTTGAGTTTTTGATCTTAGCCATTATCATTGATGTGAGATGGAATCTCAGGGTCATTTTGATTCACATTTCCCTGATGACTAAGGATGTTGAACACTTCTTTAGGTGCTGCTCAGCCATTCAAGATTCCTCAGTTGAGAATTCTTTGTCTAGATCTGTACCCCATTTTTTATAGGGTTACTTGGTATTCTGGAGTCCAACTTCTTGAGTTCTTTGAATTGATGTTAGCCTTCTATTAGATGTTGGGTTGGTAAAGATCTTTTCCCAATCTTTAGAATGCAATTTTCTCTTGATGACATTGTACATTGCCTTACAGAGGCTTTTAAATTTTATGAGATCCCATTTGTTGATTGTTGGTCTTAGAGCTTGGGCCATTAGTACTCTGTTCAGGAAATTTTCCCCTGTGTCAATGTGTTCAAGACTTCTCCCCATTTTCTCTTCTAATAGATTCAGTGTATCTGGTTTTATGTGGAGGTCTTTGATCTACTTGGACTTGAGCATTGTACAAGGAGATACAATGGGTCTCTCTCCATTTAGTTTTATTTTGGCTACTGGATTGTTGTATATTGCTTTTACTACGTTTAGGTGTGGGACTCGAATTTATGATCTTTTCAAGACTTTTAGCATGAAGGGGTGTTGAATTTTGTAAAGCTGCCCACTTCCCCCCAATCTATTCAATATAGTACTCAATGTCCTAGACATAACAACTGACAACAAAAGGAGGGAAAAGGGGTACAAATTGGAAAAGAAGAAATCAAAATATTATTATTTACTGATGACATGATAGTATACTGAAGTGGCTCCAGAATTCCACCAGAAATCTCCTAAACCTGATAAACAACTTCAGCAAAGTGGCTGGATATAAAATTAACTTAAACAAATCAGTAACCTTCCTCTACTCAAAGAATAAAGAGGCTGAAAAAGAAATTAGGGAAATGACCCCCTTCACAATAGTCACAAATAATATTACATACTTTGGTGTGACTTTAACCAAGAAAGGGAAAGATCTATACAACAAGAACTTTAAGTCTCTGATGAAAGAAATTGAAGAACATCTCAGAAGATAGAAAGAACTCCCATGCTCATCAATTGGCAGGATTAAAATAGTAAAAATGGCCATCTTGTCTAAAGCAATCTACAAATTCAATGCAATCCCCATCAAAATTCCAACTCAATTCTTCATAGAGTTAGAAAGAGCAATTTGCAAATTCATTTGGAATAACAAAAAACCAAGGATAGTGTAAACTATTCTCAACAATAAAAGAAATTCTGGGGGAAATCACCATCCCTGACCTCAAGCTGTATTACAGAGCAATACTAATAAGAACAGTATGATACTGGTACAGACAAGCAGGTCGATCAATGGAATAGAACTGAAGACCTAGAAATCAACCCACACACCTATGGTCACTTGAACTTTAACAAAGGACCTAAAACCATCCTGTGGAAAAAGGACAGCAGTTTCAACAAATGGTGCTGGTACTACTAGAGGTCATTATGTAGAAGAATTTACATTGATCCATTCTTATCTCCTTGTATAAAGCTCAAGTCCAAGTGAATCAAGGACCTCCACATAAAACCAGATACACTGAAACTAATAGTAGAGAAAGTTGGGAAGAGCCTCAAACACATGGGTACAGGGGAAAATTTCCTGAACAGAACACCAACAGCTTATACTCTAAGATCAAAACATAGACAAATGGGGCCTTATAAAATTGCAAAGCTTCTATGAGGCAAAGTACACCATCATTAGCACAAAATGGCAACCAACAGATTGGGAAAAGATATTTAACAACCCTACATCTGATAGAGGGATAATATCCAATATATACAAAGAACTCAAGAAATTAGACTCCAGAGAACCAAAGAACCCTATTAAAAATTGTATACACCTTCTCGGACTGAACCCAGATCTGACAGGCCCCAGGGAGTTTAGAGGTCTGGTTGGCTGTGTGGTTGGTGGTGGAGACATCCTTGTGGAGACAGGGGTTGGGGAGGAGGTATAGGGTGTGGAACAGTCAGAGGGAGGATGGGTGGGGGGGAAATAAAATCTGGAATGTAAATAAATAAATAAATAAATAAATAAATAAATAAATGGGGTACAGAACTAAACAAAGAATTCTCAGACAAGGAATATCTAAGCCCAAGAAGCACCTAAAGAAATGTTCAGTATCCTTAGTTATGAGGTAAATGCAAATCAAAACAACCCTAAGATTCTACTTCACAGTAGTCAGAATGGCTAAGATCAAAAAATCAGGTGACAGCAGATGCTGGCTAGGGTGTGGAAAAAGAGGAACACTTCTCCATTGTTGGTGGATTGCTAGCTTGTACAACAACTCTGCAAATCAGTATGGTACTTCCTCAGAAAATTGGACACAATATTACCTGAGGATCCAGCTATACCACTCTTGGGCATATACCCAAAAGATGTTCCAATAACAAGGACACATGATCGTCTATGTTCATAGGAGCCTTATTTGTAGTAGCCGGAAGCTGGAAAGAACCCAGTTGTCCTTCAACAGAGGACTGGATATAGAAAATGTGGTACATTTACACAATGGACTATTACTCAGCTATTACAAATAAGGACTTCATGAAATTCTCAGGCAAATGGAATGAACTAGAAAATATCATCCTGAGTGATGTAACCCATTCAAACAAACACACATGGTATGAACTCACTATAAGTGGATATTAGCCCAAAAGCTCAGAATACTCAAAAAAACAATTCACAGACCACCTGAAATGAAGCTTGAGAAGAAAGACCAAAGTGTAGATCCTTAAGTCTTTCTTAGAAGGGGGAACAAAACACTCATGGGAGGAAATATGTAGACAAAGTGTGGAGTTGAGGCTGAAGGAAAGGCCATCCAGAGACTGCCCCACTTGAGGATCCATCCCACATACAGTCACCAAACAAAGACACTATTGTGGATGCGAAGATGTGCTTGCTGCCAAGAGTATGATATAGCTGTCTCCTGAGAGACTTTTTCAGAGCCTAACAAGTACAGAGGCAGATGCTCCCAGCCAAAATTTGGCCTGAGCAAGCGGTTCCCAGTGGAGAAGTTAGAGAAAGGATTGAATGAGCTGAAGGGGTTTTCAACCCCAAAGGATAAACAACAATATCCAACCAGACCCCCCTCCCAGGTGCCCTGGTACTAAACTACCAACCAAAGAGTACATGTGGGTGGACCCATGGCTCCAGGCACATATGTAACAGAGGAGAGCCTTGTTGGGCATCAATGGGAGGACAGGTCCTTGGTCCTGTGAAGGCTCAATATCCCAGGGTAGGGGAATTCCGTGCCAGGGGGAAGGGTGTGGGTGGGTGGGTGGGGAAAACCCTGACAGAAGCAGGGGAAGGGGGGATTGGATAGAGGATTTTGGGGAGGAGACCAGGCAAGGGGATAACATTTGAAATGTAAACAAAGAAAATATCCAATTAAAAAAAATGGGTCAATTTGCATTCTACATTCAGACTGCCACTTAAGCCAGCACTATTTGTTGAATACGCTCTTTTTTTTTTTTCCTACTGGATCATTTTAGCTTCTTTGTCAAAGATCAAGTGACCATAGGTATGTGGGTTGATTTCTGGGTCTTCAATTCTATTTCATTGATCTACCTTCCTGTCTCTGTACCAATACCATTCAGTTTTTATCTCTATTGTTCTGTAGTAGATCTTGAGGTCAGGGATTCTGATTTCCCCAGAAGTTCATTAATTGCTGGAAATAGTTTACAATATCTGGGCTTTTTGTTGTTCCAAAAGAATATGAGAATTGTACTTTTTATCTCTGTGAAGAATTCAGTTGGGATTTTAATAGGGATTGCATTGAATCTGTAGATTCCATTTGGTAAGATGGACATTTTTACTCTGTTACTCCTTCCAATCCACGAGCATGGTAGATCCATCTACCATGGTCTTCTTCAATGTCTTTCTTCAGAGACTTGAAGTTCTTGTTGTATAGGTCTTTCCCTTGCTTGGTTAGATTCACAAGATATTTTATATTATTAGTGAAAATTGTGAAAGTTGTCATTTCCCTAATTTCTTTCTCATCCAGCCTGTTTATCCGTTGAGTAGAGGAAGGGCACTTATTTGTTTGAGTTAATTTTGTATCCAGCCACATTTCTGAAGTTGTTCATCAGGTTTAGGATTTCTTCGGTAGAATTTTTGGGGTCAGTTAAACATACTATCATATCATGTGCAAATAGTATTATTTTGACCTCTTTTATTCCAATATGTATTCCATTGACTTCCTTTTTTTGTGTAGTTGCTCTGGTTAGAAAACCGAGTACTATATTGAGTAGATAGGGAGAGAGTGGTCAGCCTTGTGTACTTCATGATTTTAGTGGGATTGATTCAAGTTTCTCACCATTTATTTTGATGTTGGCTACTGGTTTGCTATACATTGCTTTTACTATGTTTAGGTATGGGCCTTGAATTCCTGTTCTTTCCATGACTTTTAACATGAAGCAGTGCAGAATTCTGTCAAATGCTTTCTCAGACTCCAATGAGATTATCATGGGGTTCTTTTCTTTGAGTTTATTTATGTAGTGGATTACTTTGATAGATTTCCATATACTGAACCATCCTTGGGATGAAGCCTACTTGATCATGGTGAATGATTGTTTTGATGTGTTCTTGTAATTGGTTTGCAAGAATTTTGTTGAGTATTTTTGCATCAATATTTATAAGGGAAATTGGTCTGAAGTTCTCTTTCTTTGTTGGGTCTTGGTGTAGATTTGGTATCAGTGCAACTGTGGCTTCATAGAAAGAATTGGGTAATGTTCCTTCTTTTTCTATTCTGTGGAATAGTTTGAAGAATATTGGTATTAGGTATTCTTTGAAGGGCTGATAGAATTCTGCACTAAAACCTTCTGGTCCTAGGCTTTTTTTTTTTTGGATGGGACACTTTTAATGAATGCTTCTATTTCATTAGAGGTAATGGGACTGTTTAGGTGGTTTATATGATCCTGACTTAACTTTGGTACCTGGTATCTGTCTTGAAAATTATCCATTTCATTCAGATTTTCCAGTTTTGTTGAGTATAGGCTTTTGTAGTAGAATCTGATAAATTTTTCCAGTTTCTTCATTTTCTGTTATGTCTCCCTTTTCATTTTTGATTTTGTTAATTTGGATAGTTTCTCTGTGCCCTCTGGTTATTCTAGCTAAGGGAATATCTATCTTGTTGATTTTCTCAAAGGACCAGCTTCTAGTTTTGTTTATTCTTTGTATAGTTCTTTTTGTTTCTAGTTGTATGATTTCAGCCCTGAATTTGATTATTTCCTGCCATCTACTTCTCTTTGGTGTATTAGCTTCTTTTTGTTATAGAGCTTTCAGATGTGCTGTTAAGCTGCTATTGTATACACTCTCCAGTTTCTTTTTGGAGGCACTCAGAGCTATGAGTTTTCCTCTAAGCACTGCTTTCATTGTGTCTTCTAGTTTCGGGTATGTTGTGCCTTCATTTTCATTAAATTCTAGGAAGTCTTTTTAAAACAAACAAACAATATATATATATATATATATATATATATATATATATATATATATATCTGTTTTATTAATTTCTTTCCTGAATTGTTCATTAGTAGTGTACAGAAATATGGTTGACTTTTTTTAAAACTTTTTTAAACTTTATTTACATTTCAATATTCCCTCCCCCCTCCCCCTGCCTCTATGGGGGTATTCCCCGACCCCCACTCTCATCTTCCCTCTTTGGCATTCTCCTATACTGGGGGATATAACACCCTCAGGCCCAAGGGCCTCTCCTCCCCCTGATGGCTAACAAGACCCTCCTCTGCCACATATGTGGTCAGCACCATGAGTCCCTCCATGTGTATTCTTTGGTTTGTGATCCAGTCTCCGGCAGCATTGGGAGGTCAGGCCAGTTGACACTGTTGCTCCCTCCATGGGGCTGCAAACTCCCTCAGCTCCTTCAGTCCCTTCTCCAACTCCTCCATCTTTAATTTCTTTATTTTTTCCCTGACCAAATTATCATGAATAGAGAGTTTTTAAGATTCCATGTGTTTGTGGGCTTTCTAGCTTTTTTTTAAAATTGAAAACCAGCCTTAATCTGTGGTGATCTGATAGGATCCATAGGATTATTACAGTCTTCTTGTATCTGTTGAGGCTTGTTTTGTGACCAAGTTTATGTTTAGTATTGAAGAAGGTACCATGAGGTGCTGATTAGAAATTATATACTTTTGTTTTAAGGTGAAATGATCTATAGATATCTGTTAAGACCATTTGGTTCACAAATTCTGTTAGTTTCACTATGTCTCTGTTTAGTTTCTGTTTCCATGATCTGTCCATTGTTGAGAGTAGGGTGTTGAAATCTCTCACTATTATTGTGTGACATTCAGTGTGTGCTTTGAGCTTCAGCAAAGTTTCTTTTAAGAATGGGAAGTCCTAGTATTTGGTGCATCTATATTCAGAATTGAGTGTTCATCTTGATAGAAATGTCCTTCATCTTTTTTTGATAACTTTTGATTGAATGACAATTTTATTTGATATTAAAATGGCTATTCCAGCTTTTTTCTTGGGACCATTTGCTTGGAAATTTTTTTCAATTTTTTGACTTTGAGGTAGTGTCTCTTTTTGTCAATGAGGCATGTTTCCTCTTTGCAGCAAAATGCGGATGTTCATTCCGCATGACATGTTCATTTTGTTATCCTATGTTTTTTTATGGGGGAATTGAATCCATTGATGTTAAGACTTATTAAGGATCAGTAATTTTTGCTTCCTGTTTTTTTTTGTTGTTGTTGTCATTGTTTTTTGTCTTTTGTTTTGTTAGAGGTGGAATTATGTTTGTTTGGCTATTTTCTTTTGGGTTTGTTGAAAGAAAATTAATTTCCTGCTTTTTCTAGGGTGTAGTTTCCCTCCTTGTGTTGGTGTTTTCCATCTATTATCCTTTGTAGAGTTGGATTTGTGGAAAGATATTGTGTAAATTTGGTTTTGTCATGGAATATTTTGGTTTCTTCATCTATGGTAATTGAGAGTTTTGCTAGGTATAGTAGCCTGGGCTGGTATTTTGTTCTCTTAAGGTCTGTTTGATATCTGCCCAGGATCCTATGGCTTTTAGAGTCCCTGTTGATAAGTTTCGAGTAATTCTGATATGTCTGTCTTTATATGTTTCTTAACCTTTTTCCATTACTGCCTTTAATATTCATTCTTTGTTTAGAGCATTTGATGTTTTGATTATTATGTGATGGGAGGAATTTCTTTTCTAGTCCAATCTATTTGGGGTTCTGTAGGTTTCTTGTATGTTCATGTATCTCTTTCTTTGGGTTAGGAAAGTTTTCTTTTATAATTTTTTTGATGATATTTAGTGGCCCTTTGAGTTGGAAATCTTAACTCTCCTCTCTTCTATGCCCATTTTTTCTTAGGTTTGGTGTTTACATTGTGTCTTGGATTTCCTGGATGTCTTGGCTTAGGAGCTTTTTGCATTTTACATTTTCTTTGACTGTTGTGTCAATGTTTTCTATGGTATCTTCTGCACCTGGTATTCAGTCTTCTATCTCGTTTATTCTGTTGTTGACATTTGCATTTGTGACTACTATTTTTTTCCTTGTTTTTCTATCTCCTGGGTTGTCTCCCTTTGTGATTTCTTTATTGTTTCTATTTCCATGTTTAGATCCTGGATGGTTTTGTTCAATTCCTTCACCTCTTTCATTGTGCTTTCCTGTATTTCTTTAAATGACTTATGTGTTTCTTCTGTAAGGGATTTCTAACAGTTTACCTGTGTTATTCTTTATTTCTTTAAGGGAGTTATTTATGTCCATCTTAAAGTCCTCTGTCATTATCATGAGATGTAATTTTAAATTAGAATCTTGCTTTTTAGCTCTGTTGGGATAAGCCAGGGCTTGCTGTGTTGGGAGAACTGGGTTCTGATGTTGCCAAGTAGCCTTAGTTTCTGTTGCTTATGTTCTTGCACTTGCCTCTTGACATCTGGATATCTCTGTTTTTAGCTGATCTTGCTGTCTTTGACTGGATCTTGTCCTTCCTGTGATCCTGTGATCTTGTGAGGCTGTGGTCTTAGATGTGTCAGTACTTCTGGGAGACCAGTTCTCTCCAGGCAGGATTGTGGTGCAGATAACTTTGGTACAGGTTCAGCTCTGGGGCACAGGTAGAAACTGGAAGGATCTTGTCCCCAGCTGCTCTGTTCTTTCTGGATCCTGTGGGTTCTGGGCTCCCAGCAACTTCTGAACTCATGATACAACCAACAATAGTAGTTGTCACTTTAACAGTATGGAGGGAAGTTCTCACTACCATGAGATAATAAACTAGAGTACTAAGAAACAAGAATTGATGTTTCAGAACCAGATGGTGCTGGAGTGGTGGTGGTGGTGGTGGAGTACACCTTTTATCCCAGCTGTAAGGAGACAGAGGCAGACAGTTCTCTATGAGTTCAAGGGTGACCTGTTCTATATAGTTATAGGACAGGCAGGGCTACACAAAGAAACCCTGTCTTGAAAAGCAAAGCAAAATAAAAAAATAATTGAAATTCCTCTCAAAAGATGTGATTACAGGTAAATGACACCATACCCAGCATGAAAAGAATTCTCAAATAAGACACAGAGCTCACAAATCTGGGGAGGTGATTTAGCAGGTAAAAACATTTGTTGTCAAAGAATAGGGACCTGAGTTCAAATACCGAGAACCTATGAAAAGCTGGGCACATATGACAATAACCTTCATTATGAGAAGTCAGGCAAAGCATGGAGACAGGAAAATTATTTAGGTTTGTTGGACTTCCAGTAGTTCCAGCTTCAGTGATAGACCATGTCTCCAAAGAATAAAGGAAAGTGAGATGAAGAAGACACTTGAACATCTTTCTGACTTTTACCTATTCTCAGGTGTATGCACACAGAGGCACATGCACATTGCTTGTGAATATATAGCACACATATAAAGTATAGAAGTCATTCTGAAAAAAATCAGATTTTGTTAAATTGATTTTAAACAATTCTGTGATACATATAGTACATAAAGAAAAATTTGCACTGAATCTAAGCTGTAAGTTTAGTTTTTCATGGCATCTTCTCCACTTTAAAAAAGTTGCTTTTTATATTTATTTTATATTATTTATATGAGTGTTTTGCCTGCATGTGTGTCTGTAGCAGGTGCATGCCTGGTTCCTGCAGAGGTCAGAAAAGGTTGTGATGTCCTAGAACTGGATGGTTGTGAAATGTGCATGTTAGAGCTCTGCCAGAACCACAAAAGCTTTTAACGACTAATCCATTTCTTCAACTATATCTCTTAGCTTTCAAATGAAGCATGATTGTCTTTTTACAATATTTCTGAGAAAATAATTTGATTAGTGCTTTGTATACTTAGATTTGGATCAGAAAAATGAGGTTTCATATTTTTTCCTTTGTTGATTGGAGCTAAATAAAGGCAATGTTCCCGTGAGTTCTATGCATAAGGGAAAAAATATCCCTCAATTCTCTGAGTTCCTTTTTTAATAGTTGGAGAAAGGATTTGTGTATCAACATCATATTGGAAATATTTTATGATCTTTCTTTTTTAAATTTGTTTTGCCTTTAAAATGTATGTGTTTTAATATTTTTCTCTTAGATCAAATGAAGCCATTAAAATCAATTAAAGAATAAACAAGATATTCAAAGTACTAGAAAATTCTGAATATTCCAGTGTTGAATGTTTGTTTTAAAGCAGAGATAAATGGCTTTTAAAAACATTTGTTTTCATCCATTCTTATAACTTGCCTGTTGCATTTGAAATCAATACTGTTCACTTTATTTTTTATTTTATCAGTTTATATAATGTTACTCATATTGTTGCAAACTTGAGATGATAATTTTGTGGATTTATTTAGTATAAAATTGTTATTGAATTTAGATTTTCAATTAGCTTTTTGGGACTGGGTAGTGTGGGCCTGCAATTGGGGTGTAAGAATTGCTGCTGGGAAGGCAAAACAGGGGGAGCTTCAGACTGTGTTCTATTCTGCCGCCAATTAGGTGCTGGGCTATAGGGAAGTGCTGAGCACTGCTCAGGTAGTGGGAAAACACAGTCTAAGGTTCTGGAGGTCGAAGCTGGGGTTCCCTGACTCCTGGGCACCCAATCACTGCTGGAAAACTGTACAGACAAGTCGGGAACAAAATGTGTGGGTTGAGGGGTGTCCATGGTCCCACAATGACCAGACAAACCCAAACTCCTAGACCTTCAGGCACAGCTGAGTCCTGAGTTGGGAGCAGAGTTAGGATCCCTCTCTTAGCTTATCAGCAATAGAGCGGTGGTTATCAGCTTTCAGTTTATCAGCTTATCAGCTTAGGTTAGCTGTGGTTGTCTGGGCACTCAGAGAGGCCTTCTTCATCCTCCCCATGGCTGTTCTTGATGGAGGAGACAGTTCTTGATTCCACACTGTTTATTGATTGTTCATTGTGGGAAATGGGTGTATACTAACTCCTTAGGGTAGACTAGAGAGTAAATACCTTTTTCAGGGAGTAATGTTCAGGAAGGGAAGCATGTGGGCTAAATCCTCAGAGTCTCTAGATATCTCATTAGCATGTTCAATTCTGATTTGGGCTACATGACCATAGGTGACATTTCCTTATGTGGGAAGTGTGGCACATGTTTGTGTTCCAGTGTTTCAGGCCAAGAATCTTTCAGGGAGCAGGGAGCCACCTACCATCTCAGGTGAGTGCCCATGTGCCAGGGACTTTGAAGTGCTCAACCAACCTAGTTTTCTGGCATGGTCCACTGTCACACAGGGTAGTACTTTTGAGTTCTGTCTATTATGTACTTAACCATTGCCCAGTTGTCAATCTTCCTGTGAAAGTTTAGAAATTATCTCTCCTACCCCCTTTAGTAATGTAATTCATGGGATTTGGACTTTCATTATGGAGCAGGTTTTTAAAAAGGGGAGATTGATTAAAATTGTACTTTCTGTTGCTGAAGCAAACTTTTTGCTTTTTGAGTAACTAAGATGACTTAGCAAATAAATGTTTATTATAATATGATCTGATCACATTACTTTTTCAGAAAACTAGTAATTTAGTTAAAATAGGAAGGCTTATTAAATACTGGGATTTAACTGTTAGTTTGAATTATAAATATTATAATACATAATGTTATATATAATATATATTACAACCAATCATTATAGCCCAGGTTAATAAATGAATAGAAATGTTAACTAAGAAAAGGAAACATACCCAACTCATATATTAATATAAAATATTTATTCAAGCCTTTGCATCCCTCTTACTCATCCCTATTTTCTTCATTCTTTATATGTTGGAGTCAAATTTCTCTATGAGTTAAAGCAAGCTAGATACTGTCAATGCAAATTTTTTTAAGTACTAATTGTCAGGGTGCAGTATGATACTTCCCTGAAAGAAGAGGAATATGTGAAGGCTGATAGACTGATTAGAATATAAATGTTCCCAGAAATTCTTAGGAACTTTGAAGCATTGCATCCAACCACACACTGTCATCTGGGACAAGGAGTCCTCTGGTTATGTTATAGATGTCTTACCTATGTGACTTAGAGGAAGTGAGCAGAAGCCTCTCTGGGTTTCCAGATCCTCACTAGTCAGACACAAAACCATTTGGCAACCTCCATTCTTCCCAGAGTGTGGGAACACACCATAGGACATCCTCGGTAAAAAATACCATGTGCAGGTTGTAGGTACTCCCCTTTCCCACTGAAGAGTACCTGTCAGCTGGCCTGAAACTATCACGTGGAATGAAGAACCCCTTTTATCCCTTATTTCCTAATTCTTTGTATAATAAAAAACAGCTGTGATTTATGTATTTATCTATTTATCTAACTCTATATATTTGTCCCAGGAAAAAGTTTAGGCTGTCTAATTTATGAAATAATAATATTGAGTTCAGAATTAATAAATATTTGTTTGTTTTAAGAAAGAAAGAACTTTAATGCTGTGAAGAAGTTAGAATGTCGACAGTCTAGAACCAAAATGAGCTCAATCCATCTTATCTCCTTGTTTGCAGTTGCTCCAAACTCTGATGTGACCTATCTTCTTTATGACTATTAGGGTACCCTTTTGGATATATAAACAGATCCCTAGTTGCTACCAACCAAAATGTTCAAAATGTCAGGACAAATCTGAGGCCTATGCCTGAGAATTCTCCCCATTTTATATGCATTTTACTTAATGCATCCATTGATAAAATTGACAGAGGTCTTGATTCATGGTTTTTTTTCCTTTTATTATAATAATAAATTCTTTTTTATTAATCATTTTGTGCACTACATTTCAAATGATATCCCCCTTCTCCATTATCCCTCCACAAAACCCCCTCCCATCCCTCCTCTCCCCTTTGCCTCTATGAGGGTGCTCCTCCACTCATTTACCTACTTCTTTCTCACTCCTCTAGCATCTACCTGATCTGGGATATCAAGCCTCCCTCTTTCCCATTGATGTCAGATAAGGCCATTCTCTGTTAAATATGTATCTGGGGTCCTGGTTCCCTCCAGGTATACTCTTTGGTTGGTGGTTTAGTCCTTGGAAGCTCTGGGTGGTCCAATGATATTGTTCTTCTTATAGGGTTGCAATCCCCTTGAGCTCCTTTAGTTCTTCTCCTAGCTCTTTCATTGGGATCCCTAGGCTCAGTCCGAAGATTGGCTGTGAGAATCTGCATCCTTATTGGTCAGGTGCTGGTAAAGCCTCTCAGGGACCAGACATATCAGGCTCCTGATAGCAAGCACTTCTTGGCATCAGCAATAGTGTGGGGGTTTGGTGTCTACAAATGGGATGGATCCCTAGGTGTGACAGTCTCTAGTTGGCCTTTCCTTTAACCTCTGTTCCAATTTTTGTCCCTGCCTTCCCTTTGGAACATTTCTGGGTTAAAAATTTTAAAATGCATGGGTGGCCCCATACCTCTACCAAGGACCATGCCTCTCTACCAGAGGTGGTATCTACAGGTTTTATTTCCCCTTTGTTGGGTATTTTGACTAAAGTCATTTGAGCACCAGTTGTAGGGTTGTGGGTTCCCGTCTGCTCTGCCACAAGGAACTGCCACTGCTTGAAGAGGCCTAGGGGTGTTTGTGCTTGTCCCATGCCATGCCAGGTGGATGATAGGTTGTAGGGAAGCATGAAGGCACTGCTAAGGGTGGGAAAGCACAATCTGAGATATGGGACAGCTGGAGCTGACTCAGGGGTCCCCAGGCTCTTGGATATCTAGGTGCCTCAGAAGTCATGGAATAATTGAGAACAGACTCTGGGCCTGAGCTCTGGATCTAGCTCTGGCTGGTCCCATTGGGATGAGTCCTTGGCTTGATAGCAGCAGACTTGGTGGCGATAGATTGTGGCTGGGAGTGCAGAGAGGTTTTCCATGGGAGACTAGACAGCAGCTTCATAAGTGAAGGCCTTCTCCATGGCTCCCCACAGTGGATGAAAAGAGACAGTCTGTGTTTCCAAACCATTTATTGCCAAGATGGGAAGTGGATATGTAAAACCATACCCCATTTCTCAGGATGGGCCTGAGATTAAATACCTTTTCCAGGGAGGAATATCTGGGAAGGAAAGTTTATTGGCTATGCCCTTCAGACATCTATGTAACTCATTAGCATGGAGATCTCTGTTTTGAGCCTATGTGACCACACGGCACATCTCTTTTCCTAATTGTCTTGGTCTGAGATGTTCTGGATGCTTCTTCTACATGTGGGGGACTTGGGGCACATGTGATTGATGTGATTTCCCTTATGTGATTGATGGCCACAAATCTATTAGGGTAGTGACAGGGGCCTGGTGCTCAGGAGCTTGCAAATCTCCTACCATCCTTTCAAGGTCTCCAGGGCTTCTAGCCTCAACCAGGAGCCAGGCTACCTTCCCAAGTCCATGTCTCCACAATCCTCTCCCACTGAAGCCTGACAAGGCAGCCCAATTATGGGAATGGGATCTGTGGGCAGCTAACAGGTTTAGTAACAGCCCCTTCTTTAGTTGTTGGGGGACCTTCAGATGAAGACCAAACTGTATATCTGCTATATATGTGTGGGGGTAGGGGTATGTCCAGTCCACGCATGCTCTTTCATTATTGGTTCAGTGTCTGGACATCCACAAGGGTCCAAGTTAGTTGACTCTGTTGGAGTTCCCATTATCTTAGGGTCCCTCAATCATTTCCCCAACTCTTTCACAAGACTTTACAAGCTCTATATAATACTTGGTTGTGGGTCTTTGTATCTGTTTCCATTGGCTGCTGGGTGGAGCCTCTCAGAGGATAGTAATGTTAGGCTCATGCCTACAAGCATAGCAGAGTATACTTAATAGTGTCAGGGTTTGTTTTTTGCCCGTGGGATGGGTCTCAATTTGGGCCAGTCATTGGTGACCATTCCCTTCATCTTTGCTCCATGTTTGTCCATGCACATCTTGTAGGCAGAATACCTTTTAGGTTGAAAGTTCTGTGAGTAAGTTGCTGTCCTTATTCCTCCACTGTGAGTTTTGCCTGGCAATAGGCAGTGTCTACTTCAGATGCTCCATCCTCCACTGATAGAAGTCTCAGATAGAGTCACTCTCATAAACTCCCTGGGACCTCCCCTTTGAGTTATTTCTTAAATTGGGAGTTATAGTCTATGACATGGAAGAGGGACTGTTTCAGAAGAGAAAGATGACTAGAAGTCATAATGAGGAAGAACCAACCTGGGAAAGAAAGTGTGCTTATAATGTCAGATGCATTATACACTGACTTGACATGAATAAAATGGCAATATAAATTCTATTCAATTATATAATGAATATGCACTAATATTTTTTCAGAAAAATATCAAAATATTTTTAAAATATGTGAAGATGAGCAAAGAGACAAGCTAATAAATGAAATGAAATAAAAGGTCAAGAATAAGTTTTCACAAGAGACAATTCATCTTCTATAGGTGAATTGGAGGTACTCAATGCATCATCAACAGATCCTCCCTTAAAAAGCAAAGCAAAATGTAGACTATTTGAGCTCAGAGTCCCATCTCTTTTTAGTATTTTACAATTCTTAAGTTTGTTACAATTTAGTATGTTACAATTCTTAAATTTGATCCAAGTCTTCACACTGACATAAAGAAGTAAAATTGCACCAGAACAAATACGTCTTCAGGCAAAAAAGAAATCTGAGATTTATTAATCCAAATCCATTGCTTTTGGGGGTTTTAGAGTAATATATGAAAGCAACAAATTAGTTCTTACTTTGCTGTAAATAGTGAGGACAACCACGATAGTGTGTCATTGACATTATAAGCATTATAAAATGAGCAAACATTTTGACTTCTTACTTAAAACAATGATATAATTATTAACTAGATTCATGTTTACTTTTAATGATAGTTGTTATGATCAATGTAGTGTTATAGTACATAGTCAAGAAACTGTGTATACAATTGTGCTGAATGTTTTTGTGTAGGGAAGAGTGTAAGTTAGAAATGTCCCCCCCTTAGGCACAGGCATTTGAACACTTGGGACCCAGTTGGTGGTGCTGTTTGGGGAGATTTAGTGGTGTCAATTATTGTTGTTGACTCTGTATTGTGCTTAGCTAGTTTCGCATGTGCATTAGTGGAAAGTGGAGAATTCTAAGACTTTTCTTTAAGAATAAATAGTCAAGTCAGGGAGTAAGTATGCTCATTAGTCACAGTGAATTCTAAATTCTCACAGCTATGAGCTGTGAGACACTGACAGTTCTTTTTGTTCCACCAGATTTAGCAAAAGAATACTGGACTTTCATGGTTAAGTAAAGATGTGTGACTGATAGGTATGTTTTGTTTTCTTAGTTTTATATTGGCAAATAGTGAAATAGGAGCTATAAAGCTTACATTATTGAACAAAATATGTTGGCATATTTACTATAGCAAAAATTTTAAGTATGCATTAGTATGTGGGGGAATAAATATATTTATAGCTATTGGGGCAATGTAGCAGAAGAATTGTCAGTTAGAGGCATAACTATGTTATCCAGTATGACTTTGTTAAAAAATAAACATATTTCATAGAGTATACCAACATTCACAAGTTATAAATGACATGAATCATATATGACTACCTAGCTACTAACCTGAGAAGTAATGGTTGAAGAGTTTTCTTGCATTTCAAAATTAATCTATTATATTTCAAAAATAACTGCACATTAGAAACATATTTGTTTACTTTTATTAGCATAAAAAGCATATTTCATTTTTGTACACTTTTATTATTTACTTGGACACCAATCAGTACCCGAATTTCAAGTGGGCACCCTGTAAATGTCAAGGGTAAGTAACAGCTTATTTTTATCTTTATCAAATGAACAAAGTCTACTTGAGAGAGAGAGATTAAAGATTTTCTAATGGATTACTCAATGATGCTCAAAGAGGAACATGATGTTTCATTGTTATAAAAGGTCAGTAATGCCTGATCAAAATTGTGTGAATAAGGAGGGTTTCTATGGATCTGGTCACTTTCCTGCTGCTCACTTCTCTTCTCTTCTCTTCTCTTCTCTTCTCTTCTCTTCTCTTCTCTTCTCTTCTCTTCTCTTCTC
>JADRCH010000142.1:4038659-4063949 GCA_019843965.1 Rhynchomys soricoides | reverse complement strand
TCTTCTCTTCTCTTCTCTTCTCTTCTCTTCTCTTCTCTTCTCTTCTCACTGTGGAGACAGAGCTCTGGGAGAGGGAAGCTCCCTCCTGGCCCCACTCCTTTTCCAATTATTGGTAATTTCCTCCAGATAGATGTGAAGAACTTCAGCCAGTCTTTAGCCAATGTAAGTATTCTTTGTGCTCCTCTCATACCTTTATAACAAAGATAAATTGGAAGTTGCTTTAAATGAAAATGTAGTACTAGAGGCAGGAATGTTGTAAATAATCATAAAGCCATACCTCTTGCCAGGTATTGTGTACCTTATGCCTTTTAAAGCTGGCACTTGCCAGGAATTGAATAATGAGCAAGGTTTCAGGTTGAAGAGGTTTAGGTCATTACATTTATTTCATTAATAAATTTAGTTACTCACATCCTGACTGAAGCTTCCCCTCTCTCCTCCCGGTTGTCCCACCACCCACTTAACGTACTCCCCTTTCTCCTCTGAGAAGGGGAGTTTATGCCTGATATCAATCAGACTCGCATATCAAGTTACAGTAGGACTATGAACACCTTTTCCTATTGAGGTTAGAAATGGCCTTCCAGTTAGGGGAAACGTATCCAAAGGTAGGCAGCAGAGTGAGAGGCATTCCCTGCTTCTGCTGTTAGGTGTCTCAGTGAAGACAAAGCTGCACAACTCTTACATATGTTCTGTGGTCCTAGGTCCATCCCATTCAGGCTCCCTGGTTTGTGGTTCAGGCTCTGTGAGCCACTATGGACCCATGTTAGTTGGTTCTGTAGATTTTCTTGTGGTGTCCTCAACCTCTCTGGCTCCTTCAATCCTTCTTCCCCCTCTTCCTCCAGATCTTCTGAGCTCTTCCTAATGTTTGGTTGTGAGTTTCCATCTGTTTCTATCAGCTGCTTGGTGAAGCCTATCAGATGACAAATTTGCTAGTCTCCTGTCTGCAAGTATAGCAGAATATCATTAACAGTGTCAGGTGTGGGTTCTCTCTCATGACATGTGTCTCAGGTTGTGCCTTTCACTGTTTAGCCATTCAAATTCTGCTCCATCTTTATTGCTTCACATATTGTACACATAACAAATTATGGCTTGAAGGTTTGGGGGTTGATATTTCAGTCCCTCCATTGGAAGTCTTGCCTGGTCATAGGAGATGGCCAGTTCAGGTTCTAGATACCATATTGTGAGTAGTTTTGGCTGTGGTCACTTTCATAGATTCTTCAGAGTTTTTATTTTCTTAGGTTTCTAGCTTTTCCCAGAAGGAGTTTCATTTCTGTTCCAATCTAACTGGTGTGCTGTAAGCTTCTTGTATGTTTATAGGCATCTCTTTCCTTAGGTTGGGGAAAATATTTCGTGGGCCTTGGAGCTGGTAATTTAACTCTTGCTCTCTGCTTCTAATGAAGGAAACTTCTAGCAATTGACTCCTGCTGATAGCATCAGGGGATAAGGAAAAGAAACTTTATATGTGGGCCATTTTCACTTTGACTCAGGGGCATTTCCTTGGCCAGGTGAGAGGCTGGGAGTTCGTTAACTCTTCTGAGCCAGAGAGAAAGGAAAAGAAAATCAGGCACACACACAGATAAACACACACTAGATGAAGCAGACAGGGGCTACACTGAACTTTTATTTTTGCTTTCAGATTTTTTACAGCCTTTTAGATTTAAATGTCTGTATGTAAAAAAAAATACCTCTTAAAAGGAAGTTACAACAGAATGTAGATTATAAGTTCAAAGCAGTGATTCATTTTATAAACTTATTGTACGTTCAAAGCAATAGGTTTACATGGCCTTACTTTATTATAGAGCACAACTGTGGCTTCATCCTTGGACCTAACCTAGAATGCATGTTTTTCTTGATCATTAATGTATTACAAGCCTGTTTTCTTGCTATTACACTTACATGCTTATAATGCATAGTGCTCACTGTTTCCCTTTCTCTTACTCATTTAGCTTTTGCCAGTCTGTGATAAGGGGGCACATTCTGTTCTTGATTCTAGCTTTAAACTTTGTATTAAATAACCTAATTTCTCAAAATTAATTAAACCGAACTAGCTTCTTAAAACTACTTTAACCAAATCAGGAATTCTATAAAATTATTAATTCATCTAAACAGCATTGTCTCAAGAATTTTCATATTCATGTTATTCTTCAGGAAACTTGCCCAACAGATTGGGTTACTACCTAGAAAGTAATAATATCACGATACTTTCCCACTCACACTAAACCAAATAAATGAATAGTATGTTAATGACAAGCACCATAGAGAAAAACAATCCTGGAATGAAGTCTCTGGGGCCATGCCTTTCAAAAGTATACCCATGTTAGCAGAGCAAGATAGAGGGCTGTCTCCTTGGAGCCCACCACATTCTCTTAGCCTGTGTCTTTTTATTAGGAACTTGAATCCATTTATGTTGAGTGATATCAATGACCAATGATTATGAATTCTTGTTATTTTGATGATGGAGGAGTGTGTGTGTGTGTGTTTCCCTTGTTTTGGTTTTTCTGATGAGGGAAGTATTTATTTCTTGCGTTTTCTTGGTTATAGTTAACTTCCTTGTGTTGAAGCTTTACTTGTAGTATTTTTCTGTAGGGTTGGATGTGGAAAGATATTGTTTTAAATTTGGTTTTGTAATGGAATATCTTGTTTTCTCCATCTATGGGGATTAAGAGTTTTGCAGTATATAATAGTTTATGTTGGTATCTGTGGTTTCAAAGATTCTACAAGATATTTGATTGGGCCCATCCCACTTTTAGAGTCTCTATTGAGAATTCAATTTAACTCAGGTAGTTCTTCTGACTTTGCATGTTACTTGGTATTTTTTCCTTGCATCTTTTAATATTCTTTTTTGTTATTTAGGTTTTAGGTTTTGATTAATATATGGTAGGAGAATTTTCTTTTCTGGCCCAGTTAGTTGGCCCAGAAAAGAAAATATATGGTAGGAGAATTTTCTTTTCTGACCCATTCTGTAAGCTTCTTGTGTGTTTATAGGCACCTCTGTCTTTAGCTTGGGGTACTTTTGTTCTACGATTTAGTTGATAATATTTTCCGGGCATGGAGCTGGCAATCTTCTCCTTCCACTCCTATTATTCTTAGGTTTGGTCTTTTCATAGTGTCCCAGATTTTCTGGATGTGTTGTGTCAGGAAATTTTCAGATTTATCATATTGTTTGACAGATGTATTGATCTATTCTGCCATACCTTTAATGTCTGGGATTCTTTCTTTGATCTCTCTTTTATTCTATAGCTCTTGTTCACTTATCTAGGTTTTTTTAACTCCAAGATTTTTTTCTGTTTGTGGGTTTTTGTTTGTTTGTTTGTTTGTTTTTTGCTTTTATTTCCATTTTCAGGTCTTGAACAGTTTTATTCATTTCCTTCATCTGTTTGATTGTATTTTCCTATATTTCTTTAATAGATTTATTCATTTCCTGTTTAAAGGCCTCTATCTTCTTCATCATATTGGATTTAAAGTAATTTTCTTGTGGTTTAACTGTGTTAGGATATCCAGGATTTCTTGTAGTAGGATATCTAGGCTTTGGTGGTGCCATATTGCCCTGGCTTTTGTTGACTGCATTTTTAAGCTGTCTTTTACCCATGTGGTTGTCCCAGGTACTGGCAGGTCTCCAGGAATGCAGGCAGACCTGTGGGCTGGAAAATGGAGCACAAGAGACCAGGGGCAGTTTAGAAATCTTTTGTGTGTGATTTAGAGGGAATTTGTGGGGAGTACTTTTACCTGATTGTCCCTTGTGCCTGCAGCCTCAGGGAAAGGAGGTACAGGGGAAGATTGGAGCACAGGGAACAGGGTGCAGTTTACTTTTGCTGGGTGACCCCAGGGGACCTGGCAGGTAAGTAGTTAAAGGCAGGGTCCTACTGTGGTATCCCTGGTGCCTGCAGGCCTCCAGAATTGCTGTCAGAGCTGTGGGACAGGAGCTCGAGGACAGGGCATAGATCATCAGTGATGTGAATACCCCAGAGTGACATGGAAGGTGCAGTTTGTGAGGGAGGGGCCCAATGGTTGTTCCTAGTGCCTCCAGGCCTTCAGAAATGTGTCTGAACCATGGGCTGGGAACTGGAGCACCACATCATGCATTTTCTAAAAAAAAAAAAGAATACCATCTCCTTATATTGAAACATTTGTTAATCTTTTTTGTCTTTTAAAACAGCAGCTTTTCTCATTATCTTTGGTTGAAGGTCAATATTTTTTTCAATAAGTCAGATATACTTTTAGACATACATCTTTACAGAGGTTATCTATTTGATTCTGGACTCTTGAGAAATAAACTGATGCCTAATTTAACTAAATACCAATGGACATGGACTAACGCAAGAAATGCAAAAAAGAATCCAAACTTTCGGCATAATTGGTGATAATCATATTTATTTTTAGTTCATACAAGCCTAAGTCTGGAGTTCAAAATGCTGCAAGATAAAGAACCATTTTTTTTCCAGAAAATACTGTATACCTGTGGTGTAGTTTCTGCAGCCTAGCAGTAAGCCAAATCTGGACTGATCAATAGAATCATTTGTTGTGACTTAAAACTTTACACTTCAAACCTCCAGTGGGCCTAGCTTTATTGCTTTATTTTTGCATCATTTTGTCTACTTCATTGGTTTACTTGTCTATTTCCTGTAAGTACTCTATCACTATCACTCTTTAGTGTAGTTTGATGTGTGGTATTGGTATACCATGAACAGTATTTTTACTCTTTAAGAATTCTTTGACTAATCTTGGTCCTTTATGGTCCCATATGAAGTCCTGTGTGTAAATGTGGTATCCAATGTTTGACATATAGCATTGGATCTGTAAATTAAATTTAGTAGTATGGGTGTTTTGTTCCTTGACTTCTGTTTTGTGTTTGTCTTCTGGTCTGAGTGGTCTGTAGCTGAGTAGAAGATCTCCACCCAAGTTGTGGTCTGGACATCTGCAGACAAAGGTGGCCTCTGGTTGTGCAGGATATTTCTGTTCAAGTTAGAAGCTTGGACAAAGTGGAGAGGGTGAGAGGCATGATTACAGTTTGGGTGGATAGGCACTGAGAAAGTCAGGACAGTCTGCAGCTAAGGGGTAGCCTACCTGGAGTTTTAGTGGCACGTGTCCTGCAGAATGTTTTGATGTAAAAGTTCATTGTAATCTTCATGTAACAACTGCCTGAACCCCAACCATTACATGATTCACTGCAGGCAATTAATAACTGATAATTACCATAATATTATATAAATAAACTTCAGAATCATTTGAAGGTGTGTTTGTCTAAATAAAAAACATTAAAATACAGAGATAATATCAGTGTGAATGAGGTTTACACTATGTAGATTAAAGTTACATATGTTTGCTAGTATTTGCCTTTTCTTTCCTATTTCCACCTCTCAAAAGCTTATGGCCCTGTTCTCACTCTGTATTTGGGCTCACGGCCCAGTGTCATATTGCATGGGTATGAAGCAGTGAAGGAAGCTCTGGTTGATCATGGGGAGGAGTTTGCTGGTAGAGGAAACATTCCAGTGGCTGAAAAAACTAATAAAGGCCTTGGTAAGTAAGTGTATATATTCATGTATGTGCTGAAGTGTTTACAGCAAGACATAAGAATGAAAGAAAGGGATGGGCTTCCTTCTTAGGTACAGGGGGGCCTCTCTATGGTTTCCACTCTCACCTGTTCCTAGCATATATTTCTAATATCTTCTCTTTTCTTTAGGCATTGTTTTTAACAATGGAAACAGATGGAAACAGATAAGACGATTCACACTATCAGCATGACTTAAGCATGATAATGTTCTATCTAAAACATTTTCATTGTTTTTAATCAAAAATAACAATATAGATTTCATGTTAATTTCCTGCTGAGTTGTAGAACTATGCAGTCTCATTAGCACAAATGTAGTTTCCCCATTGTGGATCCTTTCACCAGAGAGTAAGTGCTACTGATAAAGATGACAGAGGATATTTGTTTTTATTTTCTTAAACTACATAGGTTTGCCCACATTCACAGAGCACTACAGAGAGTCTTCTAGGCCCATGTTTATAGCTCTGGGTATCCATGATGTGATCGATGTTTTTCATTTTATAGCTGAAGATTGCAGTAATTATTGTGTGTGCTATAACATGATATCAAAAAGTTATTGTTACTTATTTAAAAATTGTGACTATTTTGAGAATCTAGTATGTGCTTTTTATAATGATCACCACTTTCCTATCTACCCAACATTATGTTCATCATCTCCAGTTTGTGCCTGACATAAATGATAATTTAGCCCAATTTTATTAGTGCTTTCAGAGTTTTATAGTTGCTTTAGAAATGTTTTAATTGAAATAGAATTATATAATTCATCCCCTTTCCTCATTCATTCCTTTGCAGATTTCTTCTCTTCTCCCCATCACTTGTCTCTCCCATTCTTAGGTTGATAGCCTTTTGAAAAATCATCTTCAACATTAGTATTATTATTATGTACATGTATGTACACGCATAGACACAGCCTCATGAGTATATCTTTCTTGTTGAATGTAGTATATATGATTTCATGGCTGACCATTCTCCATTTATAAAATCAATTAGGAGGCTCATCCTTTGCAGAGGACAAGTGTCCTTACCCCAGCAGTCATGTGTAGCTCCCTCACTAAGTGTAGGCTTCTGAAATTTTACTTTTCCCACATTAGCACATCTACTAATTTTGTCATTTTTCCAATATTCTTTGTAGTCATTTCTCAGAGAGATTTTTTACAATAGATTGCTTGATGTTCTGGTTCTTACAGTGTTTTTGCCTCCTCTTCTGCATGTTTCCTGAGCTACACATGCAGAAGTTGTGATTTAGATGTATCTGTTGAAGCTGGCACCCTGTATTGGTATTTTTATTGTATCCAATTTTGGCTTTTTGTGATGGTCCCTCATTTGCTGTAAAAAGAGACCCCATTTTAAAGGGTATTTTATTTTTATTATTATCTTTAATTTTTTACAACCCACTCATTATCTTCCTTCTGGTCTACTCTCCAACAGTTTCCATTCCATTCCTCCTCCCCCATCTCCAAGAGTATATCCCCCTACACTTCTACATCCCTCCAGGCCTCCACACCCCTTGGGGCCTTGAGTCTCTCAAGGGTACCTCTTCTCTCACTGAGGCAAGACCCAGCAGTCCTCTGCTGTATATATGCAGTGGTCCTCGGACCAGATAGTGTATGCTGCCTGGTTTTGGCTCAGTGTATGAGAGATCTTGGGAGTCCAGGTTTGTTGAGTGTGCTGGTCTTCCAAAGGGGTTGCTCTCCTCCTCAACTTCTTCCAGCCATTCTGTAATTCTACCACAGGGCCCCCAACTTCAGATCATTGGTTGGGTGTAAGTATCTGCTTCAGTCTCAGCTAAGTTTTGGGCCCTCAGAGGGCAGCCATGCTAGGTTTCTGTCTGTAAGTACATCGTAGAGCCAGTAATAGTGTCAGGCCATGTAGCCTCCCCTTGAGATGGGTCTAAATTTGGGCCTGTCACTGGACCTCCTTTCTGTCTGTCTCTTCTCCATTTTTGTCCCTGTAGTTCTTTTAGATAGGAACAATTCTGTGGCTGAGTTTTGACCGGGCTGGCAACCCCATTCATCCTCTTGATACCCTGTCTTTCTCCTGGAGGTGGATTCTACAAGTTCCCTCTCCCCACTGTTGAGCATTTCATTTAAGATCTCTCCCTTAGAGTCTTGAGGTTCTCTCTCCCCCAAGATCTCTGGTACATTCTAGAGAGTTACCCCACCTCCCATATCCCAAAGTTGTGTATTTCCATTAATTCTGCTGACTCTTGGGGCTTCAATTCTGATTCCCCAGTACCTGACCATGTTTGCCTTTTCACCTGCCCATCCCTCTCCCCTTGACCACCCAATTCCCTCCCTTCTTCTGCCACCTGCTTTCTTTTTGCTCCCAAGTGGGATTGAAGCATCCTCACTTAGGCCTTTTGGCTTGTTAAACTTCTGTGGATTGAGTTCTTAGTATTTTGTACTTTTTTGGCTAGTATCCACTTATTGGTAAGTACATACTATGCATGTTCTTTTCAGTCTGAGTTACTTAACTCAGGATGATATTTTCTAGTTCCATCCATTTGCTTGCAAAACTTCCTCATTCTTAATAGCTGAGTACTATTCCATTGTGTAAATGAACCACATTTTCTGTATCCACTCTTCTGTTGTGGGACATCTGGGTTGTTTCCAGCTTCTGGCTATGACAAATAAGACTGCTATGAATAGAGTGGAGCATGCGCCATTGTGGCATGGTGGGATATCTTTTGGGTATATGCTTAGGAGTGGTATAGCTGGGTCTTCAGATAGATCTAATTCAAAATTTCTGAGGAACCTCCAGATTGATTCCCAGAGTTAGTGTACCAATTTGCAATTTCAGCAGCAATGGAGAGGTGTTTTTTCTTTTCATTCTTGCCAATGTATGCTGTGACCTGAGGTTTTTTGTTTTTTGTTTTTAAGTAGTTTTTAATTGGATATTTTCTTTATTTACATTTCAACTGTTATCCCCTTTCCTGGTTTCCTCCCAGAGAGCCCCTATCCCCTCCCCCTCCCCTTGCTTCTATGAGGGCGTTAACTTACCAACCCACCCAGTACTTCCCTGACCAAGAATTCCCCCACACAGAGCATCAACCCTTCACAGGACCAAGGGCCTCTCCTCCCATTGATGCCCGGCAAGGCCAGCCTCTGCTACATATGCCTCTGGAGCCATGAGTTCCTCAATGTGTACTCCTTGGTTGGTGGTTTAGTCCCTGGGAGCTCTGGGTTGTCTGGTTGGTTCATATTGTTGTTCTTCCTATAGGGTTGGAGAGATGGCTCAGCCATTAAGGGATAGGCTCACAACCAAATGTGAGAGTGACCTTAATTTTTTATCTTAGCCATTCTGATCAGTGAAAGGGGAAACTCAGAGTCATTTTGATTTGCATTTCTCTGATCACTAAGAACTTTGAATACTTCTTTAAGTGCTTCTTGGCCATTTGAGATTCCTCTGTTGTAAATTCTCTGTTTAGCTCTATACATCATTTTTTGATTGTTTTTTTTTGTTGTTGTTGTTGTTTTGTTTTGTTTTGTTTTTTGAGGTTATCTTCTTGAGTTCTTTATATATTTTGGCTATTAACCTTCTATCAAATGTGGGGTTAGTAAAGATTGTTTCCCAAACTGTAGGTTGTCAATTTGTTCTATTAACTATGTCCTTTGCTTTACAGAATCTTTCCAGTTTCATGAGGTTTTCATTTATCAATTCTTGATCTTAGAGTTCTAGTCAGCAAATTTCCCCCTGTTCCCATGTGTTTGAGGCTCCTTTCCACTTTCTATTCTATTAGATTCAGTATATCTGGTTTTATGTTGAGGTCCTTGGTCTACTTGGATTTGATCGTTTTGTAAGGTGACAAATAAGGATCCATTTTCATATTTCTACATACTGACTGCCACTTAGACCAGCACCATTTATTGAAGATGCTTTCTTTTTTTTCCATTGTATATTTTTGGTTTGTTTGTCAAAAATCAAGTGTCTACAGGTGTTTTTATTTCTGGGTCATTGATTCTATTCCATTGATCAGCCTGTCTGTCTCTGTGCCAATACAATTCCATTTTTTTTTGTTTTTTGTTTTGTTTCTTTTGTTTGTTTGTTTGTTTGCTTTTGTTTTTGTTTTTTAAATCATTATTGCTCTGTAATACAGCTTGAGATCAGGGATGCTGATTCCCCCAGAAGTTCTTTTATTGTTAAGAATTGTTTCCACTATCCTGTGTTTTTTGTTTTTTCCATATGAAATTGAGGATTGCCCTTTCCATGTCTTTGAAGAACTGTGTTGTAATTTTGAAGGGGATTGCATTGAATCTGTAGATTGCTTTTGGTAGGATGGCCATTTTTAATATCTTTATTCTACAAATCCATGATCATGGAAGATCTCTCCATTTTCTGAGGTCTTCTTTGATTTCTTTCTTGAGAGACTTGAAGTTCTTGTCATGTTGATCTTTCACTTGCTTGGGTAGATGTGCCCCAAGGTATTTTATCTTATTCATGACTATTGTGAAGGGCATTGTTTCTCTATTTTCTTTCTCAGCCTGTTTATCATTTGTATAAAGGAAGGCTATTGATTTGTTTGAGTTCATTTTATATCCAGCCACTTTGCTGAAGTTTATCAGCTGTAGAAGTTCTCAGGTAGAATTTTTTTTTTTTTTTTTTAGGTTGAACATGTATAGTATCATATCATTTGCAAATAGTGATGCCTTAACTTATTCTTTTCCAATTTCTAATCCCCTGTTTTTCTTTGGTTGTCTTAAAAGCTTCAACTAGAATTTCAAGTACTATATTAAATAGAAATGGAGAGACTGGACATCCTTGTTTTGTTCCTAATTTTAGTGAAATTGATTCAAGTATCTCTCCATTTAATTTTATTTAATTTGGCTGTTGGGTTGCTGTATATTGATTTTATTATGTTTAGGTGTGGGGTTTGAATTCCTGATATCTCCAATACTTTTAACATGAAGGGGTGTTGCATTTGGTCAAATGCTTTTTCTGCATCTAGTGAGATGATTGTGTGATATTTTTTAAAATTTGAGTTTGTTTATATAGTGGATTACCATAACTGATTTTCATATATTGAAACAATATTGCTTTCCTGGAATGAAACCTACTTGATAATGATGAGTGATCATTTTGATGTCTTCTTGGATTCAGTTTGCTAGAACTTTATTGAGTATTTTGCATCGATATTCATAAGCAAAATTGGTCTGAAGTTCTGTTTCTTTGTTGGATATTTGTGTGGTTTAGGTATCAGAGTAATTGTGGCATTCTAGAATGAATTAGGTAGTATTTTTTCTGTTTCTATTATGGAATAGTTTGAGGAGTGTTGGTATTAGCTACTCTTTAAAGATCTGTTAGAATTCTGCACTAAAGCCATCTGGCTCTAGGGGTTTTTTGGTTGGAAGGTTTTTAATGACTTCCTCTATTTCCTTAGGGGATATGGACCTGAATAGATAGTTTACCTGCTCTTGATTTAACTTTGGTACATGGTATCTGTCTAGAAAAATCATCCCTTTCATCTATATTGTCTAGGGTTTTTTTTGTTTTGTTTTGTTTTTTTTTGGTTTTTTTTTTTTTAGTGCAGGCTTTTGGGGTAGGATCTGATGATTTTCTTTTTTAATTTCCTCAGTTTCTGTTGTAATGTATCCTTTTTCATTTCTGGTGGTTTTAATTTGGATACTGTCTCTGGGCTCTTTAGTTAGTTTGGCTTGGAGTTTATTGATCTTGTTGATTTTTATCAAAGAACCAGCTTTTATTAATTCTTTGTATCATTCTCTTTGTTCCTATTTGGTTGATTTCAGCCCAGAGTTTGACTCTTTGCCGTCTTCTAGTCCTCTTAGGTGTGTTTTCTTCTTTTTGTTCTAGGCCTTTCAAGTGTGCTGTTAAGTTTTTAGTGTAGGATCTCTCCCATTTCTTTATGAGGGCATTTAGTGCTATGAATTTTCCTCTTAATACTGCTTTCATTTTATCCCATATGTTTGGTATGTTGTGACTTCATTTCACTCAATTTTAAACATCTTTATTTTCTTTCTTTATTCCCTGACAAAGTTATCATTGAGAAGAAAGTTTTTCAGTTTCCATGGGTATGTGGGTTTTCTGTTATTTTGGTTGTTACTGAAATCTAGCCTTAGTCCCTGGTGATTTGTTTGGATTAATGGGATTACTTCAATCTTCTTGTACCTGTTGGGGTTTGTTTTGTGACCAATTATATGGTTAGTTTTGGAAAAAGTACCATGAGGTACTGAGAAGAAGGCATATTGTTTTGTTTTAGGGTGAAATGTTCTGTAGATATCTGTTAAATCCATTTGGTTCATAACCTCTATTAGTTTCACTGTGTCTCTGTTCAGTTTCTGTTTTAATGACCTGTCCATTGGTGAGAGTGGTGAGTTGAGTGTCCTATTACTATTTGGGGTTCAATGTGTGTTTTGAGTATTAGTAAACTTTCTTTTATGAATGTGGGTACCTTGCATAGATGTTCAAAATTGAGGCTTTCTCTTGGTGGACTTTTCCCTTGATGAATATGTCCTTCCTCATCTCCTTGATAACTTTTGGTGGTAAGTCTATTTTATTGGATATTAGAATGGCAATTCCTGCTTGTTTCTTGGGACTGTTTGCTTGGAATAATTTTTTTTCCAGCGTTTAACTCTGAGGAATGTCTGTCTATTGTTATTGAGGTGTGTATTTTTTATGCAGTAAAATGCTGGATCTTGATTTCATATCCAATATGTTATGTCTTTTTATTGGGGACTTGAGTCCATTGATATTGAGGGATACTAGAGACAGAATATTATTAGTTCCTGTTATGTTTATTGTTATAGGTGGTAATATTTGTATGTGATCTTCTCTTTTTAGTTTTGTTATGAGATGATTAATATCTTGTGCCCATCCCCCATTGGTGTAGGTACATTCTTTGTTGTGGAGCTTTACTTCTAGAATGCTCTGTAGAGCTGGATTGGTAGACAGATATTGTTTAAATTTGGATTTGTCATAGAACAGTTTGTTTTGTACATTTATGGTGATTCAGAGTTTTGCAGGGTACATTAGCCTTTATTGGCATTTGTGTACTCTTAGTGTCTGCATGACCCTGTCCAGGCTCTTTTGTCTTTTAATGTCTCTGTTGAGAAGTCTGCTGTAATTTTGATATGTTACTTGGGATTTTTCTCTCACAGCTTTTAATATTCTTTCTTTGTTCTGTGCATTTAGTGTTTTGATTATTATGTGATGAGAGAATTTTCTTTTCTGGTCAAATCTAGTTGGTGTGCTATAGTCTTTTTGTACATTTATGGACATCTCTTTCTTTAGGTTGATGATGTTTTCTTCTCTGATTTTGTTGAAGACATTTTTGGATCCTTTGAGCTGGAATCTTTGCTCTCTTTTATTCCTATTATTCATAGATTTGGTCTTTTCAGTGGGTCCTGGATTACCTGGATGATATGGATTAGGAGCTTTTTGCTGTTTTGAATTTTCATTGACTGTTTTGTCTGTATCTTCTAATGTATCATCTATGCCTGAGATTCTCTCCTCTATTTCTTGTATTCTGTTGTTGAAACTTGGATCTATAGGTCCTGACCTCTTTCCTAGGTTTTCCATTTCAACATTGCCTCCATTTGTGTTTTCTTTATTGATTCTACTTCCATTTTTAGGTCTTGGACCACTTTCTTCAATTCCTTCATCTGTTTGATTGTATTTTCCTGTATTTCTTTAAGGAATATATTTGTTTCATCTTTAAGGGCTTCTACCTCTTTATCCGTGTTTTCCTGTTTTTCTTTCAGTGAGTTATATTTTCTTTTTGTATTGGATATTTTCTTTATTTACATTTTGAATGTTATCCCCTTTCTTGGTCCCCCTGGAAACGCCCTATCACACCACCTTTCCCCTGCTTCTATGAGGGTGCTCCCCCACCCATCCAAACACTCCTGCCTCCCTGCACTCGAATTTCCCTATACTGGGGCATCCATCAAGCCTTCACATGATCAAGGGCCTCTCCTCCTATTAATGCCTGACAAGGCTATCCTCTGTTACCTATGCCTCTGGAGCCATGAGTCCCTCAATGTGTAGTCCCTGGTTGGTGGCTTAGTTCCTGGGAGCTATGGGGGTTGTCTAGTTAGTTGATATTGTTGTTCTTCCTATGGTGTTGCAAACGCCTTCAGTTCCTCTAGTTCTTTAAGCCATCCACTGGGGACCTGATGCTCAGTCCAATGGTTGGATGTGAGAATCTGCCAATGTATTTGTCAGGCTCTGGCAAAGCCTCTCAGGAGACAGTTATATCAAGCTCCTTTTAGCAAGTACTTCTTGTCATCCACAGTAATGTCTGGGTTTGGTGACGGTATATGGGATGGATCCCCAGGTGGGGCAGTCTCTGGATAGCATTTCCTTCAGTCTCTGCTCTTCACTTTGTCTCTGAATTTGCTCCCGTGAATATTTTGTTCACCTTTCTAAGAAGAACCAAAGTGTGCACACTTTGGTCTTTATTCTTCTTGAGCTTCATGTAGTCTGTGAATTGTATCTTGGGTATTTTGAGCTTTTGGGCTAATATTCACTTATCAGTGAGTGCACACCATGTGTGTTCTTTTGTAATTGGGTTACCTCACTCAGTATGATATTTTCTAGTTTCATCCATTTGCCTAAGACTTTCATGAATTCATTATTTTTAATAGCTGAGTAGTACTCCATTATGTAAATGCACAAAATTTTATGCATCCATTCCTCTGTTGAGGGACATCTGGGTTCTTTCCAGCTTATGGATATTATAAATAAGGCTGCTATGAACATAGAGCAGCATGTGTTCTAGTTATATGTTGGAGAATCTTTTGGGTATATGCCCAGGAGTTGTATAGCTGGTTCCTTAGGTAATACTATGTCCAATTTTCTGAGGAACCACCAGATTGATTTCCAAAGTGGTTGAACCAGTTTGCAATCCCACCAGCAATGGAGGAGTGTTCCTCTTTTTCCACATCCTTGCCAGCATCTGCTGTCACCTGAGTTTTTAACCTTAGCCATTGTGACTGATATGAGGTAGAATCTCAGGGTTGTTTTGATTTGCATTTCACTGAAGACTAAGAGTGTTGAACATTTCTTTAGGTGCTTCTTGGCCATTTGATATTTCTCAGTTGACAATTCTTTGTTTAGCTCTGTACCCCAATTTTAAAAATGGTTATTTGTTTTTCTTGAGTCTATCTACTTGAGTTCATTGTATATATTGGATATTAGCACTCTATCAGATGTACAATTGGTAAAGATCTTTCCCCAATCTGTCGGTTGCCATTTTGTCCTATTTATAGTGTCCTTTGCTTTATAGAAGCTTTGCAATTTTATGAGGTCCCATTTGTCAATTTTTAATCTTAGAGCATAAGCCATTGGTGTTCTGTTCAGGAAATTTTTTCTTGTGCCCATGTGTTTGAGGTTCTTCTCCACTTTCTCCTCAGTAAGTTTCAGTGTATCTGGTTTTATGTGAAGATCCTTGATCTACTTGGACTTGAGCTTTGTACAAAGAGGTAAGAATGGGTCAATTCAAATTCTTCTACATGCCTACCTCCAGTTGATCCAGCACCATCTGTTTAAAATGTTGTTCTTTTTTACCCTGGATGATTATATCTCTTTTGTCAAAGATCAAGTGACCATAGATGTCTGTTTTCATTTCTGGGTCTTAAATTCTATTCCATTGATTTACTTGCCTTCTTTGTACCAATACCATACAGTTTTTATGACTGTTGCTCTGTAATATAGATTGAGGTCAGGAATGGTGATTCCCCCAGAAGTTCTTTTATTGTTGAGAATAGTTTTCACTATCTTGGGTTTTTTGTTATTCCAAATGAATTTGCAAATTGCTCTTTCTAACTCTTTGAAGAATTGAGTTGGAATTTTGATGAGAATTGCATTGAATCTGTAGGTTGGTTTTGGCAAGATGGTATTTTTTGCTATTCTAATCCTCCCAATCCATGAGCATAGGAGGTCTTTCCATCTTCTGAGGTCTTATTCAATTTCTTTCTTCAGAGACTTCAAGTTCTTGTCATACAAATATTTCACTTGCTTGTTTAAAGTCACACCACGGTATTTTATATTGTTTGTGACTATTGTAAAGCTCCCTAATTTCTTTCTCAGTCTGTTTATCTTTTGAGTAGGGGAAGGCTACTGATTTGTTTGAATTAATTTTACACCCAGACACTTTGCTGAAGTTGTTTATCAGCTTTCGGAGTTCTCTCATGGAATTTTTGGGGTCCTCATTAAAGGAGTCTATTATATTCATGAGATAGGACTTTAGGTTGGAAACCTGGTTTTCAGGTCTCGTGAATGTTGTCACTGTAAGTTGCTAAGTGCAGCTACCTTGCTGTGTCCAAGAGACAATGTTTCCCTGTAGTCATCCAACTCTCACTTCTAGACTTTTTCTTCTACTCTTCCATAATGATCCCTAAGCCTTAAGAAGAAGCCATGATTTGCATTTCCCTGATGACTAAGGATGTTGAACATTTCTTTAGGTGCTTCTCAGCCATTCAAGGTTCTTCAGTTGAGAATTCTCTGTTTAGCTCTGTTTCCCATTTTTTTAAATAGGGTTATATTAGCTCTCTATTGGAAATAGGATTGGTAAAGATCTTTTCCCATGAGATTCCACATCACGCCAGTCAGACTGGCTAAGATCACAAACTCAGGTGACAGCAGATGTTGGTGAGGATGGGGAAAAAGAGGAACACTCCTCTATTGCTGGTGGGAATGCAAGTTGATACAACCTCTCTGGAAATCAGTTTGGCGGACCTTCAGAAAAATGAACATAATACGATACCTGAGGACTCAGCTGTACCACTCCTGAGCATATACCCAGAAGATGCTCCAACATGTAATAGAGACACATGTTCATAGCAGCCATATTTATAATAGCCAGAAACTGGAAACAACCCAGATGTCCCTCCACAGAGGAATGGATAGAGAAAATATGGTGCATTTACACAATGGAATACTACTCAGCTATTAAAAACAATGACTTTATGAAATTCACAGGCAAATGGATGGAATTGAAAACATCATCCTGAGGTAACTCAGTCACAAAAGAATGAACACAGTATGTACTCACTGATAAGTGGTTATTAGCCCAAAAGTTCGAAATACCCAAGAGTCACTTTGCAGCAACTGTAGGGCTGAGGGTGAGGTCCCAGATGGAGGAGTTGGAGAAGGGACTGAAGGAGCTGAGGGAGTTTGCAGCCCCAAGAAGGAAGCAGCAGTGGCAACTGGCCTGACTCCTCGATGCTCCTAGAGACTGGATCACCAACTAAAGAATACACATGGGAGAACCCATGGTGCTGGCCACATATGTGGCAGAGGAGGGTCTTGTTAGTCATTAGGGGGAGCAGAGGACCTTGGGCCTGAGGGTGTTAGATCCCCCAGTGTAGGAGAATTCCAATGAGGGAAGATGAGAGTGGGTGGTTGGGGGAATACCCCCATAGTGTCAGGGGGAGGGGGGAGGGAATAAGGAGGTTCCAAAGGGGAGATCTGGAAAGGAGGAAACATTTGAAATGTAAATAAAGTATGAAAGGAAAAAAACCCAACTAAATGGTAAGTGAAGTAAATGTATATACATGTATACACATTTGCTATTTAGTTTGATTTAGCCTTCTAAATTAGGCACATATATCATGCCATATGCCATAAATATATACAGTTTTATTGTACTATAAATTAAAAACAGAGATCCTGAGGTTGGAAATTTGCTTGTGTAGAAAGTCCACTCATTAAAGGCTTAATAAACAATAGAATTCTTAAAAAAAAAAAAAAAGCAGAAGCCATGAGCTGTAAATGTCTCATTTAGTGCTGAGTATACCATAGTTTCTTTATGTTCTGTGTCTTGAGTAGCTGCATTTCTCTGTTAATCTTCATCTTCTCCATGAAAGAATTTCTCTGATGTGAGTTGTAAGCTGCATTAAGAAATGGTTATCATGTAAAGATTTTTTGAATTGGTTAATACTATGACACCAATTGATATGTCTTACCAGTCAAGTTGTTATTTTAAGTCACAGAGATTTTATTTGGGTAATCTTGATCATTACTTTCTTCTTCTGGTATCCCACATTGAACCTTCAAGCACTATGAGAGTTATCCTGTATCAAATATTGGAGAAATATTAAATTAATAACTTAATGATGCACCTGAAATCCTTAAAATGTAGCAAACAAAAAATATCATAAAATATAAACAGGAAAAAGGCTGGATGTGTTGGTTGCATGCTTTAAATTCTACCACTCAGAGTTGTAGACAGGTAGATCTTTGTGAGTTTGAGGCCAGCCTGGTTAACATAATAAATTGCAGAACAATCAGGGATATATAGAGGTACCTTGTCTATAAAACAAAACAACAGCAAAAACAACAAAGAAATTAAACAATAAGAACTGATCAAAATCTAGGATGAAATGAAGTAATGGAATAAAACATTCAAAATGCAGAGAAATAAAGAAAAGGATTATTTTCTTTTTTTCTTTTAGGTTCATTTTTATTGGTTATTTTATTTATTTACATTTCAAATGTTATCCCCCTTACAAATTTTCCCTCCACAAGCCCTTTGTTTGCTCCACCTCCCCATACCTCTGTGAGGGTTCTCCCCCACCCGGCCACCCACTCCTACTTCAGCATCCTAGCATTTCTCTACCTTGGGTAGAGCCTTCACAGGATCAATGGGCTCCCCTCCCAGTGATGCCCACTAAGGCAATCCTCTGCTATGTATCCAGCTGGAGTCATGGGTCCCCCTCATGTATATGCTTTTGTTGGTGGTTTAGTCCCTGGGAGCTTTGGGGGATCTGTTTGGTTGATGTTGTTCTTCCTATGGGGTTGCAAAACCCTTCAGCTCCTACAGTCCTTGCCCTAACTTCTCCATTGGGTCCCCCATGCTTTGAAGATTAAAAAGTTTGAAAATATTTAATAAAATCAACCTAAGGATAGAGTGGGACCAAATTACTAAAAGTGAAGATAAAATGGGAGAGAGTATAGCTGGTACCGAAGAAATTCAGATAATCATTACGACCTACTAGAGAGTTACGTCTCACTAAACTGGAAAATCCAAATTGAAAGCAAACAAACAAACAAATAAAAAAAACAGGTATCCTGTCAAACCCAAGTCAATGAATAATTCAAATAGACCCATATCATTCAGTAAGATAGAAGCATTAATTAAAAATTTTTGATCTACAATAAGTCACGACCAGGTAGATTCAGTGCAGAATTCTACCAGTACTTCAAAATGACCTAGCTCCAATACTCCTCAAAGTATTCAGTAAAATAGAAAATGAAAAAATATTTAAAAATGTATCTATAGCTTAATATTACTCTGATAACAAAACTAGAAAGACAGGAAGAAAAGAAGGGAGGATGAGAATTATAGGACAACATCTTTAGTGAGTATAGAGAATCTTTTCATTAAATTATTTGTTACCAATTTCATAAATGCATCAAAAAGAGTATCCTTCATGATCTAGTTGGATTCATCCCAGAGTTTCAGGAATGGTTCAATGTATGTAAATCATTAAATAAAATCAATTTAATTATTTCTTCTGTGGCACTCAGCATTTTGAATAATGTTCTAGTAAAATACACATGACAGCCCAGATCTTTAAGATTTACAGAGAAGCTGTGAAACTATTTCTAATTAAGTCACTTCTTTAATTAAATCTGAATTATTTCCACCAACTCTTCTGGATGTCAGTTCTGCCTGTCATGTCTGTACAAGTTAACTCTTTGTATGTGTTTGTCTAGAAAAAGACTTTTCTTTTGCTATGACAATGAATGCTACTTAAGGTTATGTACTAAAAAATTTGATTTGTAAGGATTTTAAATTACTCTTCCAAATAAAGTGGAAGAAAAGACAAAAAAAAAATCAATTCTAACCTATGAGTGGCATGTATACCCATATGAAAAGTTTACCCTCACTCCTTTTTGGTAAAATAAAACATTGTCTGACAGTGCAGAATATAATTAATGTTTTAAAGCCTGGCATAACCACAGTGATTTCAAGGAGTTTCTTTTACTTAAGTGTTAATGAATAAACTCAGAACACTGCTAATTTAAGTGATTTTTATGTGAGATCTACAGATTTAAATCAGAACCACCTGGAATATAGAGTACCCACCATTTGATCAAAGCAAATTCACCACAGAAAGAACCCCAGAAGAAACTTTCCTGAGAGCTACAGAGATAGTTTATCACCTGAGAGAGTATGTTCCTCCAAAGAAGCTGCCATGGATTCACAGCATCTGTGTCAGGTAGCTCCATAAAAACCAAAATGGTCTCCTGGACTCCCTAGGTATTCTCACACACACACACACACACACACACACACACACACACACACACACACAAACCCGAGCCTGCATACATACAGGTAAAATGAATTAAAAAATTCCTTATGATTTTTAAACATGTAAGATTCATCCATATCAGTGTAATACACAATTTTGTGATTATATCAGCAAAGAAATTTGATGATGATTTTGGAGAATATGTACAATCCTATAATCCTCAGTTTGCCCAAACATGTTGTGTAGAGTGTGATGAAAAATAATTATCATATAATTATTTTTAAAAAACATGTTCTTTAATACTGTATACAATGTGGGATTCATAAAGATATTTAGGATAGTATGCCATGTGTTTTGAACATGTTCATATATCATCACCTTTCTGGCCATTCCATTTCCACTTTTTCCTATTCCCTCCGCTGCAGAATTGTTATACTTTTTAAAATGTGTTAATTTTTGTTTTATTTGTATAAATATTTATCTGCACATATATATATGCACCACTTGCATGCCTGGTGCTCATAGAAGTCAGAAAAATGTTTCTGATCCCCCTAAATATGCAGTTTTGAAGCTATTCCCTAATTCTTTCCAATGTCTTTCCTGGGCTCTTAGGTGTCTGATGTGATCTTCCTGGTAATCTCTCAGGAGCACACCCATAACTGAGATAAAGCCTTATAGCAATGCTTCTCTATTCTCTAATTTGGATTCCACTTCCTGAACATTTATACCTCTGAACTGTCTAATCCTCTAGCATCTTGCATTCTGGAGTTCCTCACTGAAGTCTCTTAATCTCTGCCCCAGTACTGTGAACACTGGCTTATGGGCCCACCTTGAGCAACAAGATTTGGCATTCAGAAAAAAATCCATTGCTTTCACTAATAAAATGAAAAAGGGAAGTCTTTGTCACTTACTTCAGGTTGGCTTTCCCTCCTATATATTAACTGGAAAATAAAACTTTTGATTTTATTTAGTAATGTTAACAAATTCACAGACAACTAGCTGTTCTTGAGGTTGCACAATCTTCTTGTGTAACAAGGAGGAATTCTCATCATGTTTTTTCCTTTCATCTATAAACTCACCTGAAGTATTGCCATTTCCTTTTTCCTTGGATAGATACTTGCTTTTTCGATTTACTCATTGTGAATACAGAACTTCCAGGTATACACTCCTCTATTTCCTTCAGAGTTTCATATAGCATATAGGCATGGCAGTAAGATATAATTCTCCTCTGAATGCCTGAAAATTTATGATTATATATATTTTCTTTCAGTATAGATGAGAGCTAAAACTGTTGAAATTGGTATATCAGATATGTTCTGCTCTTCTTTATCTAGTGAAGTTAAGGCCACTCAAGTTTAAGATCAAAGTGATATGTCAATTTTACATGTAACAAATGCTGAGATGTTCAGAAATGTGTAGGCAAGATATGGTTTAAAACTCCTAAAGAATTTTTACCTTTTAACAGAAGCAACCTATATTCTTTGTTTATTTTCATGTTATTTTTCTAATTATTTTCTACATCCTCAGGCTCGCCCTGCAACCCCACCTTCATCCTAAGCTGTGCTCCATGCAATGTCATCTGCTCCATTATTTTCCAGAATCGTTTTGATTATAAAGATAAGGATTTTCTTATCCTTATGGAAAAAAAATATATGAGAATGTCAAGATTCTGAGCTCCCCTTGGTTGCAGGTGAAGTCAAAATTTTTTCTATCTGTAAGAACACATATGCTGCTTTATTGTCACAGATCAAATTCAATATGGACCAAAAAGTGAGGTGACAAAATACCTTGATTCTGACCAAGGTATTATGGAAAGAATATCTGGAAGGGAGGCTCCAGCCCTTTGCTATGCTAATATAAAACTGAAGAAAAATGCTAGGTTGGCTCAATCCTTCTAACTCCATCTCCATTGATTTTCCCGCTGATGTACCCAGAACTGTTTGTGTCAATTACAGCATTTACATCAAGAAGTATGACCAATCATTCACAAGACATTCTTATATGCAACATTCTTGTCCTCTTTAAACTACTAGGCAATACTCATCATATTTCTAGCCAGGAATATCTTACATTAGAAAGAATATTCTCTTAAAAGAGAAAGAATATTAGTGGTAAAGAAATCTGCCAGGAAACCTTGCATAGTTTTAATACTTTGATATTTGAGTCAGAATCTTAGTGATGAGATGACAGGTGAATTTACATCATATCATATTTCAAACTTGCAGGAAAGAAATGCTATAAACATTTAATGAATTGTCATACATATGCTTTATACTAAAAGGGATTCATTAATGTGGAAACTTATGCTCTTTGTTCACTTGGTCAGGAATTTTCATCCAATTCTCTCTACTACCACAGAGCATTACATTACTCCACACAGGAAATGAAACACATTTCTTTATGTTGGACACCACTTTTGTTCATGTCTGAATCTATAAACCCAAGTTGGATGATCTATGTATTTTAGATATGTGTATTTCTTCACATCTATCCATGTAAAAAGGTTTCTTGGCAGATTGTATAATGAATATTAATATATATGTATGTTGTAAATTAATACAGAGGCTGTTTTTCTTTATCTTAGCTAGTTCCCCAGTAATTATACAGAGAGACCAAGATAATTTCCAAGTTAAAACACAAAATTTAGGCATTATAATTTTATCCTAATTCTCTAATCTAATTTGAGTGTCTACCAGAAATATCCCCAAGCATCTGCATTTTGGGATTGGTCTGGCTCTCCAGATTTCAGATGTACACTGCTTTTATGTCTCTCTGGCTCCCTTCCTCCTGCTGAATTCTTTCTTCCTAGCTTTCTCTCCCTTATCTCCTGCCTGGTTCTATTGCATAGTTATTGGCTTTTCAGTTTTCATGGACAAGACAGAGAATAAATGGTGAACCTTGTTTACACAAACCTCATGTAAGAGATTCTTAACATAAGCATTATAATGTTGTCTCAAATTGAAACCAGAGAGTGGGATAGGGAAATCATCATTTGAATGATAGAAGGATGCATTTCACACAGTATACAATGCATTATGCCTACAGTCAGGGACTGGAGAGATACGCCAGTGGTTAAGGATACATTTTACCTTTCAAAGGACCTGAGTTCAATCTCCAGAACCCATGTCATTTTGCTCATAACTGCTAGCTTCAGAGGATCTGACATATCTGGATTTCAAAGGCACCCATAAATATATCACACACATGATTGTGTATGTATAGACACATACATACACACAAACACAGAAAATGACACACAGAGAGAGTTACAAACATTCACACATATAAACACAAATAACTAAAATTAAAACACATCTTAACAAAATAAATTCTTGGTCTGATTTTATACGTCTGCAATAATTTCCCTTCACTCATTGACTATTGTCCTGGAAGTCATCACAAAATAGCAAAAATGTTAATTATATAAAAGTTACATGTTGGAGAAAATAAAAGAACACCAGAAATCATTGGATGTTACAAACCCTCATGACTTTATTGATTATTACCTGATTAAACAAAAACAGGTAAAATATTAATAGAAGATTGTTTTATTGTTTATGCATTTTCTGGTTTGATGAAACCTGAAATGTTTGTCGGAGATGATTTAAGTCAGTATCCTTTGAAAAACATTTCTGTATATGTTATATGTTTGAATATACTGTATAAATACTGGTAACATAAAGAGAATTTGTTAACCAGAATACATTGACCTCATTGTAGCTGAGGAAAAAACAACCCAAAGGACAGGTAAGATGGGGAAAATTCTAATCGAGTAAAAATAACCAACTATAATGAAAGTGTGAATATTGGCACCATAAATGCACGTATTGTATGGCTAGATTTCTTGCATGTCTAGATGATTAAACTTGATCTAGCTATATTGTTTTTTATAAATGATAAGTATAAAACTTCATTTCTAAATGACTGAATAGTTTATGGAGAGGTATGTGGTGGGAAAAATGTTGGTGTATCAAAGAGTGAGGCTCTCAGTATAATCTCAACTTAATTTTTATAGGAAGTGATTAAGGCATGGGAACCATTGGTTATCCTGGCAGCATGGACTGTGCTGGCACTATGTAGTTTCTTCAAACTGCATTTTAAATTTAATTTTCTTGAGACTCAAAGTCAGTTGACTGTAGATGTTTGAGGTTGGTTATGCACAGAGATTCTGTTCCACCAATCTTGATGGTCCTTTGCTAGAGGTTCACCACCATGAGTTCCTCACTCCTGCATCTCTATAGCAATACTTAAAACCCAGGTGTCTGGTTTCTTTGATTTTGTTGTAACTTTGATTATTTTTGATGGACTACATTGTCTCATATGTGTCCTTTCAATTTATATTTTTGTAAGATTATAGTCCAGAAAGTCAGTCCAATATGTATATGGTCACTCAGGGCAAAGCCATGTTTCATTTATTTAATGGTGGTATTTTATGTGCCTAAAAAACTACAACTGTCAATTCTGTCTAGTTGGAAAACATCTTATCATTATGAAAAAATACACCACACCCACCACTGATCACTACTTTCCTATAGCTTTTATTCTTTTTTTTTCCCCTTTATTTTGCTACTTTGCTTGTATATTCTTCTCCTGTCTCTTGGCAGTATCTTCTCTGGCTCAGGTCAGCTTCTCCTAGCCCATTTGTCACCAGAAGTCTTCTCTTCTACTCTCTGACCTTACTTTTCTATCTCTTGGATCCTTTGCCTGCCTACTCCCAAGTCTACTCTCAGCCTCTGCTGGCCGTTTATAACCTCTACTGTTCTCAGAATTCCAAGAGGTAACTAACACTAAAGGTCATAGTGTGAAGCAGTTCTAAAGGATAATAATTCCAAAGGAATCAGTTGACTAGCCTTTTGTGATCCCTTAAAGGGACAGTTACACAAGCAAATCACATTACATTTCTCACCATTAGTTTTTGCTACTAATTATGCAGTTTTGAAGCAGATTCTCATTATTTCCAATGTCTTTTCCAGGGTTCTTAGGATTTGTTGTGATCTTCCTGTTGATTTTTCAGTAGCCTATCCACAACTGAGATAAAAACCTCCCAGGAGGGCAAAATAAGCATCAAATTACAAACAGCCCCAGGGCTATCCACAACACTTCCCTCTTTCTGTTGTAATGAAAAAAACAAAACCTTTCTCTCAAATATAGAGGACAACTATTATCATTTTTGTAATTTATAAAGTATAGCTGGACCTAACACACAGTCTATCAATTTTGTCATTAAGATAGAACATTGTCATCTATTCTACATTAAAAGACTGTGATTCTACCGTGACTTATGTCCTTATGGCTTTAGTTGGTATGCCATCTGAAAACCATCCTCTCAAATCTGTTCTCTCAAAGTAAATACCCTGGGTTGGCTAAAAGAGTATAAGTAATTTTTCAACCCCACCAGAAATCTGAGAATGAACAACATAAACTGAAAATATATAGGAAACCTAACACAGCTTCCAGAACTGAGGCAAATTGGAGAGACAGCTGCTTACCTATACAGCCCCAGTAAGTCAGGAAGTTGGAGCATCAGTC
>JADRCH010000142.1:3941985-4038649 GCA_019843965.1 Rhynchomys soricoides | reverse complement strand
TACTGCAGAAGGATCCTTTGTGTGCCGCGTCGTTCTTGCTGGCGAGACGGTAGCGCGGGACACTTCTGGCCCAGGATCATCTGACAGACCTTTGAGAAAAAGGAAATTAAGGACTAGCTTATTCTGTCTCAACAGAACTGAGCTGTCCTAACCAGTAAATTGTGTCCTTTCAAGAACAGTAGGTCTGCAGGAGCAATGAGGCAATTCTTGCCTAGTGGTTGTCTCACCACAACTGGAGCAACTCCATTGATGCTCAATTTCTTCTTTGAATCCAAGTCAGGAGCAGACTTGTCTCAATAGCTAGTGAATAAATAACATTAAATGTCACATTCTCTGGATTTCTGACGTTTTTGAAAACCAACTATGTATGTAAAATAAAATCTGGACTGTTCTCCATTAACAACTCTCAGCTATTTCTAATTAAAATCTTGAAAATACCCTAACAATAGACTGAGAGCCATGAATTTACTATTTGGCTCTTAACAGGCTTAATTATCTCAGATCAGTTTATAATAACAGTTATAAAAGGACTGGGTCTAAGCTCTGTACTTTTAAAATATTTGTATCAATAGATGACATGTATACCAATTGAAAACCTTGATTTTGCATCAAAATAAATTCTGTACCAAAATAAAAGATTATGACTTCAACTTAGTAACAAATATAAACATTTCTTCTAATAGAGATTATGGCTATACAACCAATTCTAACTATTTCCTTCCTGTTCCAATTATGGCCATTTCTAAATTCCCTAGAAATCCAACCTATAATAACCACCTCCAGCTCCAAAGCCCAGGAAACTGGGATGACTACTCTCCATAACTTCTTTAAGCTGAATATGGGCGTGGAGATATTTTTGAAAGGGAGGGGAAAAGGATAGGAAAAATAGGGGAGTTGGATGGCCTTAAGAAGACCAATGATTATTGAAGTCTCTGATGTCTGTGTCCTGACTGGATCCACCTGAAAATCCATGAGATCATGAGTTCAAGCAGGTCAATTTAACATGTCTGATGATGGACCTCACCAAAGCTGTACATTCTGCAATATATAAATTTCAAGACCAAATATAAGTAACATCAAGATAATTTTTTGTTTGATTCTCTGGAATCTAGACCTCTGGAGGTCTCCCTTCATCATATCTGATCCATTTAACTCCAGAAGGTGTAGGTACCTTAATCACCTATTCCAAAATCAGAAAGACAAAACCTTTCTCCCAAATCAGCATATCCTTGAGCCAGTAATCAGAAAACCCTTTATTTTGACCTCTCTCCTAGAGGAATAATATAACCATGAAACTAAAAATCTCCCATGTTAGACAAAGTATGAGTATTCTGTGATTAGCTAAACAATCTTCTACCATTTTCTGTTTGGCTTTCTGCCTAGAGCAGCCATCTTGTTATACCAATTATCTGTTGATCTCTCTCCCTGCACCCACAGACTATATTAATTAATAGCTGATATAGTATCTGTCTGTTGGTCTCTCTACCTGGAGCCACAGACATTAATAATTAATATGTGATCAAAGCAAGCAGTGATTATCACTGAACTCTACTCTGGAGTCAGTGATTAATTTTCCTTATTTTAGTTCCAAACTATGGGCGAATTATCCCATGTAATTCGAACAAAATCTGTATATAATTCTATCAAAAAAGCAAATAATCCCGATATCATAAATTCACAGTTCAATCAATCTTTTCCCTAAGAAGTAGGCAACTTCATTCTTCTCCTGATTCAGAGCAGCCTACAATTCCCCACAGCTGTGGACCTCACAGTCTGCTTTGTTTAAATTCCCACACTTGAGTCCACATGACTTGTCAGCACTGCCCAGCTACTCTCTAAAAAAAGAAAAAAAATTATAACACTCTAACTGTCAGGCTAATAAACTTAAATTTCTAGTGGATCCATGTCTCACCACATGTTGGTTCGCCACCTGTTGAGGGGAATATTAAAAAAGAAATAGTTCATCAAGTTCCAGTGCTAGTGCTCTGGTTCTCTCAGCCCCCTCTGCCTGGCTGGCCAGCCTTACTGGTGAGTAACGGCCAACCTGCTTTTAACTTGTGGAGCTCAGAGGTCTATGATCTCTCTACCTAGCTTGCTAGGTTCCCACTGGCGAGATGCTACCATACCAGCCCCATGCTTCAATACCCCCATGGTCTCTGTGGTGCACATCAGGCAAACCCACACTTTGCCTCTGTACCTTTCTCACTGGAACCCAGACGAGCTGCTGCATGAAGGAAAACACCATACAAACTTAGCTCAGAAACAATAGTAACTCAATCTTTGGGTACAACAACTAAAACCTAATCTTATAAGCCTTATCAAAATCTGATTCCTCTGGTGGTGAATGCTTGCAGATCTACCATAATACCAGGAGACTAGTAGCTATATCTTAACTATCTGCTGTCCCCATTCCAAAAGAAGCCTCTCTCTCTTCCTCCTCTCATCCTCTCTCCAACCTAGAAGTCCATGCTCCTTGCCCAGTGATTGGTTCCTTTATTCATTAGGGGATTGGTTCACAGGAAGTCACTTGAGTATGTAACTCATCCCTTATATGAAGCTTCTCCAAGAAGGGCAGAATTATCAGAATACAAATAGGTCCAGGGCTATCCACAACATATGGAAATCACACCTGCAGATTCATGCTTCTTTCTTAATGTGGCTCTCACTGTAGTTGGGATAATCAACCTAAAACTCATCAATGAATGGATAGATAAGAAATGTGGCATGCACAAACATGATAATATGTTAGTTTTTAAAAATAAGAGGAGGCCTTCCAGTTTCCCTCTGTGGCAGGAGACCTCTGCCTGGGCCACCAGAGCTCCTTAGCCAAACTGCACTGGAAGAAAGCTAGCCACCCAGGAGTGTAGGAAAACAAGTGAGATTAGATCCTGTGACACAGGGCTCCAGATACAGGGACTGAGAAAAAGCCAGGGGGAAAGAGCCTTCCGGTTTCCATTTGTGGTGGGAGACCTCTGTCTGGGCTACCAGGACTCCATTGCCAAATAATGCTGGGAGAAAGATAGCCTCCCAGGAGTGGGGGCAAGCATGTCTGCTCAGAGGGACCCACCTGGAATCCCCAGGAAACAGGAACTGAGGAATGGAGTTCTGGTTTCTTTCGGTGGCTAGAGAGCAGATCTTGTGACACAGGGCTCCATACTCAAATAGTGCCAGGAGAGAGCTGGTATACCAGGAGTGCAGATACACCATTAAGAACAGGCAAGACCATCACTTCTTTTAAAATTCACTGGACAAAGAGGGGCCCTTGCAGAGCCATCAGGACACAGGAAACAAGGATCAGCTGGGGATTATATCCTTCTTGTTTCTGTCTGCACCCCAGAGCTGACCCAGCACCACAAATTACCAAGCCTAAATTCCTTTCAGAGAGAACTGGTTTTCAAGAAGTATTGACACCTAGGCTTGCAGGAAAGACAAGCCACTGTCAGAGAGAATAAAACCAGCTAACACCAGAGAGGAACAGATGGCGAAAGGCAAGGGCAAGAACACAAGGAACAGAAACCAAGGCTACCTGGCATCATCACAACCCAGCTCTCCCACCATAGCAAGCCAAGATTACCCGAACACACCAGAAAAGGAAGAATCAGAATTAAAAAATCACATCTCAAGAGGATGATAGAAGATTTTAAGAAGGAAATAAATAATTCCCTTAAAGAAATACAAGAGAACAGAGGCAAACAACTGGAAGCCCTTAAAGAGGACATACAAAAATCCCTTAAAGAATTATAGAAAAACACAATCAAACACATGAACAAAACCATTTAGGAATGAAAAACAGAAATAGAAACAATAAAGAAATAAAAAAGGGAGAAAACTCTGGAGTTAGAAAAGCTAGGAAAGAAATCAGGAGTCATAGATGCATGCATCACTAAGAGAATACAAAAGATGGAAGAGAGAATCTCAGGTGCAGAAGATATCATAGAAAACATGGAAACAACAGTCAAATAAAACACAAAATGCAAAAACCTCCTAACCCAAAACATCCAGGATATCCAGGATACAATGCCAAGACAGAACCTGAGGATAATAGGTATAGAAGAGAGTGAAGTTTCTCAACTTAAAGGACCAGTAAATATCTTCAACAAAATTACAGAAGAAAATTTCCCTAACCTAAAGAAAGAGATGAACATAAGTATACAAGAAGCCTCCAGAACGCCAATGAGACTGGACCAGGAAAGAAATTCTGCCTGTCACATTATAGTCAAAACACCAAATACACAAAATAAGGAAAGAATATTAAAAGCAGTAAGGGAAAAAGTGCAAGTAACATATAAAAGCAGACATATCAGAATTACACCAGACCTCTCACCAGAGACTATGAAAGCTACAAGATCCTGTGAAGATCTCATACAGACTCTGAGAGAACACAAATGCCAGCCCAGGCGCTATAACCAGCAAAGCTCCCAATAATCATAGACGGTGAAACCAAAATATTCTGTGACAAATCCAAATTTGCACAGTATGTTTCCACAAACTCAGCCCTACAAAGAATAATAGATGGAAAATGCCAACTCAAGGAGGGATACTACACTCAAGAAAAGGCAAGAATGTAATCTTTCAACAAACTCAAAAGAAGGTAGCCACACAAATATATAGAAAACATCGAAAATAACAGGAAGCAACAATCACTATTTTAATATCTCTTAACATCAATGGTCTTAATTCCCCAACAAAAGACATAGATTAACAGACTGGATCCATAAACAGGACCCAGCATTTTGCTGCATCCAGAAAATGCACCTCCATGTTGAAGACAAACACTACCTCAGAGTAAAGGGCAGGAAAACATTTTTTTCCAGGCAAATGACCCCCAAGAAACAGGCTGGAGTAGCCATTCTAATATCAGATAAAATCGACTTTCAACCAAAAGTCTTCAAAAAAGATAAGGAAGGACACTTCATACTCATCATAGGAAAAATCTACCAAGAAGAATTCTCAATTCTGAACATATATGCCCTGAATGCAAGAGCTCCCACATTCATAAAAGAAACTTTACTAAAGCTCAAAGCACACATTGCACCTCACACAATAATAGTGGGAGGCTTCAACACCCCACTATCAACAATAGACAAATCTTGGAAAATGCTGAAAAAGCATTTGGCAAAAGTCAACATCCCTTCATGATAAAAGTCTTGGAAAGATCAGGAATTCAAGGAGCATACCTAAACATAGTAAAAGCAATATATAGTAAACCAGTGGCCAACATCAAACAAAATGGAGAGAAATTTGAAGCAGTCCCACTAAAATCGGAGACTAGACAAAGCTGCCTTCTCTCTCCCTATCTATTCCATATAGTACTTGAAGTTCTAGCTAGAGCAATTAGACAGCAAAAGGAGGTCAAAGGGATACAAATTGGAAAGGAAGAAATCAAAATATCACTATTTGCAGATGATATGATGGTATACTTAAGTGACCCAAGAAACTCCACCAGATATTGGCTACAGCTGATAAACACCTTCAGCAAAGTGGCCAGAAACAAAATTAACTCAAGCAAATCAATAGCCTTCCTATCCTCGAAGGATAAACAAACTGAGAAAGAAATTAGGGAAATGACACCCTTCACAATTGTCACAAACAATATAAAATATCTTGGTGTGACTCTAACCAAACAAGTGAAAGATCTGTATGACAAGAACTTCAAGTCTCTGAAGAAAGAAATTGAAGAAGACCTCAGAAGATGGAAAGATCTCCCATGCTCATGGATTGGCAGGATTAATAGAGTTAAAATGGCCATCCTGCTGAAAGAAATCTACAGATTCAATGCAATCCCCATCAAAATTCCAACTCAATTCTTCATAGACTTAGAAAGAGCAATTCTAAAATTCATATGGAATAATAAAAACCCAGGATAGCAAAAACTATTCTCAACAATAAAAGGACTTCTGGGGGAATCAACCTCCCTTACCTCAAGCTGTACTACAGAACAGTAGTGATAAAAACTGCATGGTATTGGTACAGTGACAGGCATGTAGATCAATGGAATAGAATTGAAGAACCAGAAATGACCTCCCACAATCATGGTCACTTGATCTTTGACAAAGGAGCTAAAACCATACAGTGGAAAAAAGACAGAATCTTCAACAAATGGGGCTGGTTTAACTGGAGGTCTATATGTAGAAGATTGCGAATTGATCCATTCCTATCTCCCTGTAGAAAGCTCAAGTCCGAGTGGTTCAAGGACCTCCACATAAAACTAGTTACATTGAATCTAATAGAAGAGAAAGTGGGGAAAAGTCTTGGACACATGGGCACAGGGGAAAAGTTCCTGAACAGAGCACCAGTGGCTTGTACTCTATCAAGAATTGACAAATAAGACCTCATAAAATTACAAATCTTCTGTATGGCAAAGGACACTGTAAAGGGACAAAACGGTAACCTACAGATTGGGAAAAGATCTTTACCAATCCCACGTCCAATAGTGAGCTAATATCCAAGGTATACAAAGAACTCAAGAAGCTAGACTCCAGAGATCCAAATAATCCTAATTAAAAAATGGGGAACAGAGATAAACTCAAAGGGCTGAGAAACACCTAAAGAAATGTTCAACATCCTTAGTCATCAGAGAAATACAAATCAAAACAACCCTGAGATTCCACCTCACACCAGTCAGAATGGCTAAGATCAAAAACTCAGGTGACAGAAGTTGTTGGTGAAGATGTGAAAGAGGAACACTCCTCCATTGCTGGTGGGAATGCAAACTCTTACAACCTCTCTGGAAATCAGTTTGGCAGACCCTCAGAAAAATGAACATAATACTACCTCAGGACCCAGTTATGCCACTCCTGGGCATATACCCAGAAGATGTTCCAACATGTAGAAAAGACACGTGTTCCACTATGTTCATAGCAGCCATATTTATAATAGCCAGAAACTGGAAACAACCCAGATGTCCCTCCACAGAGGAATGGATACAGAAAATGTTGTACATTTACACAATGGAATATTACTCAGCTATTAAAAACAATGACTTCATGAAATTCGCAGGCAAATGGATGGAAATTGAAAATATCATTCTAAGCGAGGTAACACAGTCACCAATGAATGAACATGGTATGTATTCACTGATAAGTGGTTATTAGCCCACAAGTTTGAAATACCCAAGAGTCACTTCACAGCAACTGTAGGGTTGAGTGTGAGGTCTTAGAGGGAGGAGTTGGAGAAGGGACTGAAGGAGCTGAGGGAGTTTACAGCCCCCATGAAGGAACAACAGTGGCAACTGGTCTGAACCCTCCTGGAGACTGGATCACCAACCAAAGAATGTACATGGAGGGACCCATGTTGATGGGAACATATGCGGTAGAGGAAGGTCTTGTTAGCCATCAGGGGGAGCAGAGGCCCTTGGGCCTGAGAGTGTTGGATCCCTCAGTGTAGGAGAATGCTGGGGAGGGAAGATGAGATTGGGTGGGTGGGTGGTTGAGGGAATACCCCCATAATGGCAGGGGAGGGGGGATGGAATGGGGAGGTTCCAAAGGGGAGATCTGGAAATGGGAAAACATTTGAAATATAAGTAAAGTATGAAGAAAAATAAGAGTATATCTACTTATTAAGATACTAAGAAAAATGGATTTATTTAACTCAATGGCAAAGAATCTTATTACAGACCTGACTTAGTGTAGCAGAAATTCCCCAGGGAGCTAGACTACACACTTTACACTGTTCTCCACTATATTGGGATAAAAAATAATTTTTATGGATCAATCTCTATATCTAAACATCAGACCTATCATACATTCTTCTTTGAATTTGATACGAGAAAATAATGAATAAAATGTTTCAATTTGGTGTTTTTCAGGCATAGAACTACAAAAGTATGCATACTTATATGCATATATTCACATCATTGAAAGAGTCAGGCTAGTAAGGATTTAGGGTTTGATTAAAAATTATAAAATTCTGAAATAATATTTTAATTTCTCTTCTACTCTGCATTCTTTGTTCTTTGTTAACAACACTGTAAAACTTTAAAAATTTTGAATAATCTTTATTACAAACTAACCTTGTCAAGTAATAAATGTATCATGTGAAAAACTAGACTTAAATTCTATTCAATTCAATGAATTTCTATACAGTTAGAATAGCCATTTGAAATGGAAATTATGTTGTTTGTCCTTAAATTATGCAATTTCAACTTCAAACATTCAACTTTACAACTTGTACAAATATACAAATATATACTATAGATTCATTGTAATAAGATGTGCTGTTAAATAATTTCTCAGATTGTTGTATCAAATTACTCATAGGCAAACCACATTGAACAAGCAGAATTTTCACTTGACAATCTGGCTAGCACTGTCAACAATATCTTTGGGGTAGGGACAGAGACAATAAGCACAACAGTGAGATATGCTCTCCTGCTCCTACTGAAGTACCCACATGTCACAGGTGAGAGCCACAGTGGTCTGGTAAGATGCTGGAAAAATGTTATCAGTGTTCTGCATATTGTTATTCTTAGAAAAGTCTCAGAGCTTCAGCTTCTGTACTACTGACTGTAATGAACAGCATGAATGAGATAATTGGACTCTGGATTTAGTAAAAGCAATCAAGTGCTGGTCAGTGCCTAGGTTCCCTGGGAGAAATACTGTGCCAGGTATGGTCAACATATATTACCCTGTGGATACAAATCCTTTCATTCTTAAAAGTTAGGCTTGTAGATCAGCTAAAATCTTATGGTCTCCTTTCCTTATTTTGATGAATCTAACTTTAGTGTGGAGAAAATAAACTTTATCTCGCTGAAGCATAAGCTGAAAGCCTAGAATTTACTATAGATTAGAAGTATTCAACATATTTAAGTTCTCTAGCAATATTTTTCATTCATGCAGAAAAAGTAGATAAGTAATGTTTTCACACTATAAATCCATTCCCTTAATCTTCTGTTAAATAATGTTTTTTTTTCAACTCTACCAATAATGTTTTCTTTTACAGTGCACTTTAAAACAGATCGAGTGGTTTGGCCCATATGAAACCCACCTTCACTCCTGTACTACACTAAAAAATCACAAACATGACTAAAATTAATATTTTAGTATATGAGGAGATAACTGTAAACAGCCTAGAAGGTTCTCAAATTTTCTGAAGTGAAATATGAGCTTCAAGAAAAACAAAGAACAGGAGAGATTGTATTGAAGCATAAAAGTGTGATGAACCCACATGCATTAAGAAAAACAAATTATGGATCTATATCTGCAGACACATAAAGACTAGTGTTCAATATTAATAAAAGTTTAAGTAGAGAACAAAGTGTATACAACATGATCACCTTGCTTACAGTTCCTTCCTACCTCCATTCATCAGGGGCTTAACTTCCAGATAACCCAAAATCTCAAAAAAATGGGGGGGGGGTCTAAGAAGCCTTTTACCTGGGACATCAATGGTTAATAAGGAATGAGCAGTGAAAGGGGTATGAAAGGGGCAACTGGTAACATTTGATTCTTGAATTCTGCTTCTCTGCACACTTTCTCTGCCTTGTTCCAAGAATATAAGCAATAGGCTCAATCCTCCAGACACAAAGAAGCAATAGTTCTCCATATAATAATTTTGGGAAGTTAAGGTCTTTGATAGAAAACATAAAGTTAGGAAGTTAAGACAGTTGATTGAAAGTTTTAAGTTGGAGTTAAGAATAGAGTGTGCCCTTTCCTGATAGAATGGCAAAATCTACTTTTGTTAGAGAAAGGAGTACAGTGAGTATTCCTGGATTACAAGCATGTAATTGTAGAGGTAGGAAGAATAGGCTTAGGACAATCTAATGATCAAAGTAAGCATACACTCTGCGTTGGGCCTGAGTTCCTTGATCTAGTGATGTGGTAACAGATTTTTAGTGTATACCAGGTAATAGTAATGTTATAATAAAGAACAAATAATTCCAGTAGGAATATAAGAACAGAAAACATGGTTATCCAGCTTATTCGAGCAGAACCTCAAAAATAAGATGTAAAAATGACAATTTGCTTCTTAGTAAGTACAGGATGTTGTCAAGCAAGGATAGGAAAAAAATTGCTACCATAGAACTTGGCTTTTAAAACTTTGTTAATCAGTGACTGAAATGTACTGCTTTTAGGGCACTTTGAGGTTTTAGAAAGATAAGAATTGTTTAGTTAGATATAATTTATATATAAGAAATTCACAAGATATTCACATAATGAATATCTTGTTGTAGCTGTCTTTTGTGTAATGATTTTGATCTCTTTTTGAAAAATGTTTTTATGGTGATTGTCTCTGGAAAATTGTAACTTGTGGCTATGATTTAATTTTCTTCCTAATAGGAAAAGAAAGGTCTCTAAGGGTATAAAAAGAGAAGAAATAAATCACTGAAAATTGTCCTTGCTTTAAGCTCTCTCTCTCCTTCTCTCTCTCTCTCTCGTGTGTGTGTGTGTGTGTGTGTGTGTGTGTGTGTGTGTATGTGTGTGTGTTGTTTTGATTTCCCTAACCACTGTAGACCTTGTAGATATATGGATCCATCTGCATCAGTTGCTGCCAACACTGACTCCTCATTCGCTGCTTCTCTCAGTTTACCCTCTGGTGTCAAAGCTGGTGTTTGAAGACAGAGATAGAGACACAGAGAGACAGAGACATACAGACATGACAAAGAAAGACAGAGACAGAGAGAGGTAGAGATACAAAGAGAGACACACAGAGAGAGACAGAGAGACAGCGAAATCTGGAGTGGCTGGACAGTCCTTTTATCTGAAACATATACCTGGTGTACCTGTGGGTGATAGGTGCTGACATAGCAATTGCTAGGTCTTTGAGAGCAGGGAAGATGGAATGGGTTTTGAGTTTAAAACCTAACGTTAATGACCTTAAACAATGACTAAAGTATGTTAACCAATTATACTGTTTTATTTGATAATTTTTAATTAGCAATATTTTATTTGATGTTATGGCTACTAAATAATAAGTATATTGTAATCCTTCATAATATCTATGTAGAAGGAATGTGATTTAATCCATAACACATCATTTATGTATAAATGTATGTATTCATACTTTTATGTGAATACAAAGTTCACATTTATAATTCTTTTAGAATACCTATATAAAGCTGTATGTGGCCTGACATTTTTCCTGTTTCCCCATTTTTCACTGTGACCAACCAGCTAAAGTCCAGGAAGAGATTGACTGCATGGTTGGCAGACACCGCAGCCCCTGCATGCAGTACAGGAGCCACATGCCCTATACAGATGCCATGATTCATGAGGTCCCGAGATTTATTGACCTCCTCCCCAACAACCTTCCCCTTTCAGTGACCTGTGATACTAAATTCAGGAAGTATCTCATCCCCAAGGTAAGCTTGTCTTGTTGCTTCACCTCTGTGATTTGTTTTTTTTTTAACTTCTTTTTTTTTTTTTAAATTTTCATATTTTATTTACATTTCAAATGTTTCCCCCTTTCCAGATCTCCCTTTGGAACCTCCCCATTCCCTCCGCCCTCCCCCTGCCTCTATGGGGATATCCTCCAACCCACCTCCCCACCCCACCCCCCACCCACTCTCATCTTCCCTCCTTGACATTCTCCTATACTGGGGGATATAACACCCTCAGATGCTGCCAGGTTCACAGTGTGGTTCCAGTCCTCTGATATACATTGTAATACAGGTGGTTTCTGTTGCTTCATAATCCATAGGGAAGATCTACTGCAGGCATATCTTGTATTGATCCTTCCATATTTGCTTAGCCATCCAAATACTATTTGGCAAAGCTTAGGTATTTCTCTGTGAATGTTTCAATATTTTGTCAATTTTCCAAATGTCTTTTCTGAATTTTTATTATTGTGAGAGTAAAAGTTTCCAAATTGGGAAGAATTGATATCTTGAATTTTTTAACATGTTAATAAGGTTCTGTCATTCATTCATTTACTGGGGATTTTGATTTTCTCTGTGTCATGTTTCTTCTCACTGCCCATAAATGCCTTCTTAGAGTTTTCCTGAATAGCGAGTATCTTTTGTTATTATTTCTCTATTGCTTCTGACATTCTTCCTATCTGTTTAATGGGAACAATTATTTACTCCTTCTCATTTCATCTTTATCTCAAGTTCATAGCTTCTAATGATATGAATGTAAATATATATGAAATTTGAAGGTGTTACGTGAGCTAATTCTTTTCTATGTACTTTTTGTATCCTGTATTCTTAGTTTCGCTTCAGTGTGATGAATTGTTGATAGTGGTGAACAGACCTAGTCCTAATGGGCATGATTTGTTTCATTTCTCATTACGATGAAGTGTCATAATTTTAACATCTCCCTATCAAATTGATGTTTTAGGAACATACAGTCATGTTGATCAGATGAACCTTTCTAGTCTGACTGATTGAAGACTATAAGAGACACTTTATCCCAGAAACCATTTTATATGAGTATAATGAAGACGCACATATCTTTACCTTGAGATGATAAATTTTATTCACAAGAGTCTGTAAAATTATTTTAAAATTTGATTTCTGCACCCACTTTAATGGTTTTATGAATTCTTTTGTCTTTTACCACTGACTGTATAGGCTAGAAACACATATGTATATTGATATTTTCTGCCTCACATTTCCTATGGCTTCTATGTTAAGAAATCTCTGTCCATACTTCTTATTCCTCAAACTTGTTAGAATTTGATACTAAAATTGAGCTGTCTGCTTAAAACTAAGTTGAAAATGTTCCCTTATGTGGTTCTGGTTTTACTTATTTAATTTTTCTGGTTACTTAGTGTTACTTTCTTTTTTTATTATTTATTTCTTTTTTTTTTCTTTTTTCTTTTCTTTTTTTTTTGACTTCAGATTTTATTCCCTTTCTGGTCTACCTTCCAATTGTTCCACATCCCATACCTCCTCCATGCCCCCTGTCTCCACAAGGATTTCCCCAACCCCCTACCCCACAGACCTCTAAACTCCCTGAGGCCTCCAGTCTCTTGAGGGTTAGGAGCATCTTCTCTGATTGAACCCAGACCTGGCAGTCCTCTGCTGTATATGTGTTGGGGGTCTCAAATCAGCTGATGTATGCTGGCTAGTTGGTGGTCCAGTGTTTGAGAGATCTCAGGGGTACAGGTTAATTGAGACTACTGGTTCTCCTACAGGGCTGTCCTCCTCCTCAGATTCTTCAACTTTTTCCCTAATTCAACTGCAGGGGCCAGCAACTTCTGTCCATCAGATGGGTGCAAATATCTGCATCTGACTCTTTCAGTTGCTTGTTGGGTCTTTCAGAGGACATTCATGCTAGGTCCCTTTTTGTGAGTGCTCCATAGCCTCAGTAATAGTATCAGGCCTTGGGGCCTCCCCTTGAGCTGGATACCACTTTGGGCCTGTCGCTGGACCTTCTTTTCCTCAGGCTCCTCTCCATTTCCATTCCTGCAGTTCTTTCAGACAGGAACAATTATGGGTCAGAGTTTTGACTGTGGGATGGCAAGCCCATCTCTCACTCAATGCCCTGTCTTTCTGCTGGATGTGATCTCTACAAGTTCCTTTTCTCCCCTGTAGGGCATTTCATCTAGGGCCCCTCCCCTTGAGTCCTGACAGTCTCTCACCTCTCAGGTCTCTGGCACATCCTGGTGGGCCCCCAAACATCCTGAGTCCTAAGGTTGCCTGTTTCCAATATTTCTGCTAGCCCTGTGGGCTTTATTCCTATTCCCCCAACCAATACCAGATCATGTTCCCATTTCCTTACCCCAGTCCCCTTTTCCTCCCAGGTCCCTCCCTTCCTTCACCCTTATGCTTGCTTTTTTTTCCCTCCCAAGTGGGACATAGGCATCCTAACTTGGGCCCTTCAGCTTGTTGACCTTTTTGAGTTCTGTGTACTGTATCTTGGGTATTCTGTACTGTTTTTTGGAGGTAATATCCACTTATTAGTGAGTACATACCTTGCATGTCCTTTTATGTCTGAGTTACTTCACTAAGGATGATATTTTCTAGTTCCACCCTTTCGTCTGCCAAACTCAGGAAATAAGGCCACTATGAACATAGTTGAACTCATGTTCCTGTGGCATGGTGGGTCATCTTTTGGCTATATTTCCAAGAGTAGTATTACTGGGTTTTCAGGTAGATCTATTTCCAATATTCTGAGGAACCCCCAGATTGATTGCCATAGTGGTTGTACCAGTTTGCAATCCCACCAGCAATGAAGAAATGTTTTTTTTTCTCCACATCCTTGCCAACATGTGTTGTCACCTGAGGTTTTGATCTTAGCCATTCTGATTGGTTTAAGGTGTAATCTCAGGGTCATTTTGATTTGCATTTCTCTGATCACTAAGGATTTAGCACATTTCTTTAGGTGCTTCTCAGCCAATGGAGATTCCTCTGTTGTGAATCCTTGGTTTAGTTCTATACCCCATTTTTTGATTGAGTTGTTTGGTTTTTTTGATTGTTAGCTTCTTGATTTCTTTGTATATTTTGGATATTAGCCCTCCATCAGATGTAGCCTTACTGAATATTTGTTCCTAATCTTTAGGTTGCCAATTGATCTTATTGACTATGTCCTCTCCATTACAGAAGCATTTCAGTTTCATGATGTCGCATTTCTCAATTCTTGATGTAAGAACTTGAGCCATTGGAATTTTGTTTAGGAAATTTCTCCTTTTTCCAGTGAACTCAAGCCTCTTTCTCACTTTTCCTTCTATTAGATTGAATGTATCTGGTTTTATGTTGAGGTCCTGACACTACTTGGACTTGAGATTTGTTCAAGGTGACAGATATGAGTCTTTTTTCATTTTCTACATACAGATAGCCAGTTAGACCAGCACCATTTATTGAACATGCTTTTTTCCTATTGTATATTTTTGGTTTCTTTGTCAAAAATCAAGTGTTTGTAAATGAGTGGTTTTATATCTGAGACTATAATTCTATTCAGTTGATCAACGTGTCTGTCTCTGTACCAACACCATGCATTTTTTGTCACGATCAAGGAGATACAAATTGGCAAAAAAGAAATAAAGACTGGGAAAGATCTTTACCAATCTTATGTCTGATAGAGGGCTAATATCCAATATATACAAAGAACTCAAGAAGTTAGACTCCAGAGAACCAAATAATCCTATAAAAAAAATGGGGAACAGAGCTAAACAGAGAATTCTCAACTGAGGAAACTCAAAGGGCTGAAAAGCACCTAAGGAAATGTTCAAAATCTTTAGTCATCAAGGAAATGCAAATCAAAACAACCCTGAGATTCCACTTCACACCAGTCAGAATGGCTAAGATCAAAAACTCAGGTGACAGCAGATGTTGGCCAGTATGTGGAGAAAGAGGAACACTCCTCCATTGCTGGTGGGATTGCAAGCTGGTACAACCACTCTGAAAATCAGTTTGGTGGACCCTCAAAAACTGGACACAATACTACCTGAGGACACAGCTATACCACTCCTGGGCATATACCCCAGAAGATGCTCCAACATGTAATAAGGACACATGCTCCACTACATTCATAGCAGCCATATTTATAATAGCCAGAAGCTGGAAAGAACCTAGTTGTCCTTCAACAGAAGAATGGTTACAGAAAATGTGGTACATCTATACAATGGAATACTGCTCAGCTATTAAAAACAATGACTTCAGTAAATTCGCAGACAAATAGATGGAACTTGAAAATATCATCCTGAGTAAGGTAACACAGTCACAAAAGAACAAACATGGTATGTGCTCACTGATAAGCAGATAATAGCCCAAAATCTCAGAATACCCAAGATTCAATTCACAGCAACTCTTGGAGTGAGCATGGGGTCTCAGATGGAGGAGTTAGAGAAGGGACTGAAGGAGCTGAGGGAGTTTGCAGCCCCATGGAGGGAGCAACAGTGTCAACTGGCCTGACCCCCTGGTGCTCCTGGAGACTAGACCACCAACCAAAGAATACACATGGAAGAACCCATGGTGCTGGACACATATGTGGCAGAGGATGGTATTGTTGGCCATCAGTGGAAGGAGAGTCTCTTGGGCCTGAGGTTGTTAGATGCCCAAGTATAGGGGAATGCCTGGGAGGAAAGATAGGATTTGGTGGGCAGGTAGGGGCACCATAGAGACAGTGGGAGTGGGAATGTGATAGGGGGTTTTCAAAAGGGAGACCTGGAAAGAGGAAAACATTTGAAATATAAACAGAGTATAAAAAAGAAAAAAGAAAAAGAAATAAAGATATCACTATTTGCAGATGGCATGATAGTATATATAACTGACCCTAAAAATTCAACCAGAGAACTTCTCCAGCTTATAAACAACTTCAGCAAAGTGGCTGGATATAAAGTTAACTCAAATAAATCAGTAGCCTATCTTTAAACAAATGATAAACAGGCTGAGAAAGAAATTAGGGAAACAATTCCCTTCTCATTAGTCACAAATAATATAAAATATGTTGGGGTAACTCTAACCAAGCAAGTGAAGTATCTGTATAACAATAACTTCTAGTCTCACAAGAAAGAAATCCAAGAAGTTCTCAGAAAATGGAGAGATCTACCATGCTCATGGATTGGCAGAATTATCACAGTAAAATGGCCATCCTACCAAAGGCAATCTACAGATTCATTGCAATCCCCATCAAAATCTCAACACAATTCTTCAAAACATGGAAAGAGAAATTCTCAAATTCATCTGGAAAGGCAGAAAACCCAGAATAGCAAAAATAATTTTTAACCTTTAAAGTATGGCTGGGAAATTACCATCCTTAATTGTCAAGACACTGAAAAACTTGATTGAGTACATGGTAGCACAGATGAAAAAGGCCAAATTGTTATAGTGATGACTTCATCCAGAAGAAGTTCAATGATATCTCCTGGGAAGTCTTATATTTTCAAAAGTGGGTTCAAAATGATACTGGCAGAGTTCCAGTTGCTAACTTCATGTGGAGATGATAGAACTAACTTTGGTAGGTGGCAATGGGACTTGCTCTGTAATGTCAGGCTTGGTATAGGGTTAGGATACCAGTTTGTTCTTTTTAGCTGAATGATATTCTTAAGATAATACTTTTGCTACTTACAGATGAGGGCTATGGCTAATATTCAAAACTTTCCTATGTTTATGTCCTTAGACACAACTAAATGGTAAATAGAATGAAGGACAATATAGGAAAGATATATCTCCTCACACATTCCTTGTGTTTATAGCCTAGTTTAAGGCTAATGTTGCATCAGGTAAACTTACAACCCTTCATACTACTGCTGGCTCATGATATGACTAAAATAGAGTAGATTTCTTTGTAGAACTAATAGGATAAAAAGTAACCAGTTACCTTTGCCATAAGTAGCCTGGTATATTTCAAGCTTTCTTGGCCATGAGGGTTGTGCTTCCTTTTTAGAAGCTCTGATATGAGTAGCAGAGAAGCAGTCACAGGAAGTGTGTGAACAAATGATTATGGATAAAATACATTTCATGTCTATTAAGACTAGAACTTAATTTTCACTTAATACACATACGTTAATACTATTCTTTTTAGTTTTAAAATTTAAACATATTTAGTTAAGGTGCATTCTAATACATGTGACAATATTTTAAAAGCTTTGAAAGGAACATTCCTAAAAAGCCCCAATAACATGAGTTCATGTTATGAACTTGACAATACCAGATCTCCAAAGTTTCTGTATATCTTCAGAGGTTTTATGATTTAGTTCCCACCAGGTTGTGACTTCTACAACTTATACTTTGTCTTATTTTGTTTCATTTTATATTCTCTTTCTAATACCTTTTCTATTCCTTTCTTTCCCTTCCCCAAATAGTCCTCATCTTGCTTTTATGTGTATATAAACATATATACTCTTGTGTATATATACATTATATATATATATATATATATATATATATATATATATATATATATATTTCTGTATATGTGTATCTGGGCATTCATATAGACATATAAATTACATGTATGACAGCACACCTCTCCTCTTGCACCTACCCCTTCATTGACACTTTTATCATATAAATACAGAGTTAAATGGAGGAATAGATTCTATACATGAGCAAAAAGTGGTATTTTTCTTTGCATATACTTCTTATTGTGCTTAATGAATGTTCTAGTCCATTTAAAATTCCTGATGAATTATTCTATTTTGAGTCTGATTCCATCTGAGGTCTATAGAGTCAGATATGAAGAGGTAGAATAGTCAGTGTTAATAGAAGCATGAGTACAATCTGTAGGAAAGGGAGAAGAGACACAGAAATTTCAGTTCAAGTACTCATGTGAAATGTCACTGGAAGGCCCTTTGGACACATCAATATGACTTGCCTAAGACTCCTCCCCAGCCCCTTCCCCATTTTGTACATTAAAATCTCGCTGCTGTTCTTTGTACTTAATTCCTTCTATGGAGCAGAAGGTGTGAATTAAGTTATTTTCCTGGCATACTTTAGCTCTATTTCTTCATAACTTGGTGTCTCTATGTGTTATTCCAGGGAGCAACAGTAATAAAATCACTGACATCAGTGCTGCATGATAGCAAGGAGTTCCCCAACCAAGAGATATTTGACCCTGGCCACTTTCTAGATGGGAATGGAAACTTTAAGAAAAGTAACTACTTCATGCCTTTCCCAGCAGGTAATAGAAACTCATTTTGATGGCTTCAGTGACATGAACATCTGCGGAGACTTACACATTGGCTCCCAATTGCTGGTAGACTTGCAATTTGTGCCTGATCAGTATCATGCTTATCCATGTCTCACTGTCCATTCTAGAAAGCAAACTTGGTTTATACTTTACTTTATCACTACAGAAATGAAGACTTCAGAATTCAAATTCATGCTTCTTTTGTGTGTCACTTACTTCAATGCTCAGTTAGGCAATTAAAAGTCTCAAAAAAAGATAGAAAATCACCAAAGAGCCTCAAGTACGCTTGGTAAACACATGAATGTACTTTACTTGCTAAATTGCCACTGGACAGGGCAATGAGAAAGTCTCCCATATCTCTAAGTTACTGAGAAGATGTTACCAAATTTCTTTTTCAAACCTTGTATTTTAAAATCACAAAGTGGAACTACATTTTAATAAATGACTTCCTAGCTGCCTTAGGACATGGATAATAATTATAAGAAGAAACCACTTGTTAATAAGGAACCATTAGATCAGGATGTTTCTATGCAGTTTAGATTCCAGAAACTTCAAGAACATCGTGAGATGATGGTGACATTGTTTTTATGTGGTAGGATGTCTACAGTGATCACTGAGAACTTGGCCTCTCCCTATTAGTGATGAAAGTAATGTATTTTGAGTGTACACTTCCAGTTTCTATACTGCCTTTGAATATGTAGTTTTTTCCTTAGTTTTGTTATTTTGATAGTGAACACAGAATCTTCTTCTGTCTCCCATGCAGTTTGATTACAGGTGTGAAGAACCACAGCTGGCTAAAAAAGCATTTTTAAATAATGTATTACTTAAAATTATATGTTAGTTTGAAAAAAATGTGTTCCACTCTGTCTGGTTGTCTGGTTTTCCTTACAACCATCCATCCATCTGACCACCTATCCAATAACTTACCATTCATTTATAATCTCCTGTGTCAGTTACAAGTACAGTGTTTCACACATTTATGAATAAGAGATAATAATGTTCTTTGACTTCCTTTTTCTAGGAAAACGGATTTGTGTTGGAGAAAGCCTGGTCTGCATGGAGCTGTTTCTATTCCTGACCACCATTTTACAGAACTTTAAACTGAAATCTCTGGTTCACCCAAAAGATATTGATATTTCCCCAGTGATGAATGGATTTGTCTCTCTGCCACCCCCTTACCATCTCTGCTTCATTCCTCTCTAAAGTGATCAGACTTTTTAAACCCTCCTGTGTTGCCTTCTGCAATCCCCTTCAGGTCTTTAGCCACCTCCTTCCCTATTAGGGATAAGGCTTCCTCCACCCTGGCTCACAGAACCCCCTTCTCTTAAGACCCAGCAAACAAATTCAGTTTCTGGAGTTAAAGCATAAATACACTTGTATTTTCTCTTTTATATAACAGTTGTCTGATTCCTTGTGCTTATGTGTATCCATTCCTTAGTTAGAAGAAAGCTTTACTGTAAAATAATAATCATAAGATTATTCCTAGTAATTTTTCTTTTGCATGTTTTCAATAATAATTTTATTTGATTTGTGTACCTGTTCTTAGACTTAGTTACAAATTAGGCAAGAAAATAATATCCTAACATGTCATTCTGGTCCATATCACAAGAAGTGTAGATAATGCAGGACAAAATGCTAGGAAGATATATTATTCACTAAAGTGCTTTCACCCAAACTTGAAGACCTGAATACAATATTTAGCATATATCTAAAAGAACAGGTATGGCATTTTGTATTTGTTATAGAAACATTGGTGGGACAGAACCAAGAGAGCCCTGGTGCTAGCTCAATACCCAGACAGGCTTGCTCTACTGAGCCTCATGTTCCAGAGTTATCCTGTCCTAACAAAACAAGCTTGCAAGCTCCCAATAAACAACATACAAATTTCACTTCTGACTTACACCTATGTGTATATACATATACCTTCATTCTTTCACACACATGCACCTGATAATGTACTCCTATCCACACACCCACATTTATACAAGTAAAACAGAATGTGAAAAGGAAATTGGTATCAAAGTTTTTGGCTAAGTGACATTAAAGTCATTGGAAATTTTGAAACACATGAACAATAACTAGTAGCAGCTCCTTTCTTTAAAGGACCAATTACAAGGAGGAATACTCATGCAGGGTGGAAATAAAATCTTGCTTTAATGATTCTGTCATTTAAAGGTAGAATTGCCTTTGACTTGATGTTCACAGCTTACAGCAGCATGCATTTTGCTTTCCTATTGCTAACAATATGCTCTGTTTGTCTCTGTTCTTTCCCCACAAGAATAATTGTCCCAGTAATTCAGTTTGTACAATTGTGTATTTTTTCTAGTAAAGACATGCTCCATACTTTACTTCATTTTGCTCAGGGCTTTACATTTGGATTCTCATTTTTAAGAATATACAAACCAATTGTGTTTTCAAATCAACTCTCATCCATCTATACCTATCTCTATGTATGTATGTATGTATGTATGTATGTATGTATGTATGTATCTATCTATCTATCTATCTATCTATCATCAATCAATATCTATTTTTCTCCATTTTCAATGTTTTTCTAACTATCAATATGTGTTTATATCTATCTGTCATATTGGGTAAAGATTTTGACTAACTGTACATCAGACAGTGGGTTAATATCCAAACTATATAAGGAACTTTAGAAGTTAGGGTCCAACAAACTGAATAACCCAATTAAGCATTTGGTACAGAGCTAAATTTAGAATTCTCAACAGAAGAATCGTAAATGGACAAGAAGCACTTAAAGAAATGCTTAACATTGTTACTCATCAGGAAAATACAAATCAATACTACACTGAGATTCTACCTTACAAGTATCAGAATGGCTAAGACCCAAAACTCGGGTGAAATCACATGTTGATGAGCATGTAGAGAAAGAGGAATACTCCTATATTACTGGTGGGATTACAAACCTGTACAATCATCCTGGAAATCAATCTGGTGCTTTCTTGGAAAATTGAAAATAGTTTTACCTAAAAACCAAACTATAGCACTTCTGTGCTTGTACCCAAAACATGCTCCACCATACCATGAGGACACATACTCTACTATGTTCATAGCAAAATTTATCCATAGTATCCAGAAACTGGAAACAACTCAGATGTCCCTCCCTAAAATATTGATACAGAAACTATGGTTCATTTGCACAGTAGAATATTATTCAGTTATTAAAACAAGGACATATGGTACATTTACACAATGGAATACTACTCAGCTATTATAAACAATGACTTCATGAAGTTTGCAAGCAAATGAATGGAACAAGAAAATATACTGAGTGAGGTAACCCAAGCACAAAATAACACACATGGTATGCACTCACTGATAAGTGGATATTAGCCCAAAAGCTTGGAATACCCAAGTTACAATTCACAGACCAGATGAAGCTCAAGAAGGAAGACCACAGTGTGCACACATAAATCCTTCTTAGAAGGTGGAACAAAATACTCACGGGAGGAAATATAGAGACAAAGTGTGGAGCAGAGACTGAAGGAAAGGCCATCCAGTGACTGCCCCACGTGGGGATCAATACAGAAACCAAACCCAGACACTTGCAGATGCCAAGAAGTGCTTGCTGACAGGAGCCTGATATAGCTGTCTCCTCAGAGGCTCTGCCAGTGCCTGGCAAATACAGAGGTGGATGCTTGCAGTCAGCCATTTGACTGAGCATGGGGTCCCCAGTGGAGGAGTTAGGGAAAAGACTGAAGGAGCTGAATGTGTTTGCAACCCACAGGAAGAGCAATAATATCAACCAACGGACCCCCCAGAGCTCTCAGCAACTAATCTACCAATCAGAGAGTACAGATGGAGGGACCCATGGCTCCAGCTGCATATGTAGCAGAGGACTGCCTTGTTGGACATCAGTGGGAGCAGAGGTCCTTGGTCCTGTGATGGCTCGATGCTCCAGGGTAAGGGAATGCCAGGGTGGGAAGGCAGGACTGGGTGGGTGGGTGGGTGAGTACCTTCATAGGAGCAGGTGGTAGGAGTATGGAATAGGGTGTTTCTGAAGGAAATACCAGGAAAGAGGATAACATTTGAAATAAAATATTCAATAAAAAAGAAAAAAATATTATTTACAGAATGTTATCAAAGGCAGTTACACACTGTACATGCTGACATGCTGACCTTAAACCAGATACAACAGGGGCAGATAATTTAACTTTATGTCAAGGAACCACTGCTGATAAGATACCAACAGCTTTAACACTAAGGTGGTTGACTGACCAACCCATTTGGATTGTTCAATAGTTTATGACAAAAGAAAAGCTACAAATATCAGAACAGCTAGTCCAGGAGCAGCTGCAGGCTCAGTGTACAGAGGAGTCCACTAGCCTTTGGAATTCTCCAGTATTTGTCATTTAAAAAGTCTGGAAAATGGAAGATGCTGACAGATCTCAGAGTGATTAATAAGATTATTAAGCCAATGGGATCCTTACAGGCTGGAATCCCATTCTCTTTCTCATTGCCTAAGGAAGGGTCTGTCATAGGGATTGCTCTGAAAGATCATTTTTTTCCACAATTCCCTGCATTACCATGTTAATGAAAGTTTTGCTTTCTCAGTACCTACTTTCAATAAAGTTGTCCAATAAAAATGATGTTATTGTAAAGTCCTGCCACAATGAATGTTAAATATCCCTTACCTTGTGTTAATATTTTGTACAACAGCCACTGGAGATGATTTGCAAACAACTTTGGCAATCCCAGTCCATTATTTATCATTATATGGATGATATCCTATTGGCTGATTAAGATATAAATATCCTGGAAAGAATATTTGATGAAGTTAAATTTGTTTGTGTGTGTGTTGCAAAATCAGTCCTGAAAAAATACAAAGAGGGGATTCTCTTAATTATCTAGGACAAAGTATAAGTCAACAAATGTTAGGCCACAAAAGGTACAAATCAGAAGAAATCAATTAAGAACTTTTAATAATTTTTAGATGTTAACGGGCTGCGGGCTGAGATTGGCTTAGCTACTCAAGAGTTAAGCATGTTATATCAAAATTTACAAGGTGATAAAGATTTAAATAGCCAGAGGAAATTATCAGCTGAGGCTGAGAAATAGTTAGCTCTGGTAGAAAGGAAATTGCAAGATACACATCTAGATCATATTGATCCAAAGATGGCCTTATCTTAGTCATCTTACCTTCTACTCATTCCCCTACAGGAACTCTCATGCAGAGGGAAGATTATATCTTAGAATGGATATTTTTAGGACATAAACAGAGTAAGAAATTAAAATCCTACATAAGGAAGGTCTCTGCACTGACACTAAAAGAAAAAATGAGGCTTTGACAATTACCTGGAATGGATCCAAGCTGAGATTGTGATACCTTTTATTGATGTAAAGATTGCCTCATTATGGGCACAAGATGAACACTGGCAAAGAGCATTCAGTAATTTCTTGGGAGAGATTAACAAGAGATACCCTAAAAGTGAGCAACTTCAGTTCATAAAAAGAACTAATTGGATTCTCCCATGTATAATAACAAGAATTACAATTTCTAGAGCCCCTACATTTTACACTGATGCTAATAAATCAGGAAAGGCAGGATATAAATCAAGATGTAAGGTGGCTTAAATATCAGCTTAAAATCTGAATTATATGCAATACTCACAGTGTTATGAGATTTTTAAGAGTCTTGTAATATTTTATTCTCAAATGTAGAAAGGGTTCTTTTACAAATAGAGACTGTTGAACTTATTTAGAATGGTTCTGTATTGATTTCAATATTAACTCAGCTACAACAAATGATCAGAAATAGGAGCCATCCACTATATATAACACACATAATATTTCATGCAGGTCTGCCAGTCCCTCTGGCACAAGATAAAAATGACAGTGAGCAGCTATTGATAGGAAGTGTACTAGAGGCTTGAGAATTCCATAAAAAAGAAACATGTTAAGAGAAAAGGTTTAAAATAATAATTCTTTATCATTGGCAACAACCCAAAGAAAATTGTGAGGCAATGTCCTACTTGCTCATTACATAACCAAACTTCATTACATACAGGAATTAACCTTAAAGGTACCTAAAGGTTGCCTAGAATGCTTACCAGGCAAAACAGGGCGACAAAAAATCACCAGAGATAGATTACATAATGCTTTATCAACCTTAAAAGTTTTAAATGCTAATGAACAAAGAACAATGGCTGCTAAAAGACATTAGATTGTGTGGAAAAATGCTAAACTAAACCAGCCTTTTTATTTTAAAGATGTCCTGACATCAGCATAGAAAATGGTTTAAATTAATAAAATAATAGTGACCAAAAAACCAAAAACTATACAAAGAGTCAATTAAAAGAGGAGTTTCTCATTTGGTAATATTATGATGAATTTAAAGGGGAGAGTTGGGGAATATATGTGACTTTTGGCAAGAGTAGAGATATGGGAGTAATGTTGTAATGAATTATAATATAAAAAATAAAAATTAAATTAAAAAGGAAACACACACACACATTTATGAGACCATTAACATCAAAAGACATACAGGGCCATGTGAGATGTCAGTAGATAGAAAGGGTGAGATATTTATTTAAATAAAATGCTTTAAAAATTGATATGGATACTCTTTAAATAAATTGACCAGGAACAAAAAGAGGTAGAGGAGATAGGTAACTCTGTATAAGTCAATGATAAGTTAGAAAAATAAATATAAACAGAAATTAAAAGAGCAATTTGACAACATGTAATGACCCAATGATGAGATTATGGGCATAGGAGGAGGAGAATACCACAGCAAAGACATAGAAAATGATCTCTAGAATATCTTACAAGGAATCTAGAAAAGGAGATGTTAATCTAGGTAGAAGAGATCTACATAAATTGAAATACACATGATCAGTAAAAATTCACTCATGACTTTATAGTTAAAACACAAAAATCATAGATTAAAGAAAGCTCATTAAAATCTGTAAGAAAAATTAAATCACACCTAAAGGCAGATACATTCAGTTTCATATAGGAGACATTATTATATATAAAGTCATGGATTAACCCCATTATAGTGATAGTAGTGACTCTACTACTCATTTTTATTAATAGACAGATCATCTGTACAAAAGCTAAAGAAAGAAACAGTATAGTTGCAACACCATTTTAAATCAATTTGTCCTAGTATACATCTAAGGAACATTACAACTAAGCACTGAAGAATCATCATTCTTCTAAGCATCAATACTGCTAGGCAACAATATTAGTACATAATATAATTCTTAGCAAATTAGGTAAAGTGAAATAAATCTCTGAATTTTCTCAAAGCACAGTAAAATTGATTATTAAGAGCAAGGGATAGGATACAAACTCATAAAAATATAAATAACATACTACTATACAAAATGACAATTCTGTCAATGAAATTAAGAATAAATTTCATTGATTCCTAGATTTAGGGCTGGAGAGTCACATTTGCTTTTAAAAGCAGTTTTTCTCTTAAAAAGAAATTGCTTATGGCTCATAGCACTCTTGGGTTGGTTCACAATCATTTTTAACTCCAGTTTCAAGAGATCCGATGACTACTTTTGAATTCTTTGGGCATCAGGCATTTATACACATATATATATACATGCAGACAGAAAAGAACTCATCCAAATAAAATAAAATAAATAAACCTAAAATTATTTTTTTTCAGAGGAGAGAAATTTATTCAGTATGACTGCATTGGGAAGAGGAACAAATGAAGAGATCATGTGGTACCCTAATATCTATGCTCCAGATGCATAAGATTTGGGTTTAGAGAGACAGTGATATTGTAATTCAGCAGCATTGGTCGAAGCTGGTCCTCTCTATCACTGGCTCATCATGATCACATTATTGTCTCCTGATCCTTTCTCTGCCTTGAGAATGGTTAGCACTGGGTAAATCTCTTCTTGGGAGACAAGTTTATTTTCTAGCTGGCACCAGGATCTCAATCTTTTCTGTCCTCGGAATGAGTCTTAGAAAATTCTAGTTCCTTGGAATTCATTGTCTCCACAGCTTAACCATTCAAGGAAAGGATACAAGTATCTCACTTAGAAGTTCAGAGTATATTTCCTGCAAAGATGGCTATAAACTATGTGACTCATTCTGGGTGACCTCTGCAGGGTTTTCTAAATTACTCATTTTCTTTTACATCTCTTTTCACCAAAAGTCCTTCTATTCTATAAGTTAAAACATGACATTTCAAAATCTGTGGGACACAGGAAGTCAATCATAAAAAGAATGGTTACAGCTTAAATGCCTATATAAAAATTAAGTGATATAAATGATTAACTCAAAGAGATAATTGAAGCCTTGGAAAAACAAGAACAAACAATACCTCAAAAAATAGATAGTAAGAGATAATTAATATCAGGGCTTATTAATAAAATAATAGTGACCAACAAAACAAAAACTATACGAAGAGTCAATTAAGAGAGTAGTTTCTCATTTGATAATATTACTATGAATCTAAAGGGGAGAGTTTGGGAATATATTTGAACTTTTGGTGAGAGTAAAGATATGGGAGTAATATTACAATGAATTATAACATAAAAAATAAAAATTAAATTAAAAAGAAACCAAGATTGGCAAAGCTTTAGCTAACATATCTAAAAGTAAGAGGGAGAAGTCCAAATTAATAAAATCAAAGAAGAAAAGGAGAGGTCACAGTAGACACTATAAAAATATGAAGAATCATAAAGATAATCTAAAAATTTATATTCCACTAAACTGGAAAACATTAAAAAAGGATGAATTTTAGATGCAATGACTTAACAATGTTAGGGCAACATGAAAGGAATAAAGTAAACAGATATATAAGAATCAATGACATAGAAGCAATAATCAAAATTTCCCCCTTTTCTGCCTGGTCCCTTCTGCTGGGGCAGACTCCTAGCTGGTCTGCTCCTGTGAAGATGCCAGATCCTGACCCATCTTAGAGGATCTGCTGAACTCAGAGCAGTTGAATCACAGGATCACAGGAACTCAGGATCACAGTAATATAGGATCCCAGGAGCTCCGTCACACCAGGATCTCAGGGTTGCAGAGGAAGCTTGACTCCCATTTGCTCTGACACATTCAGGATCTCAGGACCACTGGGTTCCAGAATCACAGGATCCCTGAGGCAGCTGGACCCTGAGGAGTTCTAATGAAACCAAGATCACAGGAAGGACAGGCTCATCAGATATAATGAGGGTATGTAGCACTAGAGATTACCAGATGGTGGGAGGCAAGCATAAGAACATAAGCAACAGAAACCAAGGTTACTTGGCATCATCAGAACCCAGTTCTCCCACCATAGCAAGTTTGGGATACAGCATCACAAAAGAAAAGCAAGATTTAGATCTAAAATCACTTCTTGGGATGATAGAGGACTTCAAGAAGGAGAAAAATAACTCCCTAAAAGAAATACAGGAGAACACAGGTAAACATGTTGAAACCCTTAAAGGAGAAACACAAAAATCCCTTAAAGAATTACAGGAAAATACAATCAAACAGGCAAAAGAAATGAACAAAACCATCTAGGATCTAAAATTGGAAATAGAAACAGTAAATAAATCATAAAGGGAGACAAGATAACCCTGGAGTTAGAAAACGTAGGAAAATGATCAGGAGTCATAGATGCAAGCATCAGCAATAGAATACAAGAGATAGAAGAGAGAACCTCAGGTGCAGAGGATACCATAGAAAACATTGACACAACACTCAAAGAAAACACAAAATGTAAAAAGCTCCTAACCCCAAACATCAAGGAAATGCAGGACAAAATGAGAAAACTGAACCTAAGAATAATAGGTATAGAAGAGAGCGAAGATTCCTAACTTAAAAAGCCAGTAAATATCTTCAACAAAATTATAGAAGAAAACTTCCCTAACCTAAAAAAGAGATGCCTATGAACATAAAAGAAGCATACAGAACTCCAAATAGACTGGACCAGAAAAGAAATTCCTCCTGTCATGTAATAATCAAAACACAAAATGCACTAAACAAAGAAAAAATATTAAAAGCAGTAAGGTAAAAAGGTCAAGCAACATATAAAGGCAGACCTATAAGAATTGCACCAGACTTCTCACCAGAGACTATGAATGCTAGAAGATCCTGGGCAGATACAGACCCTAAGAAAACACAAATGCCAGCCCAGGCTACTACAACCAGCAAAACTCTCAATTACCATAGATGAAGAAAACAAAATATTCCACAACAAAACCAAATTTTCACAGTATCTTTCCACAAATCCAGCCTTACAAAGGATAATAGATGGAAAACTCCAACTCAAGGAGGGAAACTATACCTTAGAAAAAGCAAGAAAGTAATCTCTCAACAAATCCAAAAGAAGATAGCTACATAAACACAATTCCACCTCTAACAACACAAATAACAGTAAGTAGCAATGACTTTTAATAATTCTTAACATCAATGGATTCAATTGTCCAATAAAAAAAGACATAGACAAACAGCCTAGATACTTAAACAGGACCCACCAATTTTCTGCATACTGGAAATAAACCTCAGTGACAAAGACAAACCCTACCTTAGAATAAAAGGTCAGAAAACAATATTCCAAGCAAATGGTCCCAGGAAACAAGCTGGAGTAGCCATTCTAATATTGGATAAAATCGACTTTCAACCAAAACTTATCAAAAAGTATAAAGAGGCACACTTCATATGGTCAAGGAAAAATCTACCAAGATGAACTCTCAATTCTGAACATCTATGCTCCAAATGCAAGGGCACCCACATTCATACAAGAAACATTACTAAAGCTCAAAGCACACATCTTACCTCACACCATAGTAGTGGGAGACTTCAACATCCCTTTCTCAGCAATGAAGAGATTATGGAAACAGGAACTAAGCAGGGACACAGTGAAACTAGTAGAAGAAGTTATAAACCAAATGGATCTAACATATATTTGTATATATATAACATTTCATCTGAAAGTAAAAGAATATAACTTCTTCTCAGCACCTCATGGTGCCTTCTACAAAACTGACCATATGATTGGTCACAAAACAGGCCTCAACAGATACAAGAAGATTGAAATAATCCCATGCACCCTATCAGATCACCATAGACTAAGAATGCTCTTAAATCCCAACAAAAACAATGGAAAGCACATATACACATGGAAGCTGAATAATGCTCTGTTCAATGGTAACTTGGTCACGGAAGAAATAAGGAAAGAAACTAAAGACATTTTAGAATATAAAGAAAATGAAGAAACATCATACCAACACTTATGAGATAAAATTAAAGCAGTGTTATGAGGAAAACTCATAGTTCTGAGTGTCTCCGAAAAGAAACTGCAGAAAGCATACACTAGCAGCTTAACATCACACCTGAAAGCTCTAGAACAAAAAGAAGCTAATACACCCAATCAGACTAGACAGCAGGAAATAATCAAACTCAGGGCTGAAATCAACTAAATAGAAACAAAAAGTACTATGCAAAGAACCAACAAAACCAGGAGCTGGTTCTTTGAGAAAATCAACTAGGTAGATAAATCCTGAGCCAGACTAACCAGAGAGAGCATAGAGACAGTATCCAAATTAATAAAATCAGAATAGTAAATGGAGACATGACAATGGAAACTGGGAAAATTAAAAAAATCATCAGATCTTACTACAAAAGCTTATACTCACCAAAATTGGAAAATCTGGATGAAATAGACAATTTTCTAGACAGATACCAGGTGCCAAAGTTAAAACAGGATCAGATAAAACACCTAAACAGTCCCATAACCCCTAAAGAAATAGAAGCAATCATTAATAGTCTCCCAACCAAAAAAGCCCAGGACCAGAGGGGTTTGGTGAAGAATTCTATCAGACTTTAAAAGAAGATCTATTACCAGTACTTTCAAACTATTCCACAAAATAGAAACAGAAAGAACACTACCCAATTCGTTCTATGAAGCCCCAATTACACTTATACATAAACCACAAAAAGACCAAAGAAATAGAACTTCAGACCAAATTTTCTTATAAACATTGATGCAAATATACTCAATAAAATTCTTGCCCACAGAATCCAAAAACTCATCAAATTGATCATTCACCATGATCAAATAAGCTTCATCTCAGGGATGCAGGGATAGTTCATTATAGGGAAATCCATCAATGTGATACACTACATAAACAAACTCAAAGAAGAAAAACACATGATCATTTGATTAGATGCTGAGAAAACATTTGACAAAATTCAACATCCCTCCATGTTAAAAGACTTGGAAAGATCAGGAATTCAAGGCCCATATCTAAACATAGTAAAAGCAATATACAGCAAACCAGTAGCCAACATCACACTAAATGGAGAGAAACTTTAAGCAATCAAGACAAGACTGCCCACTCTCTCCACATCTATTCGATATAGTATTTGAAGTTCTAGATAGAGCATTTAGACAACAAAAGGAAGTCTAAGGGATACAAATTTGGAAAAGAAGAACCAAAAATATCACTATTTGCAGATGATATGATCTATTTAAGAGACCCCAAAAATTCCACCAGAGAACTCGTAAAGCTGATAAACAACTACTGCAAAGTAGATGGATATAATATTAACTCAAACAAGTCAGTAGTCTTATTCTACTCAAGGATAATCAGGATGAAAAAAATTAAGGAAATGACACCCTTTACAATAGTCACAAATAATATTACATACGTTGGTGTGATTCTAAACAAGCAAGTGAAAGATCTGTATGACAAGAGATTCAAGTCCCTCAAGAAAGACATTGAAGAAGATCTCAGAAGATAGAATTATCTCCCATGCTCCTGGATTGGTAGGAATAATATTGTAAAAACGGCCATCTTGCCAAAAGCAATCTACAAATTCAATGCAATCCCCATCAAAATCCTAAATCAATTCTTCATAGAATTAGAAATAGCAATTCTCAAATTCATTTGGAATAAAAAAATACACAGAATAGTAAAAACTCTTTTCAAAAACAAAAGAACTGGAGAAATCACCATCCCTGACATCAAGCTATATTACAGAGCAATAGTAATAAAAACTGGATGGTATTTGTACAGAGACATGCAGGAAGATTAATGCAATAGAATTGAAAACCCACAAGTGAACCCACACACCAATGATCACTTGATATTTGACAAAGGAGCTAAAACTATCCAGTGGAAAAAAGACAGCATTTTCAAAAAATGGTACTGGTCCAACTGGCAGTCAGCAGGTAGAAAGATGCAAGTTGACCTATTCCTATCTCCTTGTACATGGCTCAAGTCCAAGTGATTCAAGGATCTCCACATAAAACTAGATACCCTGAAACTTATCCAGGAGAAAGTGGGGAAGAACCTCGAACACAATGGCAAAGGGGAAAAGATCCTGAACTGAACACCAATAGCTTATGTTCTAAGGTCATGAATTGACAAATGGAACCTCATAGAATTGCAAAGCTTTTGCAAGGCAAAGGACACTGTCAATAGGACAAAATGGCAACGAACAGATTGGGACAAAATCTTTACCAATCCTACATCGGATAGAGGGAGAATATCCAATATATACAAAGAACTCAAGAAGTTAGACTTCAGAGAATCAAATAACCCTATTTAAAAATGGAGTACAGAGCTGAACAAAGAATTTTCAACTGAGGAATAGCAAATGGCCGAGAAGCACCTAAAGAAATGTTTAGCATCCTTATTCTTCAGGGAACTGCAAATCAAAACAACCCTGAGATTCCACCGCACACCAGTCAGAATGGCTAAGATTAAAAACTCAGGTGTCAGCAGAGGCTGGAGAGGAAATGGAGAAAGAGGAACACTCCTCCATTGCTGGTGGGATTGCAAGCTGGAATCTGGTGGTTCCTCAGAATATTGGACATAGTATTACCTACGGACCCAGCTATACCACTCCTGGGCATATTCCCAAAAGTTTCCACAACATCAAACAAGGACATATGCTACACTATATTCATAGGAGACTTATTTATAATAGCCAGAAGTTGGAAAGAAACCTGATGTCCTTCTACAGATGAATGGATACTGAAAATGTGGCACATTTATACAATAGAGTATTTTCAGCAATTAAAAAGGATGAATTCATGAAATTATTAGCCAAATAGATGGAACTAGAAAATATCATCATGGACTGAGAAACAGCCGGGAGGTAAGAGCCTGCCAGTTTACATCTGTGGCAGGAGTCCTCTTCCTGGGCCACCAGGGCTCCATAACCAAATAGCACTGGGAGAAAGCTAGCCTCCCAGGAGTGGGGACAGGACTGACTGATCAGAGGGTCCCACTTGGAATTCCCAGGTCACAGGGACTAAGGAACAGGGATCTGGTTTCTTTCGGTGGCTAGAGAGGAGATCCTGTGACACAGGGCTCCATACTCAAATAGTGCCAGGAGATAGCTGGTATACCAGGAGTGCCCACACACCTTTAAGCACAGGCCAGACCACCACTTCTTTTCAAATTCACTGGACCAAGAGGGACCCTTGCAGAGCCATCAGGACACAGGAAACAAGGGTCAGCAGTGGATAAGATCCTTCCTGTTTCTGTCTGCACCCCAGAGCTGACCCTGCACCACAACTCTCCAAACCCAATTTCCTATCAGACAGAACTGGTCTCCGAAGAGTATTGACACCTAGGCTTGCAGGAAAGACAAACCACAGTTAGAGTGAGAAAGACCAGCTAACACCAGAGATAACCAGATGGCTAAAGGCAAGGGCAAGAACACAAGCAACAGAAACCAAGGCTACTTGGCTTCATCAAAATCCAGCTCTCCCACCACAGCCAGCCTTGGATACACCAACACACCAGAAAAGGAAGAGTCAGACTTAAAATCACATCTCAAGAGGATGATAGAAGATTTTAAGAAGGAAATAAATAATTCCCTTAAAGAAATACAAGAAAACACAGGTAAACAACGGAAAACCCTTAAAGAGGACACACAAAAATCCCTTAAAGAATTACAGGAAAGCACAATCAAACAAATGAACAAAACCATTCAGGAATTAAAAACAGAAATAGAAACAATAAAGAAATCACAAAGTGAGAAAACCCTGGAGTTAGAGAACATAGGAAAGAAATGAGGAGTCTAGACGCAAGCATCACCAACAGAATACATGAGATGGAATTGAGTATCACAGGTGTGGAAGATACCATAGAAAACATGAATACAACAGTCAAAGAAAACACAAAATCCAAAAAGCTCATAACCCAAAACATCCAAGATATCCAGGATGCAATGAAAAGACAGAACCTGAGGATAATAGGTATAGAAGAGAATGAAGATTCCCAACTTAAAGGACCAGTAAATATCTTCAACAAAATTATAGAAGAAAAGTTCCCTAAACTAAAGAAAGAGATGAACATAAATATACAAGAAGCCTACAGAACGCCAAATAGACTGGACCAGAAAAGAAATTCCTCCCATCACATTATAGTCAAAACACCAAATACACAAAACAAGGAAAGAATATTAAAAGCAGTAAGGGAAAAAGGGCAAGTAACATATAAAGGCAGATCTTTCAGAATTACACAAGATTTCTCACCAGAGACTATGAAAGCTAGAAGATCCTCATCCTTATGTTCTCTTAGAGTCTGTATGAGAGTCTCATACAGACTCTAAGAGAACACAAATGCCAGCCCAGGCTGCTATACTCAGCAAAGCTCTCAATAATCATAGATGGGGAAGCCAAAATATTCTATGACAAGTCCAAATTTGCACAGTTTGTTTCCACAAACCCAGCCCTACAAAGAATACTACATGGAAAACACCAACTCAAGGATGGAAACTACCCCCAAGGAAAAGCAAGAAAGTAATCTTTCAACAAACTCAAAAGAAGATAGCTACACAAACATATAAACAGCATCGAAAATAACAGGAAACAATAATCACTATTCTTTAATATCTCTTAACATCAATGTTCTCAATTCCCCCAAAAAAGACATAGACTGACAGACTGGATCCATAAACAGGACCCTGCATTTTGATGCATCCAAGAAACTCACCTGTGTGTTAAAGACAAACACTACCTCAGAATAAAGGGCAGGAAAACAATTTTCCAGGCAAATGGCCCCAAGAAACAGACTGGAGTAGCCATTCTAATATTGGATAAAATTGACTTTCAACAAAAATTCATCAAAAAGGATGAGGAAGGACACTTCATACTCATCAAAGGAAAAATCTACCAAGAAGAACTCTCAATTCTGAACATCTATGCCCTGAATAATCACAAAAAAATGAACATTGTATGTACTCACTGTTAAGTGGTTATTAGCCCAAAAGTTTGAAATACCCAAGAGTCACTTAGCAGCAACAGTAGGGCTGAGTGTGAGGTCCCAGATGGAGGACTTGGAGAAGGGACTGAAGGAGGTGAGTGAGTTTGTATCCCCAGGGCGGGAGCAACAGTGGCAACTGGTCTGACCCCTCCATACTACTAGAGACTGATCTACCAAAGGAAGAAAACACATGGAGTGACCCAAGGTGCTGGTCACATATTTGCCAGAGGAGGGCATTGTTAGCCATCAGGGGGAGGAGCAGCCCTTGGGCCTGAGAGTGTTAGATGCCTCAGTATATGGGAAAGTCAAGGAGGGAAGATGAGAGTGGGTGGGTGGGTGGGAGAATACCCCTATAGTGGCTCGGGGAGGGGGAGGAAATGGGGAAGTTCCAAAGGGATGATCTGGAAAGGGGGAAACATTTGAAATGTAAATAAAGTATGAAAAATAAATAATAATAATAATAATAATAATAATAATAATAATAATAAAAAGAAAATATCATGAGTGAGGTAACCCAATTCCAAAAGAACACACATGGTATGCACTCACTGATAATTGGGTATTAGTCCAAATGTCCTGAGTACCTAAGATACAATTCACAGACCACATGAAGCTCAAGAAGAAGGAAGGCTAAAGTGTGGGTGCTGCAGTCCTTCTTAGAAAAGGGAAGAAAATCCTCATGGGAGCAAATATGGTGACAAAATGTAGAGCAGAGTCTGAAGGAAAATCCACCCAGAGTTAGTCCCACCTGGGGATTCATTCCATATACAGTCACCAAACCCTGACAGTATTGTGGATACCGAGAAATGCTTGCTGAAAGAAGCCTGATATAGCTGTCTCCTGAGAGGCTCTGCCAGAGCCCTATAAATGCAGAGATGGATGCTCATAGACGACCATTGGTCTGAGTGTGGGGTCCCCAATGAAGGAATTAGAGAAGGGACTGAAGGAGCTGAAGGGGTTTGCAACAATATCAACCAACCAGACCCCCCAGTGCTCCCAGAGACTAAGTCACCAACCAAAGACTACACATGGATGCAGCTGCATATACAGCAGAGGATGGCCTTGTCAGGCATCAATTGGAGGAGAGGTTTTTGTTCTTATGAAGGCTCGATAAATGCCCCAATGTAGAAGAATCGAGAGCGGGAAGGTGGGAATGGGTGGGTAGGTGGAGGAATACCCTCATAGAAGCAGGGCTAGGGGGGAATGGGATAAGGGGTTTCTGGGAGGGAGGAAACCAGGAAGGGGGATAACATTTGAAGTGTAAATAAAGAAAATATCCAATAAAAAAGAAAAAGAAAAAATATTTCCCCACTTCAAAAAGCCTAATGCCAGACAGATTCAGTACAGAATTCTATCAGAACTTTAGAGAAAAGGTAACATCAACACTTCTCATGTTACTCCATAAAATGGCAAGTAAGTATCTATCTAACTTGTTTGTGGTAATCTAGTATTATCCTGATAACCTAAATCAAGCAAAGACCAAAGAAAATAAGGGAAAATTATAAGCTAATCTCTATGATTAACAAACTTGTAAAAAATCTGAATAAAATATTTTTAAGTTGAATTCAAGATCACCTCAATGTGATCATCCACCACGATCAAGCTGGCTTTTTTTCAGAAATTCAAGGTAAATAAAACATGTAATCCATCATTTAAATAGATTCAGGAACAGTAATCATATGATCATTTCATCACTGAACTCTATTTCCTGCTATTGTGTCCTCTGTGTATGAGAGAACCACTGCTCTCAAAAACCCATCGAGTTGTGCTTGCCTCCTCAAGACTTGCTCAGGAACAACCCAGTCTGGAGAGGGAAGGGGTGTGTGAACTCCAACCCTGAACTGAGGATCAGTTGATGACTCCTAAAGGTAGGAGAGTTAGTTTTCTTAAAGACTGAAGCTGTTGGTAGGTAGACCACTTTCCAGTAGAGTGACCCACACCAAGAATAAATGACAGCAAAAATCAAAATTCAAGTGGTATTAAATAAAAATGTAAAATAGGACAAGAATTTGGGCAAAGATGGTGGAGATGGATCAGGAATGAATAAAAGGAGAGATGAGTTAGAAGTGAATATAGTCCAGATTCTGGCTATTATAAATAAGACTGGTATGACCATTGTGGAGCATTTGTCCTTGTTATACTTGGGAACATCTTATCAGTATACATGCAGTAGCAGTATAGCTGGGCATTCAGGCAAAACTATTTCAAGTTTTCTGATGAAGCACCAGAGTGTTTTCCAAAGTGGTTTTACCATCTTGCATGCCATCAGCAATGGAAGAGTGCATTTCTATTTCTACATTCTCTACCAGCATCTCCTGTTGACTGTGATTTTTATCTTAGCCATTATAAGATGGAATCTCAGGGTCATTTTGATTTGCATTTCTCTGATGACTAAGTATGTTGAACATTTCTTTTCTTTTATTGGATAATTTCTTTATTTACATTTCATTGCTATCCCTTTCCTATGTTGCCCCCCCAGAAACCCTTTATACCACTCTCCTCCCTTGCTTCTATGAAGGTGCTCCTCCACGTACCCACACACTCCCCCCTCACTGTCCTGGCATTCCCCTACACTGGGGCATCAAGCCTTCCCAGGACCAAGGGCATCTCCCCCCATTGATGCCTGACCAAACCATCCACTGCTACATATGTGGCTGGAGTCATGAGGTGCTCCATGTATACACTTTGGTTGGTGATTTAATCTCTGAGAGCTCTGGAGAGTGTGGTAGGTTGATATTATTGTTCTTCCTATGGGGTTGCAAATGTCTTCAGCTCATTCAGTCCTTTCTCTAACTCTTCCATTGGGGACTCCATGCTCAGTCCAATGGTTGACTTCTAGCATCTGCCTCTGTGTTTGTCAGGTTCTGGCAGAGCTTCACAGGAGACAGCTATTTCAGGCTCCTGTCAGCAATCACTTCTTGGCATCTGCAATAGTGTCTGTGTTTGGTGACTCTATATGGGATTGCTCCCCAGGTGGGACAGTCTTTGGATGGCCTTTCCTTCAGCCTCTGCTCCACACTCCATAGATCTCCGTATTTCCTCCCATGAATATTTTGTTTCCCCTTCTAAGAAGGACTGAAGCATCCACACTTTGCTTTTCCTTCTTCTTCAGCTTCATATGGTCTGTGAATTGTATCTTGGGTATTTAGAGCTTTTGAGCTAATATCCACTAATCAGTGAGTGCAGATCATGTGTGTTCTTTTGTGACTGAGTTATTTCACTCAGTATGATATATTCTAGCTCCATCCATTTGCCTGAGAATTTCATGAAGTCATTGTTTTTAATAGCTGAGTAGTACTCCTTGGTATAAATGTACCACCTTTTCTGCATCCATTCCTCTGTTGAAGGGCATCTGGGTTCTTTCCAGCTTCTGGCTATTTTAAATAAGGCTGCTATTAACATTTTGGAGCATGTGTTTTCGTTATATATTGGAGCATCTTTTGGGTATATTCCCAGGAGTCCAATAGCTGGGTCTTCAGGACTATGTCCAATTTTCTAAGGAACTGACAGACTGATTTCCAAAGTGGTTGTGCCAGTTTGCAATCGCAACAACAATGAAGGAGTGTTCCACTTTTTCCATATCCTTGCCAGCATCTGCTATCACCTGAGTTTTGTTCTTAGTCATTCTGACTAGTTTAACATGGAATCTCAGGGTTATCCTTAGTTGCTTCTCAGCCATTCGAGATTCCTCAGTTGTGAATTTTTTTGTTTAGTCCTGTAGCCCATTTTTAATAGGGTTATTTGGTTTTCTGAAGTCCAACTTCTTGAGTTCTTTGTATATTTTGGATATTAACTCTCTGTTGGATGAAGGGTTGGTACAGATCTTTTCCCAATCTGTAGGTTGGCCTTTTGTCCCATTGACTTCATCCTTTGCCTTCCAGAAGCTCTTTTGGGGTCTCGTTTATCAAGTTTTGATCTTAGAGCCTGAGCCATTGTTGTTCTTTTCAGAAATTTTTTCCCAGCACTAATGTGTTTGTGGCTTTTTCCTAGATGTCCCTCAAAGGAAGAATTCATACAAAAATGTGGTATATTTATACAATGGAACACTACAAAGCTATTAAAAATGAAGACTTCACAAACTTAGTAGACAAATGCATGGAACTAGAAAATATCATCCTGAGTGAGGAAACCCAATCACAAAAAACACACATGGTATATACTCACTGATAAGTGGATATTAGCCCAACTCTTGGAATAACCACGATATAACTCAGAGACCATATGACACTTAAGAAGAAGGAAGACCAAAATGTGGATGCTTCAATCCTACTTAGAAAGAGGAACTAAATAATCACTGGAGATGGAGGGAATGATTTGGGATGGAACGAGGAAGGGGAGGTAAAGGGGGGAAAGATCAGGTGTGGAAAGAGACAGGAGAAATATATGGAGGGTCAGGAAAACGAATAGAAATATGTAGAAGTATGGGGTGGGGAACCAGGAGAAGACACTAGAAAGTCCCAGACACCAGAGAAGCAAGAGTTTTCCAAGACTCAACAGGGATACTATTAGCCAAAATACCTAACAAAGGGGAGATAGAAACCTGTAGGGACCACCTCCAGTAGATATGCATGGCCCCCAGTTGTGGGATGGGGCTGCCCACCTATCTCAATATTTTTAAACCTGACTTTTTCCTGTCTTAAGGAAATGCTGGGACAACAAATGGAGGAGGGAATGAATAAAAGGCCATCCAGAGACCACACTACCTAGGAATCCATCCCATCTGCAGACACCAAACCTTGACACTATTCCTGATGCCAAGAAGCACTTTCTGAGAGAAGCCAGGTGCAACTGTACCCTGAGAGGTTTTGTCAGCACCTGACCAATACAGATGCAGATACAGCCAACCAGCAGACTGATCTCAGAGACCCCAAGGGAAGAGTTAGGTGAAGGAATGATGCTGCTTGTGGGGATTGCAACCTCACAGGAAGAACAACAATATCAACTAACCAGACCCTCCAGAGCTCCCAGGGACTAAACCACCAACCAAAGCATAGGCATGGAGGGATCCATGGTTCCAGCTACATATGTAGGAGAAGACTGCCTTATCTGGCATCAAGTGAAGGGGAGGTCCTTGGTCCTGTGGAGGCTTGATGCCCCAGCATAGTGGACTGTTAGAGCATGGAGGCTGGAGTGGGTGGACTGGTTGAGGAGCATCTTCATAGAGGCAAAGGGAAGGGTGTATGGGATGGGGGTTTTCACAGGGGAGACCAGGAAAGGGAACAACATTTGAAAGGTAAATAAATAAAATAAGCAAAAGAAAGAAGAAGAAGGAGAAGGAGAAGGAGAAGGAGAAGGAGAAGGAAAAGGAGAAGAAGGAGGAGGAGAAGGAGGAGAAGAAGGAGAGGGAGAGGGAGATAGAAAGGAAGAGGAAGAGGAAGAGGGAGAAAAAGAAGAAGAGGCAGTGAATATAGTAAAAACATTTGTGGAATTCTCAAAGGATTAATCAAAATATTTTAAAAATGAAGATATAGAGATGATCTTATAAATGTGTTTAATTATAAAATATAGTATTGTAAATGTTTATGCATCAAGTAACCATAAAGCAGACATTTCAAAGAATAATGGATATTTTTACATATGTGGAATTCACCATAATTAATATTTAATAATGCACAATGCTTCTAGAACAAATCAATTCATTGAAAAATAAATGACATTTAGAACACTAGAAATTATTTTAACCTAAAACACATATACAGAACACTCCATATGTACAGAAGGACATGTTGTTCTGGAAGGACAAATGTTAGCTTTCCTCAATCTCAACAAAATTAACTGTATCGATGTCATACAAACCACAAATAAAAAACCCATGTAAAACAAAAGAGAAAAACCCAAAGCTAGTAAATTGTGTCAGCAGAATTTTAAGATGAAAATTAAACTTAGATATGACTCACTACAATAAAAATTAGTGAACTAAAATGAAATCAAAGCAATAATTACATTATAGTAGTAAATAAAGACTTAAGATTGCATAATAAAAGACATGAAAGATGTATGCACTTAAAATCATTTCTGACACTAAGAAACAGAAACTATATTAATAGGTGGAAAATTGCTCATGCATAAGTATTAGAAATTTGAGCCATTTTAAAATAATGGAACTATCCCTTAAATTAACCTAGTTAATCACTTCCATCTATTAAAATGTTTAAATGAGAAATATAATCCACAGAGTCAATGAAACTTTGGAGAAAATTCCACAAATGTGGAAATTTACCACAAACTACACAAACGAAAATCTTGCAGAGTTGACCCACAGGTCAGCAGAAATACCCAAAGAACTTTGGTGTTTAGATGGGCATAGACAAAACTGCCAGACACATGCAATGAATCATAAAATAATACACCATAAAGGATCTTTTACCTATTAAATCATATAATGTCTGTTGAAAATTCCATCTGTTCTTTACAAAGATGAATACAAAATTAGCATTTGAATCAGAAACTCCAGTATTTGAGATTTGCACACATAAAATGAAAACATGGTGTCAAAAGCATGTGTATTCCCAGATAAATTACTTAGGCAAGTTGGAGGTAGAAATAACAAAATGATATATGAATAATGAACAACTGCATTGTGGTTCTCATCCTTGTACATGAAGTTTGCTGTAACAGAAGTAGGAAATATGGAAGCAAACTACACTTCAAGAAACATCAAAGATTTTATGTAAGTGCAAGAAGACAAAAGTAAAGTCTTGTATACTGAGAGTCGGTTTAGATGTCAGTTTGCTCTGTCAGAGAGACAGAGGAAAATCTATAAAGACAGAATTCACTCTAACCGTTAATAATAACTGTGCTGGAGTTGGGGGAGTAGTTGATAATGACTGTGGTATGCTTTGCAGAATGTTACAGCATTTTGAAACTAGGTACCTGGTGAGTGCAGTATTTGTAAATGCACTAAATAACACCACAGAGCATTCAGTCTACACTTATCAGCATCATATGTTGATTTTATCTCTGCTTTGAAAATGGAACAACCCCTTAAAATGATTGAGAGATTAAGTGCAATTTTTTGTCTGAATACCCACTGGCCTCTTTGTAGAAAGTGTTAACATATCTGAAAATTCAAATGGAAACTTAAAGGATCCAGAATAGTCAAACATGAGTTCTGATGTTGAGGAACTCCCATTTTAAATACTGTTAAAATGTATTGGCAATGAATACATTGGAACACTGCGCTGCTAGCAAAGGGCATAAAGAGGGATAAAGGGAGCAGAACTGATTCTCTCCAATAATCATGAATATTTATCTTTGACTGATTTTTTAAGTGAGAGTACCTCAGAAATTGTAGGGAAACTGCATTTTTCCTAAAATACACAATGCCAAGACTTAATTCTGACAACATGCCCAAAAAATTCCCATCTCTAATCCCACTGGGGCAATTCATTGGATATTATATCCAAAGCTTTACACTTTCATCTACCCACTCTTACCAAGGTACATCTCTCCCTAACATCATTAAGTCCTTTCAGGATGTCTGTAGATCAGTACAAGTATGTCAAGATCAATTTTAACCTGTAGGATATACAGGTGATACATAACTGGGAGATGTTCATGTTAAGACAGGACAATTTATGATGTATGAATAAATTGGAATTTGTTTCATCTTATCTGCATTTTGTGTTGCCTTTCTACTCACAAGATTGTTTTAAATTTTCTTTTGTGTTTGTAATTTAAAAACAAGAATCAATTAACAAATTCACTCTATTTCTTCTAGGCACACTCAAACAAAATAATAAATACTAAATCATTTTTTAAATGATACTGTCATGGTTTTAAACATCACTGGAAATTAGTGAGTATTCAGTAAACTATAAAGGACTTGATCAATTTAGTAATTATATTAATGTATTTAAAATGTTTCCCAGCCTTCCATTAATTAGGAAATAATATGTCATGAGGAATTGTAACATCCAGTGATTCTTCATGTTCTTTCATTTTCTCCAAAAGATAACTTTTAATACAAACATAATTTTTTAAAAAAATAGGTTAGGACATCCTGGACAATAATCAATCAGAGCAGGACATGAGTTATAAACCTATAGGGAAATGCAAGAATTTACTAAATAAATACATTGTAATGAAGTAATTAAGCTATATTTATGTCCTAAAACATGACTGATTTGCATTAATAGATCAAAATATGTAGGGAATTCATCCCAAGGAAGCAGTTTCTTTCCATATATTCTAATTCTCTATTCAAATAGAGAGGCTTGAGGAAGAAATTTCTGCCCAAATGAACAAAGATCATAGTAAAATGTTCACATGCCCATAACTTTTTAGTGTAAAATATGCTCATGTCAATTCTTAGTTCCAATAAACCCTAATCTCACATTTGAAACACCACATATGTAAACTACTTACATTTATACTTGTCAGGTAACAGAAAAAGTTAAGATGTTTGGGTAACTCGACTTACAGAAGAAATTAAGAACCTGAAGATTTTATTCTTACCAAGCAGGCTTTTACAGAAAAGAGTATATGCCTTAACATAAATTATATACCAAATCCTTGTGTGGTTTCAAGCACATTCATTCTTTATGCAGTTTGCAGGAAAGGCCAGTTAAGCTTAAGACAACACTGAGAAGATGTTTATGATCCATAAAGAACCATGCATCTTCTTACTTCTTCCTCTCACACCCTGTAAACTAGAATTCTAACTAATGCACCAAACCACTTAATTAACTGTTCCATGGCAGCTTTCAATTCCACACATAGTCTTTCTGCTTTAAGAGAAAAGTCTTTCCATACTAAGGTTTTCTTTCCTGGTAATATGATGAAGATGTGTGTAATTGTTGATAACAGGCCAACAAATTTACATAGGTGAAGGAGTTCCTATGTGTGACTTGTTCTCAGTTAGGAAAGATCATAGCTTTACCTGCAACCAGGAAAAACTCAGAAACTTGGTATTCTCATTCATTATTTTCATCAAGTTAAGAAAATCCTGATCTCTAAAATCAAAGTGATTCTGAGAAATTATGGAGCAGATGACTCTGCAGGGAACACAGCCCAGGATGAAGGTATGAACAGAGTGAGCAAGCCTGAAGAATGAGAACCAAGGGTAAAATGTCATCAAAATATACATAGAAGACACTTTGCCTCTGTTTGTATGTTAAGATGCTTTAGAAGTTTTAAACAACATTTATGCTAAGAGGAATGCATGGCTTGGCAATACATTGGAACATTAACATGAGACCTATACATCTCATTAGAAAAATACTTTAAATAGGAGAGGAAAAACATCACTCCTACAGCCATACCTAGATCAAGAAGTAAATGTCAGATTTTAAACCTGCAATTAACATTGTTTTTTTTCTCAGTTCCTCCACAAGGCACTGTGCTTCCTCTTGAACATGCTCCTCAATGCTCCTTTTCCCCATGTCCAAATTCTGCAGGATCATGAGTGAGAAATGCCTCATATCTTTCCATCTATTTTCATTGCTAAATATATGCCCCAAAACAAGAACAGACAATAGAGAATATGTCCCAGAGACAGAAGAAGAGGAAGAACAAGGAGGAGGAGGAGAAGGAGGAGGAGAAAGAGGAGGAGGAGAAGAGGAGGAGAAGGAGAAGGAGGAGGAAGACGAAGAGGAAGAGGTGAGGAAGAAGAGGCAGAGCCTGGAAGCAGCCATAGAATCCCAAACTGTGCCTCAGGAGTATGGATGGCTTCTGCTTTCCATTCTCAGGTTCACTATGTATACTTCACAGCGCTTAGACCAGGACTGAATCCATGGAAACACTTCTTACCAACACAGCTGTGATTGATTGGGGGCAGAACTTTTTGTAGTGCTAGCACAGACCAACATGTTGCACTTTGGAATATTATTGACTAATCAAACACTGTTTAATCTCTCTTCTCACTGGACTTTGCCACAATAGTAAGAGAAATAAGAGCTTCTTTTACCTTGTTCTTTATGTGGTGCCCATAAGAGATTTTTGCCTTATTTTCTTGAGTTTTTGGTGACCAAATTTGCTGATAAATATGAACAAAAAAGAAATGTTTACAATATCAGTATTTCTTCAAAATACTTAAATGTTTAAAAATTATTTCATTTTTGAGTTTTATTGTATCATTAGGTCCCCTTTCTTCCCTTTCCTCATCCTAAATATCTCATATTTATAATTTCTTGTTTTCTTCCTAATCCATGACCTGTTTCTCTTTAATGGTTGTTATGTACATATTCGTATGCATGTACATATTCCTAAGTATACTAAGATCGTATGACAAATCTGTATAATGTTGATTGTACATTTTCACAATCAACCATTTGAAGTTGGATAACCAACTATGCTCTTTCTCCAGAAAAACTGTTTCTGCACCTATCAACTTTCCTTAGTTTTCTGTTGTTCTGTGTATATGGCTGAGATCCCCTGAGTCTTTCATTTCCCATGCAAGTATGTCTATTGCTGCTGTCCTCTGCATTAAGTTTAGAGAATTTTGTTGAAACAATCGATGTAGCATCTGACTTTCCTAAGAGATAAAATCCCTTTAGATAATTTTAATTGAATGAAAATTCTTCAAAAGTCTCTATTCTCAGGTTAGTGTTCATGGGAGAATTTTTGTTTTAGTGGTGTTTTGTTTCTCTTTCTGTGTATTTCAGGATGACTTCAAACTCAATTCTTTTCATCTGCTTCCTCATATAACTAGAAATATATGCAAACATTACAATTTCTATGTTTAACTTTAATGTGATTCTGGCAAAAAAAGCATTTTCACACATTATGCAGAAGGAATCCTTAAAACTACATAAGTTATACCTGTAACTACATAATCAAAGCAAAAAAAAACTTTTACATTAGTCACAATATTTTAAATAAATAGATATATGGAGTTATTATATAGAAAAAGCTTTAGGGCTTTTACTACTGTGAAAACTAATAGTGAAAGATAAAGACTACTGTATTTTTCATTCTGCAACATTTTAACAGAAGTACTGCCAGTGTCTAACAGTTCATATCTGTACAAACTCCGGATTCAGTGTAATTGATTCAAGGTTGCTGGTACTTCCTCTAGCTTTACCACAGCTTCTCAAAATATTAAGATTCTCCATGTGCTATTATTTCAGAAGTGAGCCTGGCTTACCATAACCGAGCAGAAGATAATTTTTAAAACTTTTGGAGAACTGCACTTTCTAGACTTTGAAACATCTCCAGAGACATAGCTATTCTTTCTTTTTAAGGATTAAAATGAGTTGTTGTACAATATCATATATTTTTAAATGCAATCTGCTACTGTTGGCATAATACAGCATGAGTTCTGTGTATGTTAAAAATACTCCTAAAAAATGATCAAGCTGTGCAGAATTGAATGGCTGGGGACAGTTATCAAAGGAATTTGATTACCAGAAGAATGATAGGTATTATTTCATTGGTAATGGCATTGTTCAATTAAAGGATATTTCTGTAAAGGTGTTATCATTTTCCTGAGGTGGTTCTGTCAATTTTCACTCTTTTACTTCCTTGTATGTTCAGTTTCTTTGTGAGGAAACACTATTCCCACTTGTGAATAAAAAACTGGGATTTATATATTCATATTGTTGACAAAAACCAGAGGCTGAAGATGGTACAGAAGGACTTAAGCCTCACCTCTTTCCCTGCACAGAATCATTCCTTTCACTTGTATCCACCACATTCACTGACTTGCCCATGGATCAAAGCCTACCAAACTAGCCTAAAAAAAAACACTAACAAGGATCTGGTCAATATTGTTGTCACATTTTTATTGCATGGAGTACAGAAAAGTTTGCTTTTATAATTTGCAGACCTTCAGTGACCCATATTCTTGGAAGTCTCCAACACAGTAAGCAGTAATTTGTGGCTGAAACGTTGCTCTATAATCCCCCAAATTCCCACACTTTATTTTGGATAAATAAGTTCTATATATTTCTTTGAGAACAGCACCATTTTACACATGGAAAATGATTGTTTATCTTAATTTATCCTTGTTTGCAGTGGCTGTTCCATTCCTATAAAGCAGGAAATAAATCTCTTAGAGAGAGGGCATTCTTTAAAATATGAGGTTTATTCCTTAAATTTCATACAACACATTTTGATCACATTCACCTCTACTCTGACTTCTCACAGATCGATCTTTCATTCTAGAACCCCTGACATTGTGTTCTCAAATTTTAACCCATCATTCCAATATATGTTCTTGAGTGTGTAGTGTTTCCCCTAAAAGAGAATACACCTTTCAAGAAAATCAATTCTCCTATTTCTTGAAGCTACCAATTAGAAGGAGCTCCTCAGCTCATGGTAAGACAGTGTGATCACAGTCATTGAACACATACTTGCTTGCATTTTGTCTTGTTTAAACAATTCTTGTCTCATGTTTTCTCTTAAAACTGTTTGAGTTCATATATGTTGTTGCTCCCCCCCCCTTTTTTTTCCTTGAAAAACCCTACGTCCTTGAAGTCCTCCCTCACCTCTGGCTCTTGCAATCTTTTTGGCCCTCTGTTTTGTAGTGATTCCTGATTCTTGGAAGGGAGGATGTGGAAAAAGAAAGTCCCACTCAAAACTAAAACTCTGTAATCTCTTAGTCTCTTCATCCTGAATAGTTGTGGGTCATTGTGTTAATTGTCACTCAATGTTTATTTGTTTGTATGTTTACTTTTTAAATAAAATTGACTTGCATCTTTAGGAGTCTGTTAAGTACTGTGTGTTTTAAAAATAGTGGTAGTTGGCTCTTCCCCAGTATCTCCAGGTCTTGCCCATAGTAACAGTTCTAGGGATGTTATACATTGTCCATAGAGTCTTAAATCCATACAGACAGTTGTTGGTTACACCCAAAATATTCATATTGTTATTAAACCAGTGGTCTTCTTTTGTCAGGCTGGTTGATACTGTAGTTTTCAGAACTCACATATAATATTGGTTTTTTGTTTGTTTGTTTGTTATGTTCTTTTTCATCATTAATGGTTCTTACATATTTGTATATACATATGTACCTCTTAAGATATAACAACACCTGGAAATTTTGTATGATATAGGTATTTATGTAAGTCTTTGTGTATGTCATTTAGTATTTATGTAATTCTCTGTGCATGTCATTTAATATTTGCTAACCAACTTGTGAACTATTCACTGGAGAAGACTCTCCTGCCCTCAGTACTCATTAGTTGTCTGTAGAGCTTGTTTATTTGTTTGCTTAAATTATTTCATTTATTTACATTTCAGACATTACCCCCAAACCCTGTTGCCCCTGCCACACTTCCTCATCTTATTCTACCTCTCCCTTGCCTCCAAAAGAATTCTCCCACCTACCATGCCTCCCCCATCCCTAGGGCCTCTAGTCTCTGGAGGATTAGACATATCTTCTACCTCTAAGGCCAGACCAGGCAGTCCTCTGCTATATGTGCCAGGCACCACAGACTAGCCCCTGTACACTGCCTGTGTGGTAGCTCAGTCACTGGGAGCTGTCAGGTTCAGCATTAGTTGAGAATGCTGGTCTTCCTATGGGGTTGCCCTCCTCTTCACCTTCTTCAGTCCTTCCCCTAACTTAACCAGAGGTTTCCCAAACTTCAGTCCAATGGTTGGGTGTATATATCTGCATCTGTCTCAGTCAGCAACTGGGATGGCCTCACAGATGACAGCCATGCTAGGCTCTTATTTCTAAGCACATAATAAGCATTAGTAATAGTGTCAGGTGTTAGTGCCCTCCACCCCTATGAAATGGATCCCAAGTTGAACAGGTCACTGGATTGCCTTTCTTTCAGTCTCTGCCATTTTGTAGTTCTTTTAGATAAGAACAATTCTGGGTTAGAAGTTTATGACTGTGGATTGGTGACTCTGTCCCTCCACTTGAGGCCATGTCTTTCTACTGGAAGTGGACTCTTCGAGTTCCCTCTTGCCATTGCTGGGCATTTTTGCAAAGGAAGTGCCCGTTGAAATGTGAGAGTCTCTTACCTCCCAGGTCTCTGGTACTTAGTAAAGGGACCCCACCTCCTGCTCCTTGGGGCCAGATATTTCCACTCATTCTCCTGGGCCTCTGGCCTTCTCTCCAGTTCCCACACCCATACCTGTTTCTTTTCCCCATTTGCACATCCGTTCCCCTCTCCCACCAAGGTACTCCCCTCCCTAGATTATTTTATTCCCCCTTCTAGGTAGAATTGAAGCATCTTCACTTGTATGTTGTTAAATGCCTTAAGTTTTGTAGGTTGTACCCTAAATATTCTGTACTTTTTGGCTAATACCCACTTATCTATGAGTAAATACCATGAATGTCATTTTGAGTCTGAGTTACCCTGATCAGGATGACATTTTCCAATTCCATCCATTTGCCTGCAAAATTCACAATGTCCTTGCTTTTAGTAGCTGGATAATATTTCAGTTTGTAAATGTACCGCATTTTCTGTATCCACTTTTTGAGTTGTTTCCAGCTTCTGGCTATTATACATGAGGCTGCTAAGAACATAGTAGAGCATGTGTCCTTGTAGTATGATGGTGGGATCTTCTGGGTATATGCGCAGAAGTAGTATAGGTGGTTCTTCATTGAGAACTGTTTCCACATTCTGTGGAACAGCCTGTTTGATTTCCAGAGTAGTTGTACCACTTTGCATTCTCACCAGAAATGGAGGAGTGTTTTTCTTTCTCCAGATCCTAGAAAGCATGTGCTGTAACAGAGTTTTTGATCTTAGCCATTCTGATTGGTATATGGTAGAATCTCATGGCTTTTTTGGTTTGCATTTCCCTAATGACTAAGGACTTTCAACATGTCTTTAAGTGTTTCCTGGCCATTCAAATGTCATCTCTTATGAATTCTTTGTTTAGCTCTATACCTCATATTTTTTATTGGGTTAAGGAGTCTAACTTTTTAAGTTTTTTGTATAATTTGGATATTAACTGTCTGTCAATATCTGTCAACTATCTGTCAACATGTAAAGATTTTTTCCAATCTGTATTACCAGTTTGTCCTATTTAAGGTGCCTTTTCCCTTATAGAAGCTTTTCAGTTTCATGAGGTGCCACTTATCTACTGTTGATCTTAGAGCCAGAACCTCCAATGTTCTGTACAGGAAAATACCCTGTGCCAATATGTTTGAGGGTCCTTCGCAATTTCTCTTCTTTTAGATTCAGTGTATCTGGTTTTATATGGAGGTCTTTGATCCACTCAGACTTGAGCTTTCTGAAAGGTGATAAATATGTATCTATTTTCATTCTTTTACATACAAACAGCCAGTTAGAACAATACCAGTTTTTGAAGATTCATTCTTTTTCCCAGTTTTGTCTTAGCTTCTTTGTCAAAGATCAAGTGTCCATAGGTATGTGGGTTTATTTCTGGGTTTTCGGTTCTATTCCATTCATTGCCATGTCTATATCTGTACCAATACCAAGTGATATCACTATTGTTTTGTAGTACAGCTTGAGATTAGGGATGGTGATTTTCTTGGAAGGGATTTTATACGTGAAATTTTTTTCAAATATCCTGGATTTTTTATTTTTCCATAAGTAGTTAAGATTTTCCTTTTCCATGTCTGTAAAGAATTGTGTTGGAATTCTGATGGGGATTGCATTGAATCAGTAAATTGCTTTGAGTAGGATGGTCATTCTTACTATGTTAATTCTGCCAATTCAGGAGCATGAGAGATCTTTCCATTTTCTAATGTCTTCTTCAATTTTTTCTTCAGTGATTTGAAGTTCTTGTCATACATATCATTCACTTGCTTGGTAAAAGTTATAGCAAGATATTTTATATTATTTATGCTCATTATAAAAAATGTTGCTTCCTTGATTTCTCTCATCCTGTTTATCATTTATATAAAGGAAGGCTACTGCTTTTGAGTTAATTTTATGTTCAGCTACTTCGCTGAAGTTTTTTCTGTTTTTTTTTTAATACTTTATTTACATTTCAAAAGTTTTCCCCTTTCCATGTCTCTCCTTTGGAAACCCCCTATCTTATTCCCCCTCTCCCTGCCTCTATGAGGGTATTCCCCCACCAAACCACCCACTCCCATCTTCCCTTCCTTGCATTCCCCTATACTGGGGCATTTAACACCCTCAGACCCAAGGGCCTATCCTCCCACTGATGGCCAACAAGGCTCTCCTTAGCCACATATGTGGCCAGCACCAGGAGTGCCTCCATGTGTATTCTTTGGTTGGAGGTCCAGTCTCCTGGAGCAACGGGGGGAGGGGGAGAGGTCTGGCCAGTTGACACTGTTGCTCCCTCCATTGGGCTCCAAACTCCCTCAGCTCCTTCAGTCCCTTCTCCAACTCCTCAATCTGGGACCCCACACTCAGTCCAATAGTTGCTGTGAATTGAATCATGGGTATTTAGAACTTTCAGATAATATCCACTTATCAGTGTGTACATACCATGTTTGTTCTTTTGTGACTGCATTACCTCACTCAGGATGATATTTTCAAGTTCGATCCATTTGCCTGCAAATTTCATGAAGTCTTTGTTTTTAATAGCTGAGGAGCATGCTATTGTGTCAATGTACCACATTTTCTGTATCCATTACTCTTTTGAGGGACATCTAAGTTGTTTCCAGCTTCTATTATAAATATGGCTGTTATGAACATAGTAGAGCATGTGTCCTTATTACATGTTGGAGAATTTTCTGGGTACATGCCTAGAGGAATGGTACAGCTGGGTCCTCAGGTAGTATTATGTCCAGTTTTCTGACAGTCCACCAAACTGATTTCCAGAGTGATTGTAGCAGGTTGAAATCCCACCAGCAATGGAGGAGTGTTCCTCTTTCTCCACATCCTCGTCAGCATCTGCTGTCACCTGAGTTTTTGATCTTAACCATTCTGACTGGTGTGACGTGGAATCTGAGGGTTGTTTTGACTTGCATTTCCCTGATAATTAAGTATGTTGAACATTTCTTTAGGTTCTTCTCAGCCCTTCGAGTTTCCTCAGTTGAGAATTCTCTGTTTAGCCTTGTTCCCCATTTTTTGATAGGGTTATTTGGTTCTCTAGAGCCTTGAACTTCTTGAGTTCTTTGTATATATTGGATATTAGCCCTCCATTGGATGTAGGATAGAGAACTTTTCCCAATCTGTTGGTTGTCATTTTGTTCTATTGACAGTGTCCTTTGTCTTAAAGAAGCTTTGCAATTTTATGAGGTCCCATATGTTAATTCTTGATCTTAGAACATAAGCTATTGGTGTTCTCTTCACAAATGTTTCCCCTGTGACCATGTGTTCCAGACTTTTCCCCACTTTCTCTTCTATTAGATTCAGTGTATCTGGTTTTGTATGGAGGTCCTTGATCTACTTGGACTAGAGCTTTGTACAGGGAGATAGGAATGGATCAATTTGCATTCTTCTACACGTTGACCACCAGTTGAAACAGCACTATTTGTTGAAAATGCTTTTTTCCACTGGATGGTATTAGCTAATTTGTGAAAGATCAAGTGACCTTAGGTGTATGGATTCATTTCTGGGTCTTCAATTCTATTCCATTGGTCTACCTGCCTATCGCTGTACCAATACCATGCAGTTTTTTATCACTACTGCTCTGTAGTACAGCTTGAGGTCAGGTATGGTGGTTCCCCCAGAAGTCCTTTTATTGTTGAGAATAGTTTTTGCTATCCTGGGTTTTTTGTTATTGCAAATGAATTTGAGAATTGCCTTTTCTAAGTCTATGAAGAATTGAGTTGGAATTTTGATGGGAATTGCATTGAATCGGTAGATTGCTCTCAGCAGGATGGCCATTTTTACTATATTAATCCTGCCAATCCATGAGCATGGGAGATCTTTCCATCTTCTGAGATCTTCGATTTCTTTCTTCAGAGACTTCAGGATCTTGTCATACAGATCTTTCACTTGTTTGGTTAGAGTCACACCAAGATATTTTATAGTGTTTGTGACAATTGTGAAGGGTGTCATTTCCATAATTTCTTTTTCAGCTTGTTTATTCTTCAAGTATAGGAAGGCTACTGATTTGTTTGAGTTAATTTTGTTTCTGGCCACTTTGCTGAAGTGGTTTATCGGCTGTAGCATTTCTCTGGTGGAGTTTTTTTAGGTCACGTAAGTATATGATCCTATCATCTGCAATTAGTGATATTTTGATTTCTTCCCTTACATTTTTGTATCTCTTTGACCTCCTTTTGTTGTCTAATTTCTCTAGCTAGAAATTCAACCACTATATTGAATAGATAGGCAGACAGATAGCAGCCTTGTCTAGTCCCTGGTTTTAATGAGATTGTTTCAAGTTTCTTTCCATTTAGTATGATGTTGGCTACTGGTTTTCTGTATATTGGTTTTACTATGTTTATATGTGGGCCTTGAATTCCTGATCTTTCCAAGACTTTTATCATGAAGGGATGATGAATTTTGTCAAATGGTTTTTCACCATGTAATGAAATCACCATATGGTTTTTTTCTTTGAGTTTGTTTATGCAGTGGATTTCATTGATGGATTTCTGGGCATTGAACCATCCCTGCATTCCTGGGATGAAGCCTACTTGATCATGGTGAATGATCATTTTGATGTGTTCTTGGATTCTGATTCTGAAAATTTTATTGAGTATTTTTGCATCAATGTTCATAATGGAAATTGGTCAGAAGTTTTCTTCCTTTGTTGGGTCTTTTTGAGGTTTTGCAATCAGTGTAACTGGCCTCATAGAATGAATTGGGTAATGTTCCTTCTGTTTCTATTTTGTAGAATAGTTTGAAGAGGATTGGTATTACATCTTCTTTAAAGGTCTTATAGAATTCTGCACTAAACTGATCTGGTCTTGTGCATTTTTGGGGGGGGGTTAGGAAAATTTTAATGACTTCTTCTATTTCTTTAGCAGTATGGCAGTGTTTAGATGGTTTATCTGATCCCGCCTTAACTTTGTTGTTTGGTATCTGTCTAGAAAATTGTCTGTTGCATCCAGATTTTCTAGTTTTGTTGAGTATAGGTTTTTGCAGTAGAATCTGATGATTTTCTGAATTTCCTCAGATTCTGTTGTTATATCTCCCTTTTCACTTCTGATTTTGTTAATTTGGATACTGTCTCTGTGCCCTTTGTTTTGTCTGGCTAAGGGTTTATCTATCTTGTTTATTTTATTAAAGAACCAGCTCCTGGTTTTGCTGATTCTTTGTATAGATTTTTTTGTTTCTACTTGGTTGATTTCTGCCCTGAGTTTGATTATTTCCCGCCTTCTACTCTTCTTGGGTGTATTAGCTTCTTTTTGTTCTAGAGCTTTTAGGTGTCCTATTAAGCTGCTAGTGTATGCTCTCTCCAATTTCTTCTTCCTCTTCTTTCTCTTCCTCCTCCTCCTCCTCCTCCTCTTCCTCCTCCTCTTCTTCTTCTTTTTCTTCTTCTTCTTCTTGGTTTTATAAGACAAGGTTTCTCTCTATAGCCCTGGCTGTCCTGGAACTCACTGTGTAGACCAGGCTGTCCTCGAACTCAGAAATCCACTGCCTGTCTCTGCCTCCCAAGTGCTTGGATTAAAGGGGAGTGCCACCACTGCCTGGCTCCAATTTCTTTTTGGAGGCACTCAGAGCTATGAGTTTTCCTCTTAACACTGTTTTCGTTGTGTACCATAAGTTTGGGTATGTTGTACTTTCATTTTCATTAAATTCTAGAAAGTCTATTTTCTTTGTTTCTTCCTTGACAAAGTTAGCATTGAGGAGAGCCTTGTTCAGGTTTCATATGTACATGGGATTTCTGTTTTTGTTGCCATTGAAGACCAGTGTTAACCCATAGTGATCTGATAAGAGGCATGGGATTATTTCAATCTTTTATATCTGTTGATATTTGTTTTATGACTGTTTATTTGGTCTTTTTGGAGAAGGTACCATGAGGTGCTGAGAAGAAGGTATATTCTTTTGATATAGTATAAAATGTTCTATAGATATCTGTTAAATCCATTTGGTTCATAAATCTGTTAGTTTCACTGTGTCTCTGTTTAGTTTGTGTTTCCAAGATCTGTCCATTGATGAAAGTAGGGTGTTGAAGTCTCCTACTATTATTGTAGGAGGTGCAATGTGTGCTTTGAGTTTTTATTTTTCCTTTTATGAATGTGGGTGCCCTTGCATTTGCAGCATAGATGTTCAGAATTGAGAGTTCTGTTTGGGCTATTTTACCCTTGATGAATAAGAAGTGTCTTTCCTTATCTTTTTTGATGACTTTTGGTTGAAAGTCGATTTTATCCGATATTAATATGGCTACTCCAGCATGTTTCTTGAAACTATTTGCCTGAAAATTTGTTTTCCAACTTTTTACTCTGAGATAGTGTTTGTCTTTAACACTGAGGTACGTTTCCTGTATGCAGCAAAATGCTGGGTCCTGTTTATGTATACAGCCTGTTAGTCTATGTCTTTTTATTGGGGAATTGAGTCCATTAATGTTGAGAGATATTAAGGAATAGTGATTGTTGCTTCCTGTTATTTTTGATGTTATTTTTATGTTTGTGTGGCTATCTTCTTTCGGGTTTGTTTAAAAATGAGTACTTTCTTGCTTTTTCAAGGTGAAGTTTGCCTCCTTGTGTTGGTGTTTTCCATCTATTATCCTTTGTAGGGCTAGGTTTGTGGAAAGATATTGTGTAAATTTGGTTTTGTCATAGAGTATCTTGGTTTCACCATCTATGGTAATTAATTGAGAGTTGTGCTGGGCAAAGCAGCCTGGGCTAGCAGTTGTGTTCTATTAGGGTCTTTATGAGATCTGCTCAGGATCTTCTAGCTTTCATAGTCTCTAGTGAGAAGTCTGGTGTTATTCTGATAGGTCTGCCTTTATATGTTACTTGACCTTTTTTCCTTACTGTTTTTAATATTCTTTCCTTGTTTTGTTCATTTGTTTTACTGACTATTATGTGACGGGACGAATTTCTTTTCTAGTACAAACTATTTGGAGTTCTGTAGGCTTCTTGAATGTTTATGTTCATCTCTTTCTTTAGGTTAGGGAAGTTTTCTTCTATAATTTTATTGAAGATACTTACTGGCCCTTTAAGTTGGGAACCTTCACTCTCTTCTATACCTATTATCCTTATATTTGGTCTTCTCATTGTTTCCTGAATTTCCTGAATTTTTTGTGTTAGGATTTTTTTGTATTTTGCATTTTCTTCGACTGTTGTGTCAATGTTTTCACTTCTGCACCCAAGATTCTCTTTTCTCTCTCTTGTATTCTGTTGTTGATGCTTACATCTATGACTCCTGATCTCTTTCCTAGGTTTTCTGTCTCCAGGGTTCTCTCCCATTGTGATTTCTCCATTGTTTCTATTTCCATTTTTAGATCCTGGATGGTTTTGTTCAATTTCTTTGCCTGTTTGCTTGTGTTTTTCTGTAATCCTTTAAGGGATTTATGTGTTTCCTCTTTAAGTGCTTCCAGTTGTTTACTTGTGTTCTCTTGTATTTCTTTAAGGAAGTTACTTATTTCGTTCTTAAAATCTATCATCATCATGAGATGTGATTTTAAATCTGAGTCTTGCTTTTCTGGTGTGTTCGGGTACCCAGGGTTCACTGTGGTGGGAGGACTGTGTTGTGATGATGCCAAGTTACCTTGGTTTCTGTTCCTCATGTTCTTGCCCTTACCTTTCACCATCTGGTTATCTCTGGTGTTATCTGCTCTTGTTCTCTCTGAGTGTGGCTTGTCCCTCCTGCAAGCCTCTGCCTCAGTACTCCTTGGAGACCAGTTCTCTTTGAGAGGAATTTTGGTTTGAAAAGATGTGGTACAGGGTCAGCTCTGGGATGCAGACAGAAGGCAGAAAGATCCTGTCCCTAACTGTTCCTTGGATCCTGTGTCACTATGGGACTGCAAAGGTCCCTCTTGATTCAGGAATTTGAACAGAAGTGGTGGTCTTGCCTGTGCTCAAAGGTGTGTTGACCAGCTCTCTTCTGGCACTATTTGATAATGGAGCCTTGTGTCACAGGATCAGCTCCCCAGATGCAGAAAGAAATAGGAAGGCTACTCCTCAATCCCTGTGTCATGAGGGTTCCAGGTGGGTCCCTCTGAGCAGAGGTGCTGCCTCCCCAACCCCACCCCTGCTCACAGGCTTGTCCACACTCCTGGGAGGCTACCTCTTTCCCTGCACTATTTGATTATGGAGCCCTGTGACAAAAGTTTAGGTCCTTGTCCACTGATGGAAACCAGAAGGCTCCTGTCCCAGACTGCTCCTTGGTCCCCATGTTCTGAGGGTTCTAGGTAGGTCCTGCTCAGCAGTAGTGCTGGTCTTGCCTCTGATCACAGGCTTGTCCACATTCCTGGGAGGTTAACTTTCTCCCAGCATTATTTGTTGCTGAAATTTTTATCAGTTGTAGGAGTTCTTTGGTGGAATTTTGGGGTTCCACTGTGTATACTACCATATTATATGCAAATAGTAATACTTTGACTTTTTACTTTCTAATATGTATCCCCTTGATCTCCTTTTCTTATCAAATTCCTCTGGCTAGAACTTCTTGTACTAAATGGGATCATAAGAGTGTGGACAGCCTACTACTGTCCACGATTTAGTGGGACTGCTTTTAGTTACTCTCCATTTAATTTGATATTGGCTGTTGTTTTGCTATATATTTCTTTTATTATGTTTAGGTATGTGCTGTGAATTCCTGATCTCTCCCAGGCTTTCAACCTGAAAGGGTGTTGGCTCTTACATAATCTAGTGAGATGTTCATGTGAGTTTTTCTCTTGAGTTTGTTTATGTAGTTTTTTAGGTTGATGGATTTTTGTATATTGACACATCCCTCCATCTCTGGAAGTAGGCCTCCTTGGTCATGTTGAATAGTGGGTTTAATGATTTATTAGATTTAATTTGCAAGAATTTTATTGAGTATTATTGCACTGATATTCATAAGTGAAATTGGCCTGAAGTTCTCTTCCTTTATTGGGTCTTTATGTGATTTAGGTATCTTATCAAATATGGCTTCGTAGAATGAATTAGGTAGTGGTCCTTCTGTGTCTATTTTGTGGAATAGTTTGAGGAGTATTGGTATTAGCTTTTCTTTAAAGGTCTCATACAATTCTGTCCTAAAGTCATTTGCCACTGGTCTTTTTTGGCTATGAGAATTTTAATTACTATTTCTCTTACTTAAGGGGATATTGAACTGTTTAGATAGTTTTCTGCTCCTGATTTAACTTGGTATGTGGTATCAGTCTAGCAAATCACCCAGTTCATCTACATTTTCCAGTTTTGTTGAGCATATGATTTTATAGTAGGAACTGATGATATTTTGAATTTGCACATTTCTGCTGTTATGTCTTCCTTTTCAGTACCAATTTCATTAATTTGGACACTATCTCTTAGTTAGTTTGGGTAGGGGTTTTTTCTATTTTCTTGATTTTCTCAAAGAATCAGATTTTGGTTTTGTTGAGTCTTTGTATCACTCATTCTCTGTTTCTATTTGGTTATTTCGGCCTGAATTTGACTATTTCCTGTCACCTACTCCTCTTGTTTGTAGTTTTAAAGTACTCAAATCAAACAGAATATATCTGAAACAGTCTTTTTATGATTAGAAAATACCTGATATCTTCTTCTATATGTTTCACCATCTACTCTTTAAATAGGCAAAATGATTATTTCAGACAATCTATATTATTTGCTGAGTTTTATTCCTTCAGGGGTGTACCCTATATGAGCCCTTATCTTTAACCAACATTTTCAGAGAACTCTAAGCACAAGAGAGAGAAAGTGATATAAAGAGACAGGTAGATAGGTAGATAGGTAGATAGATAGATAGATAGATAGATAGACAGACAGATACCATCAGCATTTAACCCATTCTCCTGGACAGTCACAGTTGGTCAATTGTCTCTGTTTACCCTGCATCAATTATACTGTTTGAGTTTGCCCAGGTAGAGATACCCAAAGAAGATTCCTGGAGTAATGATCTCAGTTAGCGGTGTGCATTTATGTGCTTAATTTTCTCCAGGGCATAAGGAAGACTTCCAAATTGTGGCCAGATAAGGTTAATTTTAGAATTTTCCTGAAAAGCCTCAGATATAATTTTACCAGAAAATGCACAAAATCATAATAGAGAAAGTTCCCAAAAATGCAAAATGCAGAGACCAAAACCCAAAAGACAAAGACAGAAGGACAGAGATTGTAGCAATCAGTTCAGATTTTCTGGAGCTGTGTAAAGCAACTTTGCTGATTTCATGACTCTTGCCTTATCTAATGGATTTCCTTTTTCAATGTCTTCTCATTTAATATCATTCAATGCTGTAGAAAGGGATTATAACAATTATAAGTGATAAAATGTGATGTTTCCTGTGACTGTTCTTTTTGCGGAATGAAGGGAGAAGCTTAGTGACAAGGTAAGTGATATGAAAACAAAACACTAAGGTTTAAGATGGGAGAAAAATTTAAAAGGTTTTAATTTTGATCTGGGTAACAACAAAGCAGTATTGGCCTCACCCAGCCAGTATATTCTATCCTTGTTTCTGTACAGTGTGAATCTACTACTGATCACAGTTTATCTGTTTCAAATGTAAATATTCCCAGTAACTTTAATTGATGCTTAGCTAAAGAGATTTCAATATCTTTCTCACCAATGAATTCTTTACCATAAGTATTTACAGGGGAAGTGTATAGGCTCTGTGTGTGTGTGTGTATGTGTGTGTGTGTGTGTGTGTGTATGTGTGTGTGTGTGTGTGTGTGTGTGTGTAAATCTATAAAGGCACATGTGGAGTTCAGAGTTTAATCTTTGGTTTTTGTCCTTTAGGAGCTCCCAAAATGGGGTTAGGAACAGGTATCACAGTAGAACTCTTAACTGCAGTGACTTTTTCCCTCAGGATCTTTTACATTGACTTCAAAAACTGTATAATGGAGAACTGTTATCCTTGGGCAGTTAGAGAACAGATGCTGTGAGAAGAAGGAAGTATGCAGTGCATTTCTGAGACAATGGTAAATAAAGGCTTCTGTGGGTGGTTTATGAAAATAACACAGCAGGAACTTTGTTATCTTCATTTCTGTTTTATGGTCTTCATTAGATAGGGATGAAACACATCTGGAATGTGGGAGGCACTGAAGAAAGTCCAGAACATACTGGTGTTATATCAATGTCCTTTGGATCAACTAAAGATCTCAGTTTGAAATTCTGTAAAATAGTGGTCAGGAATAGAAACAGCTCCATGCAGGCAAGGTTCTCTCCCACACACATCTGTTTCCCTATGGGAAATAAAGAGTGAAAGAAGGTAAGTGTGCCTTGTACATAAGTGAGTTCGAGAGGCACTGTATTTGTAAGTGGCATAAGAGAATAAATTTGAATGAGTTATTAGATGATTTACACAATGGAGTACAACTCAGCTATTATAAAACAGTGACTTCATGAAATTTGCAGGCAAGTGAATGGAACTAGAAAATATCCTGAGTGAGATAACCCAATCACAAAAGAATACACATGGTATGTACTCACTGATAAATGGATATCAGGCTAAAAACTTGGAATACCCATGATACAATTCACTGACAATATAAATCTCAAGAAAAGGATGACCTAAGCTGTTAGCATCCACCTCTGTATATGTCAGGTTCTGGCAGAGAATAAAGTCACTCCTAAAAAGCAAATCATAGGACTGTGTATCAAAACAAAGAGAAAGAGAAAGATTATTGGAGAGAGGGGAGAGTGGCATGGTTCATATTAATTTAACTTCGTATATAAAAGAAGAAATAACATTCAGAAGATGTAAATGGTAGGGAACAATGAAACTCAGGGCTAAAATCACCAAAATAGAAACAACAATATAAAAATACAAAGAATCAATGAAAGAAATTGTTGACCCTTTGGATAAAAAATACAAGATTGATAAACACTTGATAAAATTAACTAAAAGACAAAGAGAGGATATTCAAGTTAATAAAATTGGAGTTCAAAATGGGATATTGCAATAGACAGTGAGCAAATTCAAAGAATTATAAAGGTATATCTGTATGTCAAGAACTTCAAGTTTCTAAAGAAAGAAATTGAATAAGATCTCAGAAGAAGGAAAGATTTACCATACTCATAGATAGTCAGGATTAACATAGTAAAAATGGCCATCTTGATGAAAACAATCTACAAATTCAACGCAATGCCTATCAAAATTCCAACTCAATTATTCATAGAGTTAGAAAGAGAAATTTGAAAATTCATTTGGAATAACAAAAAACCCAGGATAGAGAAAACTATTCTCAACAATTACAGAACTTCTGGAGGAATCCACATCCCTGAACTTCAGCTGTATTACAGAGCAATAGTGTTAAGAACTGCATGGTTTTGGTGCAGAGACAAGCAGAAAGATCAATGGAATAGAACTGAAGACCCAGAAATGAACTCACACACATATGGTTATTTGATCTTTGACAAAGGATCTAAAACCATCCAGTAGAAAAAAGACAGCATACTCAACTAATGGTGCTGGTTCAACTGGCAGTCAATATGTAGAATGCAAATCCATCCATTCTTATCTCATTGAATAAAGCTCAAGTCAAAGTGAATCAAGAACCTCCACATAAAACCAGATTCACTGAAACTAATAAAAGGGAAACTGGGGAAGAGCCTTGAAAAATGGGCACTTAAGAAAACTTTCTGAACAGAACACCAATGGCTTATGCTCTAAGAAGAACAATAGACAAATGAGACATTATAAAATTGCAAAGCTTCTGTAAAGCATAGGATACTGTCAATAGGACAAAAGGGCAACAAACAGATTGGGAAACGATCTTTACCAATCCTGCATCTGACAGAAGGCTAATATCCAATATATATAAAGAACTCAAGAAGTTACACTCTAAAGAATCAAATAAAACTATTAAAAATGGGGTACAGAGCTAAACAAAGAGTTTGCATATGGGGAATATAAAATGACTGAAAACCACCTAAAATAATGTTCAACATCCTCAGTCATCAGGGAAATGCAAAACAACCCTGAGATTCTACTTCACTTCAGTCAGAATGGCTAAACTAAAAATCTCAGGTGACAACAGATGCTGGCAAAGATGTGGAGAAAGAAGAACACTCCTCCATTATGGGTGGATTGCAAACTGATACAACCACTCTGGAAATCAGTATGGAGGTTCCTCAGAAAATTGGACATAATACTATATGAGCACCCATCTATACCACTCCTTGGCATATACCCAAAAGATAGTCCAACATATAACAATGACTCATGCTCCACTATGTTCTTAGCAGTATTATTTATAATAGCCAGAAGCTGTAAAAAAAACCAGATGTCCATCAACAGAGGAAAGGATGCAGAAAATTTGGTACATCTCACAATGGAGTACTACTCAGCTATTAAAAACAATGAATTCATAGGTACATGTGTTAAAGTATGAAATATCATCCCAAGTGAGGTAACCCAATCACAAAAGAACACACATGGTGTGCACTCACAGATAAGAGGATATTAGCCAAATACTCAGAATATCCAAGATACAATTCACAGACTACATGAAGCTCAAGAAAAAGGAAGACCAAAGTGTGGGTTCTTAGGTGCTTCTAAGAAGGGGGAACAAAATACTCCAGGGAGGAATGACAAAGACAAATTGTGGAGCCAAGACTGAAGAAAAGGCCATCCAGAGATTACCCAACCAGGCAACCATCCCATATACAGTAACCAAATAAAGACAGTATTGTGGATGACAAGAAGTACAAGTTGACAGGAGCCTGATATAGCTATCTCCTGAGAGGCTCTGCCAGAGCCTGACAAATACAGAGGCGGATGCTCATAGCCAACCATTGGACTGAGCATGGAGTCCCCAGTGGAGGACTTAGAGAGAGGTCTGAAGGAGCTGAAGAGTTTACAACATAAGAAGAACAACAATATCAAGCAACCAGACTCCCTAGAGCTCTTAGGGTCTAAACCACCGACCAAGGAATATACATGGTGATCCCATGGCTCCAACCCTATATGTAGCAGAAGATGGCTTTGTCCTGCATCATAGTGAGAAGAAGTCCTTGATCCTATGAAGGCTGATGCCCCAGTGTAGGGGAATGCTAGGGAGTAGGTAGGTGGGTTGGGGAATACCCTCGTAGAATAAGGAGGAAGAGGATGTGATAAGGGGTACCGGGTGGGAAACCCAGAAAGTGGGTAATATTTGAAATGTAAATAAAGATAATAGCCAATAAAAATGTAAAGGAATATTATAAAAATATGTATCCTACCAAATTGGAAAAACTAAGAGAAAGTTATAAGTTCTTGAATTATGCCACCGACAAAAGTTAAATCAAGCTTCAGACTTATTACTCACAGTGAAAGAGGAGTATGGAGCTATAGACTGTGACAGAGATCCTGGCCCTCTGGTTGAGCACAGGCTTAATCATGGGCAACCCAGTAGAGTTTACCCTACAAGGGACCGGAAAGCATTTTACCAATGCTCCTGGGAGGCCCTTGGCTTCTGTCAAACAGCTACAATCCCCACAGCCCCTTGTAGAGAGGTCTGTCATGAGGTCTGTCATATGAGGTCTGTCACATAGGAGCAACACACCAAGCCCTCCCACATGCAGATAAGGTATCCTTAAACTGTCAGACCAAGCCCCTCATCAGGTAGAGGCGTGGGGATGGCTTGGGGCTTCCCAAGCCATCCCCACGTTAATGAGACACCTAGAGACTTAGCCACACCCCTTACCAGTTACTATATCTGCCTCGGCCCTTCTGGATGTTGTGGGAGTATGATCTCATCTATGCTACTCACCACAATGAAAATAAATGCCTTAAAATTATGGACTGTCTTCATTCATCTTGATCTACCATGGGAATGGAGGGATCTGGCCTTCAACTAATGAGGTGCACACCTACCCTCCTGCTGAAGGCATTTCAGTGCTTCCAGATGGCTAAAGCAGCTAGCCAAGCTGAAGCAGCTAGCCGGTGCCCCAAGCTGCTCAACTTGGCCCCGCAGAGGACGCCAACTACACTCCTGCTAGCTCCTGTGTGGCACCCAGTGGAGTCTGCGGTGCCCCGGGCTAGAGAACCCATGGAGACGAGAGGGCAGTGGATCCGCTGGGAATGGCTGCCCCTGCTCTGCCCACAGGCTGTGCCTCCACAGAGGCTTCCCAAACCCTGACTAGCTCTGAGGACTGTGGGAACGTGTCTCATTCCTCCCAGAGCCACAGTGCCCAGGGCAGACTCGAGGGACTTTACTCCATACCTCACCAGTCTGGTCTCACAGAGGAGGAGTAATTAAAGTCTTTTAACAAAACAAGACCAGGGTCAGAGGGATATAGCAAAGAATCCTACCAATTTCAAAGAAATTAAAGCCAATAATTCCGAAACTATTCTTCAAAATAGAAAAAAAAGGAACTTCTTAATTCATGTTGTAAGGTCAAAATTACCTAAGTGTTTAAACTGCCTAAAGACCCAAATGTGAAAGAAAATTACAAACTAAATTGTCTTACAATCATAGATGTAAAAATTCTCAGTAAAAATACTTGCTAACAAAATACTAGAATTCTCAAAAAGATTATCAAGTAGAATTCATCCTAGAGATGAAGGAATGATTTTCCATACATAAACCAATATAATCCACAATATAAACATACTAAAAGATAAGAATACCATGATCATCTCATTCAAGAGGCTTTTACTGAAACAAGGCATTACTTCATGAGAAAAGACCCAGAGAGAATAGATAAAAGGTACTTTACTCTACATAATAAAAGTTATTTTAGAGCAAACCCAGAGCCCAAATCAATGAAATTCCAAAGACTTAAAGCATTATTTACTAATATCAGGAACAAGAAAAGGACATCCATTGTCTTCATATTTATTGAATATTGCATTTGAGTCTATCCTAGAGTAATGAGACAATTGAAGGAGATCAAGGGAATACAATTAGGAAAGGAATATTTCAAAATATCCTTAATTGTAGATGATAAGACTGTATGTAAAAAACCCTAAAATCTCTTCAACAGCTGATATCTCTTTAAGGAATGTATCAGCATACAAAATTAACACACAAAACTCAACAAGCTATATATATACAAATGACAACTGTACTGAGATATAAATCAGAGCAACAATACATTTCAAAATATTAACAACAAAAAATGCCTTACATAACTCTGAAAAAGCAAGTGAAAGACTTAAATGACAAAAATAATAAGTTACAGAAGAAACAAATTGGAGAACAAATAGGAAGATGAAAATATTCCCAGTGCTCATGGATCAGAAGGATTAATAGAGTAAAAAATATTTATCCTACCAAAAGCAAGCTACAGATTCAGGACCATCCTCACTAAAATCCCAACACAATGAAGAATTTTCTGCTTGATATAGAAGAAACACCAAAAAGCCATGATAGCTAAAACAATCTTGAATGATAAAAAAATGGACAGAGATATATCACTGACCTCATATTGTACTACAGAGCTATATTCACAAAATCAAGGTGATATTGACACAAAATCAAACAGGCTAAAGGAATCATGTTATGAGTTTGTTTTCAAAATCACTTGAAGGATAAATATGCATCCATGTCAACAGCCCAAACACACACTTTAGTTATGAAGATGTGATATCATGAAATGTGTCCTAATTGGTGGAACAGCAGGGAAGGCTGAGTCTTTATCTTAATGGCGATTGATAAAATCTACGTGGTGTTTATTCTCTAGTATAATGCCTTTTGTGTCCCCAAGATGTACATAAAGAAAAATTTCAAGTGTATAACCACTAGGATGGTTAGGAAAGCATGAACAAAGTGAATTCTTAATATTTGATTCTGCCAAGGAAAAAGTGTCATCATTATCAAGGACAGTGTATGGACACTGGGAGTAATGGTGCTGATCAGGCACAAACTGCACATGTGCCAGCAACTGGGAGCCACTGTATAAATCCCCAGATATCTTCATGTCACTGGAGCCACTGGAAATAAGTTTCTATTACCTGCTGAGAAAGGCATGAAGTAGTCACTTTTCTTAAAGGTTCCATTGCCATCTAGAAAGTGTTCAGGGTCAAACATCTCTGGGTTGGGGAACTCCTTCCTGTCATGCAGCACTGATGTCAGTGATGTTAATACTGCTGTTCTCTGCAAACAACACACAGCAGAGAAAGCAATATACAAATATATCAGAGTGTTAAACATTGTTCACTTTTTCTCCATACAGGAAGTACAAAGATTAGTAGGGACAATTCAACAGACAGTTCAAGGAACAGGGAAGAGGAGTCTGGGATTAGCCACAGTGGTGTAAGTAAGGTTTCTTCAGGGACATTTGAAGTCCGCATTGGGTATTTGGTGCTAATGCTGATGCTCTTTTCTCTTTTCCTGCAGGTTTGTCTCATCAACTGCTGTTCTAGTTTATCACCTGATTTTCATAGGTCACATGGGTCATGATTTCAAATGATGAAAAAACAAGAAAGTAATCTTTCAACAAACTCAAAAGAAGATAGCCACATAAACAACATCAAAAATAACAGGAAACAACAATCACTATTCTTTAATATCTCTTAACATCAATGGTCTCAACTCCCCAATAAAAAGACATAGACTGACAGACTGGATCCATAAACAGGACCCAGCATTTTGCTGCATCCAGGAAACGCACCTCCATGTTAAAGACAAACACTACCTCAGAGTAAAGTGCTAGAAAACAATTTTCCAGGCAAATGGCCCCAAGAAACAGGCTGGAGTAGCCATTCTAATATCGGATGAAATTGACTTTCAACCAAAAGTCATCAAAAAAGATAAAGAAGGACACTTCATCCTCATCAAAGGAAAAATCTACCAAGAAGTATTCTCAATTCTGAACATCTATGCCCCGAATGCAAGAGCTCCCACATTCATAAAAGATACTCTACTAAAGCTCAAAGCTCATATTGCACCTCACACAATAATAGTGGGAGACTTCAACACCCCACTCTCAACAATGGACAGATCTTGGAAACACAAACTAAACAGAGACACAGTGAAACTAACAGATGTTGCGAACCAAATGGATTTAACAGTTATCTATAGAACATTTCATCCTACATCAAAAGAATATAGCTTCTTCTCAGCACCTCATGGTATGTTCTCCAAAATTGATCATATAATTGGTCACAAAACAAACCTCAACAGATATAAGAAGATTGAAATAATTCCATGCCTCCTATCAGATCACTACAGATTGAGGTTGGTCTTCAATGGCAACAACAACAACACAAAGCCCACATACACATGGAAGCTGAACAATGCTCTGCTCAATGATAACACGGTCAAGGAAGAAATAAAGAAGGAAATTAAAGACTTCCTAGAAAACCAGAAAGAACAACCTGGGCTGACCTTCAGCAATAAATGTGCCAAATTATCTTATCAATTGTTTTGTTGAGGCACATATTTCCATTTTCTTGGTATTAAAATAGAAGAGAAATGAACTTGGTTGTGAACGTATCCTCATGGTAAAATGGAGAGTCCTTTGTAAGAACAAGTAGCATAGCTTGGTCTTGAGGTAGATTGACAAATTTCTGAGGAACCACCGTACTGATTCTCATAGTTGCTGTACAAGCTTATGTTTTCATTTAAGATGGATTAGTGTTCCACTTGTTTTATATCTTTATGAGTATGAGCTGCCATTTGTGTTATTTGATCTGAGCCATTCTGACAGGTAGAAAAAATAATATCTCAACTTAGTTTACATTAGTATTTTCCTAATGGCTAAGCATGTTGAACATTCTTTTAAGTGTTTTTAAGCCATTTAATTTCTTCCCATTAAGAATTCTCTGTTGAGAATTGTACCACAGTTTAACTGAATTATTTATGTTTTGAATCTCTGGTTTTTGAGTTCTTTATGTATTTTGAATATTAGTCCTCTATTAGTTGTGGAATTGGTAAAAATATGGTCATATTCTATAGGCTATAAGCTTGTCCAAATGAAAGTATCCCTTGCATTACTGACTCATTTATTAATCATTGATCTTATGTGTTATATTATTCATCTTCTGTTCATTAAATCTTTTCCTGAGTCAATGAGGTCAAGGCTGTTCCCCACATGATTTTCTACCAGGTTCAGTGTATCATTTTTATGTTGAAGTTTTGATCCATTTGGACTTGATTTTGTGTACAATGATAAATATTCATCTATTTTTATTCTTCTACAAGCAGACATTTAATTTGAACAGCACAATATGTTGAAGATGGTGCCCTTATTACACTGTAACTTTTTATTTCTTAATCAAAAATTTGGGGTTCTTAAGTGTGCAGAACTATATCTGGATCTTTAGTTCAATTTTATCAATCAAAATATCTATGTTTGTGACAATATCATTGAGTTTTTAACTATGACATCTCTAAAGTTTCTTCTGTTTCTATTTTGTGGACAAATTCTAGGGGTATTGGCTTTATCTTTTCTGTGAAAGTGAAAACAATTCTGCACTAAATCCATCTGGCTACCTGTATTTTCTGTTGTTATGTCTCCCTTTTCATTTCTGATTTTGTAATTTTGATAATGTCTCTGTATTGCCTGATTAGTCTGGCTAACCATTTTCTATCTTATAGATTTTCTCAAAGAACCAGCTCCTGGTTTTGTTGATTTTTTTGTATAGTTCTCTTTGTATATACTTGGTTGATATCAGCCCCGAGTTTGACTATTTCCTGCCGTCTACTCCTCTTGGCTGTATTTGCTTTTTTTTGTTCTAGAACTTTCAGATGTGCTGTTAAGCTGCTAGTGCACTCAGAGCTATGACTTTTCCTCTTAGCACTCCTTTCATCGTAACACATAAGTTTGGGTATGTTGTGCATTCATTTTTTATTAAATTTCAAAAGTCTTTAATTTCTTTATTTCTTCCCTGACCAAATTATTATTGAGTGGAGAGTTGTTCAGCTTCCATGTGTATGTAGGATTCTGTTGTTTTTAAAGACCAACCTTAGTTTGTGGTGATTTGATAGGATGCAGGGGATTATTTCACTCTTTTTGTATCTGTTGAGACTTGTTTTGTGACAGATTATATGGCCAATTTTGGAGAGGGTACCTTGAGGTGCTGAGAAAAAAATGTTCTATAGATATCTGTTAAATCCATTTGGTTCACAACTTCTATTAGTTTGACTGTGTCTCTGTTTAGTTTCTGTTTCCATGATCTGTCCATTGGTAAGTGGGGTGTTGAAATCTCCCTCTATTATTGTGTGATGTTCATTATGGTCTTTGAGCTTTAGCAAAGTTCTTTTATGAATGTGGGTGCCCTTATATTTGGGGCATAGATTTTTTCTTTGATGAGTTTGAAATATCCTTCCTAATTTTTTTTGATAACTTTTCATTGAAAGTTGATTTTATTTGATATTAAAGTGTCTACTCCAGCTTGTTTCTTTAGAACATTTGCTTGAAAAAATTTTTCCAGCCTTTTACTCTGAGGTAGTGTCTGTCCTTGTCATTGAGGTGTGTTTCCTCTATGCAGCAAAATGCTGGGTCCTGTTTATGTATCTAGTCTGTTAAACTATGTATTTTTATTGGGAAATTGAGTCCATTGATGTTGAGAGATATTAAGGCCGAGTGATTGTTGCTTCCTGCTACTTTTGTTGTTAGAAATGGAATTAATGTTCCGTGGCTATCTTCTTTTGCATTTGTTGAAAGAAGATTGTTCTCTTGCTTTTTCTTGGGATTAGTTTCCTTCCTTGTGTTCCAGTTCTTCATCTATTATCCTTTGTAGGGCTTGATTTGTGGAAAGATATTTTGAAGGGTATAATAACCTGGGCTGCCATTTTTGTTCTCTTAGAGTCTATATGATATCTTTCCAGAATATTATGGCATTTAGAGTCTTTGTTGAGAACTCTGGTGTAATTCTAATGGGTCTGCCTTTATATGGTACTGGACCTTTTTCCCTTACTGCTTTTAATAATCTTTCTTTCTTTTGTGCATTTGATATTTTGATTATTATGTGGTGGGAGGAATTGCTTTTCTAGTCCAATTTATTTGAGGTTCTGTAGGCTTCTTGTATGTTTGTGGGCATCTCTTTCTATAGGTTAGGGAAGTTTTTTTCTATAATATTGTGGAAGATGTTTACCGGCCCTTTGAGTTGGGAATCTTTACTCTCTTCTATGCCTCTTATCCTTAGGTTTAGTCTTTTCATTGTGTCCTGGTTTTCCTGGATGTTTTTGGTTAGGAGCTACTTGCATTTTGCATTTTCTTCAACTGTTGTGTCAATGTTTTCTATGCTATCTTCTACACCTGAGATTCTCTCTTCTATCTCTTCTATTCTATTGATGATGCTTGCATCTATGACTCTTGATCTCCTTCCTAGGTTTTCTATCTCCAGGTTTTTCTCCCTTTGTGATTTTTTTATTGTTTCTATTTCCATTTTTAGATCCTGGATGGTTTTGCTCAAATCCTTCACCTGTTTGATGTTTGTTTGTTTGTTTGTTTTTTGTTTTGTTTTTATTTCTTTAAGGATCTTATGCATTTCTGAAGTAAGGTCTTCTACCTGTTTACCTGTGTTTTGTATTTCTTTAAGGGAGTTAGTTATGTCCTTCTTAAAGTCCTCTATCATCATCATGAGATGAGATTTATTTTAGATCAGAATCTTGCTTTTCAGGTGTTTTGGGGTATCCATGGCTTGCTGTGGTAGAAGAACTGGATTCTGATGATGCCCAGCAGCCTTGGTTTCTGTTGCTTATGTTCTTGGGCTTGCCTCTTTGTCATCTTTTTATCTCTGGTGTTAACTGGCTTTGCTGTCTCTGACTGGAACTTTTCCCTCCTTTGAGCTTGTGAGCCTGTGGTTTTAGGTGTGTCAGCACTCCTTGGAGACAAGCTCTCTTCATTTGTGATCAGGGTGCTGTTATCTGTAATCTTAGGTGTATCAGCATTTCTGGGAAACCAGCTCTCTCTGTGATCTTAGGTGTGTCAGCTCTCTTAGGACACCTGCTCTCTCTAGTTGAGATTTGGATGTGGAGAGTTGTTGCACAGGGTCAGCTCCAGGGTTCAGATTCATGAAGTCTTTTTAAATTGCTTATTTGATCTTGATTTAACTTTGGTAAAATTTATATAGAAGAGTATTCATTTTCTTTGATTTAATTTTTTTTTTGTAGAGTATAGGTTTTTAAAATATGTCCTCGTTAACTTCTTGGTTTCCTCATTATCTGCTTGGTTTCCTCATAAACTTCTTGGTTTCCTCGATTTCTTTCCTTGTGTTCTCCATTGTTTGTTTCTAATTTTGTTAATTTGGACATTCTCTCTTCTCTTTAGTTATTTTGGATAATGGCTTGTCAGGCTTTCTGCTTTTTTTCTAAGAACTGATTTTGTTTAGTTCATTAATTTGTTTTATTAATTCTTTATCTTCTTCTCTTTGGTTCTATTTTGTTGATTTCAGTCCCTAGTTTGCTATTTCTTGTCATCTATGTCATTCTCATGGGTTTGCTTCTTTTTTAGTCTAAAAGTTTAGGTGTGTTGTTGAGTTACTAGTATGAGATCGCTCCATTTTGTTGCTTCTTTCCTTGTTTGTTTGATTGTTTTGTATTTAATGTAGGCACCTAGTACTATGAATTTACCTCTTTGAACTACTTTCATTGTGTTCTTTCAATTTGAGTATGATTGGTGTTCATTTCCACTGAATTCTATGAAATATGTAGCTTCTTTCTTTTTCACTTGATGGATTTTCTATTCAGTAGAGTTTGTTAGCATCCGTGAGTTTGTAAGCTTTCTTTGGGTCTATTTTTGCTGATGTCCATCTTTAATCCATGGTCATCTGAGAAGGTACAGAGGTAATTTCAGCTTACTTGTATATATTGAGACTCTATTTGTGTTTGAGTATGTGGTTAATTTTATGTAGAAAGTTCCATGAGGTTCAAAAAGAAGGTATATCCTTTTGTGTTTGGGTGAAATATATTGTTAATACCTGCAAGGTAAAACACTTTTTTGTTTACTTTTTTCCTAGATGGCCTGTCCATTGCTGAGAGTGGCTATGCAAGTCTCCCATTATCAGTGTGTGGTCTTGTGTTTGTTAAGAATTCAAATGTTATCTTGGTGGATTTTTACTTTCATGAGTATGTTATCTCCTCCCTTATATCTTTTGATTAGTTTTGATATAAATTTTAATTTGTTATATATTAAAAGGTTTACAGGAGCTTTCTATTAGGACATTTTTCCAACTCAGATCCTTAGGTAATATCTGTGACTCTCCTTGATGGTGCAGAGTGTTTAAGAAGAATAAATCTTTTTTTTTGCAACCATTCTGTTATTCTGTGTCATTTGTTGGTGAATTGAGTCCTTTGATATTGAGATGTTGGTGATAATGGATAGTTGATTCTTTTTATTTTATTGATACTGCTGCTGGTGGTGGTGGTGGAGGTGGTGGTGATGGTGGTGGTGGAGGTGGAGGTTGTGGTGGTAGTGGTGGTGGTCCTGTGTGTGCTTCTTCTCTTCATTTTGCTGCTCTAAAATTATTTATTCCCTGTATATTCATTGTTGTAGTTAAGAATCTTAGGATATACTTTTACTTTTAACACATTCTGCATTTGTAGATAGATATTATTTAAATTTGGATTTGTCACACAGTCTTTTTACTCTGTCCTTAGTGAATAAATAATTCAGTTGGTATATAATCTGGATTTGCATCTGTGGTTTCTAAAATCTGTAGTAACCTTTCTAGGCCCTTTTGACTTATAGAGAATTCATTGAGAAGTAATGCGTAATTCTAATATGTCTGCTTTTATATGTTACTTTGTCATTTCCTCCTCTAGCTTCTTTTAATATCCTTTCTTTGTTCTGTATATTTACTGTTTTGATTATTATGTGCTAAGAGGGTTTTCTTATTTACTTATTTAGTCTAATCTACTTGATATTCTGTAGGCTTCATGTACATTTAAAAGAATCTCCTTCTTCAGCCTTGAAAATTTTTCTTCTATAATTTTGTTGAAAACATTTTTGGGGGTTTTTTTAGTTCGTACTCTTCTTTCCTCAATTCCTATTGTTAATAAGTGTCATCTTTTCATAGTGTCCCAAATTTCCTGTATATTTTGCATCATAACTTTTTTAGATTTAATATTTTTCCTGACTGATATATCCATTTCTTCTATCATATCTTCAATACCATAGATTTTCCTCTTCTATCTCTTATATTTTATTGGAGAAGCTTATCTCTGTAGTTCTGGTTCATATTCCTAAGGTTTTCATTTCCCAAATTCCCTCAGTTTAGAATTTCTTTTTTGATTTTATTTCTGGCTTTAGGACTTAAACAGTTTTGTTCATTTCAAACAATGGAAGACTATTTTTGTTTTCCTGGATATCTTTATGGGGTTTATTAATGTTCTCTCTCACATTTTTTCCATTTTAAAGAAGATTAATTAGATTGAGTTATGCATCGAAAGTTTGGGTTGGAAGGCTTCATGAGGAATTACAGGTTTAAATCCTTTCTCAATGTCTGAAAAATATGTATTATAGTGTCTACAGTAAATGAGAAAAACAAACAGAAAAATGCCTTGATGATTATGAGTTTAAGACTAGCTTGGATAATATAAAAATTCAAGGATATGCTGGGTATATAGGAAGACATTGTGATATTTAATATTGGTTGTCACCTTGATTGGATCTAAGACCAACTAGGAGAAGTTTCTTTGATAAAGCCTATAAGGCAATTTTCTTGAAGGATTAACCAAGTCAGGCTGACTCTAGAGTGGGCAGGACTTACTCTGGAAGCTCAGATATAGAGAGTCAGAATGAAAACACACTGCTTTGACCTGCCTACATTTGAGCCTTGATGGAGAATATATACTCTCCTCCTCCTCCTCCTCCTCCTCCTCCTCCTCCTCCTCTTCCTCCTCCTCCTCCTCTCCCTATTCCTCCTTTTCCTTTTTCCTTGTCTTCCTCCCAGTTCTTTCCTCTTCTTCCTCCCCTTTTCCTCTCCTATACCTCTTCCTCTTCCTTTTCCTCCTTCTCAACCTGTTCTCCATCTTTACCATCTTCTTCATCCTCTCGAATTCCTCCTCCTCCATTCCTTCTGTTGCTGTTGCTGCTGCTGTCATACTTCATGAACATGAAGACTTTGTGCTGATGACCCTTGCACATATATAGCAGAAGTCTTCTGGGTCTGGCTTCAGTGGGAGAAGAAACACTTAATCCTAGCCATACTTGAGTCCCTTGGGAAGGTAAAGGCCTGGTTTGGGGGAGAAGGGAAGAGAAACTGTGGGAGGGGTAACTGAGGAAGGGGCAGCAACTGGAATGTAAGTAAATCAAATAACTTAAATTTTAAAAGGAAATAGATATGTCATGGTAATATACATTGTGAAAATATAATAAAAGCAAAATTGGGTGATAACTAGGAATAGTGGGAGAAAATTGAGGAGAAAAGAATTTATAAGGGTGATCAAAGCCAAAATGCATAATATACTATTTAAAAAACTTCATATTCTCAACCCAGCCTCCAGTAAGCTTGCAAGAGTAACATTTACTGATAAGAAAGTAAATATTTATCATGGCAATCCCACTAAAATCAGGGACAAGACAAGGATGAACACTCTCCCCCATATCTATTCAATTTAGTACTCGAGGTTCTAGCTAGAGCAATAAGACAACAAAAGGAGATCAAAGGGATAGAAATTGACAAAGAAAAAGGTCAATGTACCACTATTGAAGATGATATGATAGTATATATAAGTGACCCCAAAAATTTTATTAGAGAACTTCTACAGCTGATAAACAACTTCAGCAATGAGGCTGGATATAAAATTAACAAGGAAACCAGTAGCCTTCCTTTGTACAGTGACAAATGGGCTGAGAAAGAAATTATGGAAACAAAACCCTTCACAATAGTCACAAATAATATAAAATATACTGGGGTAACTCAAACAAGTGAAAGTTCTGTACGACAATAACTTCTGGCCTCTCAAGAAAGAAATTGAAGAAGATCTCAGAAAATGGAGAGATCTCCCATGCTCATGGATTGACAGAATTAACATAGTAAAATTGGCCATTTACCAAATGCAATTCAATGCAATCCCCGTTAAAATCCCAACATAATTCTTCAAAGACATGGAAAGAACAATTCTCAAAAATCATCTGGAAATGTATAAAAACCAGAATAGCAAAATCAATTCTCAACAATAAAAGACCTTATGGGGTATCACCATTCCTGACCTGAAGCTATACTACAGAGCAATAGTGACAAAACTGTGTGGTATTGGGACAGAGACAGATATGTTGATCAATGGAATAGAATTGAAAACCCAGAAATCAATCCACACAGTTGTACACACTTGATCTTTTACAAAGAAGCAAAAAATATACAATGGAATAAAGAAAGCATCATCAATAAATGGTGGTGTTCTAACTGGCAATCTGTATATAGAAAACTGAAAATAGACCCATATTTGTCACTTTGCACAAAGCTAAAGTTCAAGTGGATCAAGAACCTCAACATAAAACCAGGTACATTGAATCTAATAGAAGAGAAAGTGGGAAATAGCCTGAAACTAACTGGCACAGGAGGAAATTTTCTAAACAGAATTCCAGTGGCTCAGGCCCTGAGATCAAGAATTGATAAATAGGACCTCATGAAACTGGAAAGCTTCTGTAAGGGAAAGAACATAGCCAATAGGACAAATTGGCAAGCCACAGATTGGGAAAAAGTCTTTACTAACCTTATATATGATAGAGAGTCAATATAAAAAATATATAAAGAACTCAAGAAACTATTCACTACAAAACCAAACAATCCATTCAGAAAATGGGTTATAGAACTAAATAAAAAATTCAGAACAAAAGAGTCTCGAATGGCGAAGAAGCACTTAAAGAAATGTTCAACATCCCTAATAATCAGGGAAATGGAAATCAAAATGATGCTGAGATTCTACCTTACACCAATCAGAATGGCTAAGATCAAAAACTCAGGTGACAGGACATGTTGGCGAGGATGTGGAGAAAGAGGAAAACTCCATTGCTGGTGGGATTGTAATGTGGTACAACTACTCTGGAAATCAATCTAGAGGTTCCTTGAAAATTGGAAATTAGGTATAGATGAAGACTATCTATCCCACTCTTGGGCATATATCCAAAGGATGCCCCACGATGCCACAGAGGAATTTGTTGCACAATTTCCATCAAAATCTTATTTGTGAAAGCCAGAAACTGGAAGCAACCCAGATGTCTCACAACAAAAGAATGGATACAGAAAATGTGGCTCATTTACACAGTGGAATACTACTCAGTTATTAAGAATAAGGAAATCCTGAGTTTTGCAGGCAAATGGATGGAACTGAATAATATCATCCTGAGTGAGGTAACTCAGACACAAAAGATAGTCATGGTATGTACTCACTAATAAGTGCATATTAGCCATAAAAATACAGAATTCCCAGAATACAATCCACAGAACTCAAGAATGTTAACAATCCTAAGGGCCATAGAGAGCATGCATCAATCCCACTTGGGAAGAAGAAGAAAACAATCAAAGAAGTGATAAGAGAGGGAGAGACTTGGGTGGAAAACTTGACAGGGAGTGGAAGAGAGGAACATATTCAAGTATTGGGTAGAGGGAACAGAACTGTATCCCTGAGGGGGTAGGCAGAAAGAATCAAAACAGGCAACCTCAGGAAGAAGGTGTTGGGAAACTCTCTAGAATGTACCAGAGACCTTGGAGGTGAAAGATTATCAGAACTCAGAGGGAGCAACCTGAGATGAAATACCCTACAGTGGGATTAGAAAGAGAAGGAAATGCAAGTATTGGAGGCCTTGGATTAAAAAAGAAAGAAAGAAAGAAAGAAAGAAAGAAAGAAAGAAAGAAAGAAAGAAATTGACATGATTTCAGAACAACCTCATAAATACATTTTAGAAATTTAAATTTCATTTAAATCTCTATCATATTTTAAATGATAACATTTATTAGCAATATGTATCACAACTCAATAAAATTAAACCAAAATCTCTTACAGGTATCCTATAAAAATAACAAGTTTAAAGAGCTTGTCTTGTCTTATCATTGAGACAAAGTCCATTTGGATGAGAGTTAAACAGTGTCCAGTAGATTGTACAAAGTTCCATACATAAAATGTTGACTCTGCTGATGAATTTTAAAATCAATGGACTGCCTGATCACAACTGCATCAGTAAAAAGGTCTGCATGGATCCATTTGTGGTCTTGGTGCTCAGTCTGTTCTTCCTGCTTCTTCTTTCAATGTGGACACAGAGCTCTGGGAGATGGAAGTTCCCTCCTGACCCTACTGCTCTCCCAAATATTAGAAATTTCCTTCAGATAGATATGAAGGGCATCCTCCAATGCTTAACCAATGTAAGTATACTTTATGCCCCTCTGGTACATTGCATAGGAAGATAAAGTCATGTTGTTCTCAATGAAATTCTATTGCTGGAAAAAATATTGTGTAAATATAAAGTCAAAAACTGTAGAGTTGTATGTTTTTTCTGACTTTTCTATAGTTCTTTTCAGGAAATTAGTAATGCTCAAAGTTTCAAATAGAAAAAACCAGGATATGTATGTATATATATATGTATATATACATATATATATGTGTGTGTGTGTGTGTGTGTGTGTGTGTCATGTTTTCCCTATACCAACACCTTGTATTCGACACATAGCCTGTATCATGAGCCCAGAATGAGGATTAATGAGAATGTGATTTTTCTAGGATCCTGCAAGCTAAACAAATCTCAATGAAGGAAATTAAGATGGCTTAAATAAATAAATGCAGTTGATTGTAAGTAATTATTTACTTTTGCTGCATTGAGGTCTATTGAGTTTTCCCTACCCATGGAAGACTTTGTGTTAGTTTTATCCCTTAAGGGTATTTTTTGGGTAGACATTTTAATAAGGTTTTATGGGTTGACACGCTGACATTGCTAGGAGACATAATTACTTGAATTAACTTTTAGATAAATAATAATTACTCAAAACTCTTCATTTGTAAGGTAGAGTCCATAAAGTCCATGTGGGAATTTGTATTTTATGGATATTTGGTTTCCCATGATCCTTGGGTCCAGGAATAAAGTGGTAGAAATAGAGATAGTTGACACACTAGGAAAAGTTTTGTTTCCTGTTCCTTTAGCTGCTGGCCTAGATTTGGCTCCAGATTGAGGAGCACTACTGCCAGAGCCATTCCATTGGATTGAAAGCTTAGAGTTCCCACTGGTCATTTGAAGCTTCAGATGTCCTTTAACCTAAAAGCTAAGAAATCAGTAGCAGTGTTGGGAGGGGTGATTGATCCATATTTCTTTGGGAAAATTGGTTGTATCTCCATGATGGAGGTAAAATCTTTTATGTCTTGAAATGAATGTGATCTTTTAAGCCATCTCTTGGTTTTAACAAATCCTCTGATTAAGGTCAATCAGAAGCTACAACAGTCTAATCCAGAAAGGATGGCAAAGGGCACAGACTTGTCAGGGATGGATATAGATCAGTCCTACAGGATACGTGTCAAGATCTGCTGAGGTGCTAATGAGTGTGGAGAAAATACAAAATGAATAGTTGAGAAAGTAGTTATAAATTCCAGCTAAGGGTACCTGACCCATTACAGAAATGAGAATTATAGTTGAAATGAATGTTTGGGTTGCATTTTTGTTAAGAATGTGTTTGTTCTGAAATTTGTATTTTCTTTTAACTTCTTTATCGTGTTATGTAACATAATTAAGAGCATATCCATGATTATCATATTTTAGATACTATAAGAATATCCCTTAAGAGACATTGTCATCATATATATATATATATATATATATATATATATATGCCATATTTTCAGTAGTATATGGGATAGTCATATTATTTTTAGGTGATATTATGACCTGGTTATTAGTTACACTTAGAAATTAAGCATGGTATAGGAGATTTGGTTGTGTATCAAGTTGACAAGTGGTGGACTTGCAATAGCTATTCATAGTTGTCAACTTGAGTAAATCTGGAATTAACTAAAATATAAAAATAGAGAGCCCACAAGTGAGGGTTTTTGGTTTAATTTGGAGTAGGAAGATCCACTCTAATAAGATCTTGATGCTAGAAGGCACACCACTGTAACATGGACAATACCTTCTACTGGTAGCCTATATAAAAACTGGAAGAAGGAGTCTTACCCTGCTTATGTGCTTAACCTCTCCTTGATAAAGTATCTATTTATTCACTGGCATTAAAGGCTTCTTTGGGATTCTACCATATACTGAACAGCAGCTGAAACATCCAGCCTCTTGGCCAATTCCTGAATTCTTGGACTTTCTGTTCTCAAGCAACCATTGTTGGATTAGCTGGACTGCATCTTATAAATCATTCTAATAAATCTCTTTTTTCTGTGTATATAGACATTTATTCTATAAGTCTGGTTATATGAAGAACCCTCATTAACACATGGACTATTTGGAAAGAAATTCTGTCTAAAGATGGGAGTGTATCTGAGAATATAGAACAAGAAATTGAGTGTCAAAATATAAGAGATAGTTGAATGAAAATGTCAGTGTGAATCTTTTAGTTTGTGAAATGATTATATGTTAAGTATGTCTACATAAAATAATTTTTATAACTCAAAAAACCAACTTACAATGATCATAGACTGTGATATTAGTGAAAGATTAGAAGTTAGTAAATGAATTATAACTAGCAAGAAAAGACCCACACATTAGTCAATTCATATTTGGATTTGATATATAATTGGTGACTATCATAATGCTTCACAAATAGCTTTACATGTTATAAAAAGCAACTGTAGACAAGTTGATCTTAATGATATTTTGTTGTCAGATCTACACTAGCTTGATTTCCATGGTCTATGATCCAAGAATGAGGTGCCTTTAACAACGAAGTCTTAAAAAGAAGTTTAAAAGTGTTACCCACAACAACGGCAATAATTTGTAGTATCTAAGGACATACAGAACCTTACTTGCCAAATATTTCCATAGAGGTAATTTGAATCTGACACTATCCCTCTTATCTGGTAATCTAAAGTGTATAAGAGGTTCATCCTTAACATGTTTACCTATTTAAACTCTTTCTAAAATTGTTAAGTGCCACAGTACTACAAGGCAAAACTGTTTTCAGACAAAATGAGGAAGGGAATACATGAATTCAAACACTACAATAGCAAACAGAAGAAATGTTCAGGTCCATCCAAGCCAGGTGAAATGTCCAACAATCATGTTTTGAATGACAGTGATCACAATATCTGACCTCTATACTAGCAAGTGAAAGCTGCAAGGAATAAGATACTTGGTTTTCTCTTAAGGTGTGTCCCCTATTAGGTGAAACAATGCATACCCAAGAGAATACAGGCAGCATATACTTGCTGGATGTGTTAAAAAATGATATGGGTTGGAAAAAAGACCTGAAAAGAAAGCTTCTGTAACTATTTTAATATATAAAAAATTAGAATTTATATCAAAACTAATCAAAAGTTGGCGGGTAAGGAATGAAGCATAGATCTATGAGAAGCATGGAAGGGAAGATATGATCAACATGTGGTATGCAGCATTTAAGGAACTACTAAATATTTTTAAGATGTCCCCACTCCAAAAGTGTTCTGTTGCTAGATTCTAAGAGAAGAAAAGTCTGTAAATGTCCTCATTATAGGAAAAAAAGGATAAACTGAGAAAGAAAAATTATTTCTTCAGTTGTAAAATGATTCTGCCTTAAAAAAAAAGTACTAAGCATGTTTTATCCAAAGTGCAGTTTGTGAATATGCAGGATTTTATGGCAATGTGAGGCAGTCACAAGTTACTGCTTACTGTGGTTTAGAGTTTAGTGACCCAAGAATTTGGGTCACTAAAATTCAATGGATTACAAAAAAACAAACTATTCTGAAATCCATGTACTATAAACAATGACAACATTATTGACAAGATCTTTGTTTACTTGCCATTGATTAAAGCAAATATTTTTACCTTAAGGTCAATACCTGTTGATAGATAAAATTGTTTGGAACACTTCTGTACATCAAAGACTTAAGGCTCAAATCGTTTGGACTAAAGTCCCACTGTACCATTTGCAGCCTCTGTTTTTTGTCAAGGTCCTGAGTCTCCAAAGTGTATCTTCTGATCCCCAAATTAGATCAATTTTACTTCAGTAAACAACATGGAACAAATGTAAAAAAAAAATGAGAGAGCTAGAGTTGACCAACTTAGGAATGACTAATTCAATGTGTTATAAACAAGTATGAAGGAGACAGCTTCCCATACTGAGAAAGTTTATGAGTATCTGTTTAGTCAAATTAGAACAAGCATGCTAACTTCTTTAAAGAATGAGTGCTTGAATGATGCCATTACTCCATCTGGTGTACAAGTCACTGAAAAGGGTGTCTCCACACATTTAGTTTTGCACTTTGGTCCTTTTTTTAGTAAGATTTTTACTTGCAGAGCACACATGCTTTGTATATACAATGCAAACCCTATAGTGATTCTTAACAATGAGAGAATAAAATGTAGAAAGACTGCAGGATGCTGCAAAGTCAAGAAGACATTCTTCCTCAAATACTTTTTGTATAATCTCTGTGCTCAGTTATGCTGATCCAGATTTATCTCTGAAATGACAGGAAGTGGAGAATCCTAATATTTGCAGATGCTCTGGTAATAGCATAGTGTGATGGAGTACCTTCATCTACTTCATCTACAATGTAATCACATTAAATTCTAAGTTATTCTAACTATGTGACACTGGAATTCCTTCTGTCACATTGCCTCCAACTGAAATAGAAAAAAGAAAAAGAATAGCTTGGATCTCCAATAATTTGTTTCACAATGGTAAAATACAAACATCTTTCTCTAGGTAGCAACTTAGTATATTCTCTTATTAAAACGTATATGACTAATATATTTTGTCTTAGTTATGGTGGCTTAAGCAGATATTGTCAAAATGTAGGGCTTCTATTAATAAGAACATAGGATTAAAGGCTTAATTTTGCAAGAACCATTTTAAATATTCAGGAAACATGCAGATGTTCTTGTGTGCATATATTTCTAGTAATAGAGAAGGCACAAGAAGAGCTGTGAATTTTACACTAGCCTGACATACAGAGTGAGACTTTATTTAAAAAGCACATATCATGGGACACACAAAATATCCATAAAACACGAATTCCTAACTGGACTCTAACCTCCAAATGAAGACTTTGATGAATTTTTACTCATCTAAAATTTACTTCTAAAGATTGTATTTTCTAGGAATGTCAGCAGATCCACCCATAAAATGCACTGAAGTGTTTACCTGAAAATATCCTAGAGGGACAACATTGAAGGCTTATATGGGCATGGACAATTCAGCCTCAACTCTGTACAAGAAACTGTATACAACTAAGGAATGGTGACACAGAGAGAAATAGGTTGCCACAGGAATAGCTTAACAATTGATTATGCATTTTCAAATTGTCAATCTTAAAAGCATATGTATAGCCAACATATAAATATTTGAGCTGAGAATGCTGCTTGGTAAGATCATGGTTTTTTTTTCTAAGATGGTGCATGCTATGGTACAGTTTCTAGGATGCCTACTTTCTGTACTTTTGTAACAAAAGATGACAACTGGAGTTGAACATTTGTGGTAATTAATATTTCAGATTTCTACTCTTCATCATAAGACTCTCTAGTTTTAATATGAATTTCACAGGTGGTTCTAAAGCACTTATCTAAATACTGAAGTTCATTTCAGTATGGAGTTACCATGTGGGTGTTACTTAAGCATCCAATAATGAATAAGCAGAGAATCAAATTTGAGTCTACTTAGATACAATAGAACACTCTGAAATAAATATTTGCAATTTTTTACTTCAGGTTTTTTATTTTTTATTTTTGGTGAAATAGAACAACAACAACAAAAAGAACAACTCTGCTGAATGTCATAGAGTGATAATTCTTTTTCTGGCACAGTGTAGGTCATGCATAGATGATAATCAACATAATGTATAGTACATACAGACTTCAAAGTGAGTTTTTCTGAATGAAAACCTTATAATATAATACTTTTATCAGTCTAAATAAGTTAACTCTATGGAAACTACAGTTACATTCTTTTACTAATATTTAGGCTTTCTCTTTTCATTTCAGGTCTTTAAAGCCTTTGGACCCGTGTTCCTTCTTTATCTGGGCACACAGCCCACTGTGGAGTTGCATGGCTTCAAGGAGGTAAAAGAAGCCTTCATTGATCACAAGGAGGTGTTTACTAGAAAAGGAAGGTTCCAAAATTTTGTAAGGTTGGTAAAGGACTGGGTAAGGATGAAAATGACTTTATGAGCATATTGGGATGCAGGGGACCAACCCTGGCTGGGTCTTATCTCTTGTTGGTTCCCCTTGTGGCAGTGGAGGTGGAACAGCATTGGTGGAGGATAAGAATTTTGCCTTATGAAATATATGTGTAAGACTGTTGTCTTATGAGATACTTGTGTATAATAATTAAATGTTACTTATATAGAGAAAGTGGGAAAGGCCCTCGAACTAATTGGAATGGAGGAAAATTTCCTAAACAGAGCTGCAATGGCTAAAGCTCTAAGATCAAGAATTGTTGAATGGGACTTTATGAAACAGAAAAGTTTCTGTCAGACAAAGGACATAGACAATAGGATAAACAGTAACCTACAATTTGGGAAAATATCTGCACTAACACAGCATCCAATATAGGATTAATATCCAAAATATATGAAGAACTCAAGAAGGTAACCTACAAAAAAAAAAAAAACAAAAAACAAAAACAACAACAACAAAAAAAAAACAAAAAAAAACCAACCCAACCAAAAGTGGGTTATAAAGCTAAACAGAGAATTCATAACAGAGGAATTTATAATGGCCATGAAACACTTAAAGAAATGTTCAGAGTTATTAATGATCAGGGAAATGCAGATCAAAACAACCTTGAGATTTCACCTTACACCAACCAGAATGGGTAGTAACAAAAACTCATGTGATTGACAGCACAATTTTGGTGACGATGTGGAGAAAGGAAAACACTCCTCCATTGCTGGTGAGATTGCAGAAAGGTACAACCACTCTAGAAATCAATCTGGAAGTTCCTCAGAAAATTGGAAATAGATCTACCTGAAAACCTAGCTTTACCACTCTTGCCAATATACCCAAAAGGTGCCCTACCATACCACAGGGTACATGCTCCACCATGTTTATAGTGGCCTTATTTATGATACCCAGAAGCTGGAAAGAACCCAGATGTCCCACAACAGAAGGATGGATACAGAAAATGTGGTTTATTTACACAATGGAATACTACTCAGCTATTAAGAATGAAGATATCATGTGTTTACAGGCAAATTAATAGAACTAGAAAATATCATCCTGAGTTAAGTAACTCAGACCCAAAAGGACATGTATGGTATATACTCACTAGCAAGTAGACATTAGTCAAAATAGTTTAGAATAACTAGGATGTAATCCACCAAACTAAAGAAGGCTAACAAGTCTAGGGGCCCAAGTAAGGATGCTTCAATCCTACTTTGGAGGTAGAAGAAACCAATCATGGGAGGTAGAGAAAGAGTGTGACCTGGATGCGAGAGAGGATGAGGAAGGAACAAGGGGAAACATGATCAAATATGGGCAAGGGAGATAGGAGTGAAGCCCTGAAGGTCTGGAGAATGAATGGAAATATGCAACCTCAGGGCTCAGAGGTTGGGGGACCCACTAGAATGTACCAGAAACCTGGGAGGTGAGAGACTGTCAAGACTCAAGGTGAGGGACCTTAGACTAAGCCTGGGTACCATAATGGAAGAGTTAGAGGAAGGGCTCTATCAATTAACTGGACCCCTCAGAGCTCCAAGGAACTAAACCACCAACCAAAAATTATACATGGGCTGGTCCATGGCTTCTACCATATATACATCAGGGGAACTGCCTCATCTGGCATTAGTAGGAGGAGAGGTTCTTGGTCTCATGGAAGCTTAATGCTCCAGAGAAGGGGAATACTAGAGGAGTGGTGTAGGAGTGTGTGCGTGGTGAAGCATCTTCTTAGAGGCAAAGGGGAGGAAGATAGGGTATGGGGTTCGTGGAGTAGAGACATTGAAAGAGGATAACATTTGAAATGTAAACAAATAAAATGACTAATAAATAGAAAAAACAAAAAACAAAACCTAAACAACCAAAAATCCCCAGAACAGATGAAACAATCTTGTATAATAAGAATGTCTTGAGATGTGATTATTTCTGATTTGAAGCTATACTACAGAGCAATAGTAATAAACACTGCATGATATTGGCATAAAAACATACGGGTTGATCAATGGAATAGAATTAAAAACCCAGGAAAAAGCCTTACACACCAACGGACACTTGACATTTGACAATACAATCAAAAAATGGAAGCATCTTCAACAAATGATGCTGGTCTAACTGGATGACTGCATGCAGAAAAATGTAAACAGATCCACAGCTATCACCCTGCACAAAACTCAAGTCCAAATGAACCAAATATCTCAACATAAACTGCACACACTTAATCTCATAAAAGAGAAGATCAGGTAAATTCCTTGAACTCATTGACACAGGAGAAAAGTTCCTGAACGTAACACCAAGAGCTCAGGTACTAAGATTCATAGTGAATAAATGTGAACTCATGAGACTGAAATGTCAGGAGCCATCTGGTAGAAGTTAAAATGTAGCAGATGATCTTCCTGAGATGAGTTTACCTTGAATTAAAACCTATGACATGTTTGCTCTGGTAGGCAAGGCACATAAGAAATGTATTTTAAGAAAGATTCCTGCTATTAATATGATATATCTATATCGATATCTATATATCTATATCTATATCTATATAAAATCAATCACTAGGCATTAACCTAACCTTTGATCAAATCTCTGCTGAACAATGAGGATGCACTGTCTTGTAGTGATGTTATATAAATAATAGATAATAATTCTATAGAATTCCTAATTTCATTCAAATAATTTTAAGAAGAAAATTTTTAGAGATGGTCTTAGTTCCTAGAAAGATGCAATAAATTTAGAATAAAAATAAATAGAATAAAAATAGAATAGAATGTGCCCATTCTTCAGAATAGTAAGAAAATATTGCATAATAAGAATACAATGAGCTTTCATAATCACACTGAAAGAGAAATAGATTTGGGACAATTTTGTGTTCAAGGAAAAGCATTTAGGTCCAAGGATAATGTGACAGATGTGCACTAAGATAAGGCAAGGCCATGAAAAAACTGTTGCTTTGAACTTTTAATGAGTATATTATAATGAAACACTGCTTTGGACTAAGTATCAGCATCCTTCTGTAACTACCATTTTATATAACATTTTATTTCTGAGGTAATTTTCAAAAGCACTTTTTGTCTAAGAAGGTATAAGAAGACAAGAAAATGATATAAAGTCTTTGTCATTGGTTGAATTGTTTGGCTCGTGGTTATTTGTTCCATCTATCCATCCATCCATCCATCCATCCATCCAAATGTGTCTGTCTGTCTATATGTTTGTGTGTAGGTATATGTTTAGATCGGTCAACATGCATGAATACCTGTGGAGTTGATTGTGATGAACTATCAGGCCCACCTAGAGTGTGGGTGTATGAATGTTTGAATGCATACATGTCTGTTCATATTTGCCTGTACAATGCATCTTAATTCTTTTCCTTTCCATCCTCTCTGGTTCACAAAGGGTTAACCAGCTGAGCTAGAAGGGCTTCTGGATGACTCACCAAAGAAAGGAGCACTAGCAATAAATCCTTTCACTTAATCCCTGCTGTTTTATGATGAGTTGATAAACAGTTTGTCCTCTCAGAGGAACTCAAAGAAGGCAGGTCTGCTACTGAGACAGACTTAAAATAGGTAAATGTTAAATTATTTTACAGCAACCCTAAATATCTAGTAAGAACATGTCTTACCCTGCCAACACTCTTTTCCCTCCACTGCCTCAAGAAGAACAAACAAGAAAGAACTGCTAGGATTGGCTCCCAGCACCGAAAAGCTTTTGCAAGATTAAGGTCACCATCAATAGGACAAAAGGGCAGCTTACAATGGGAAATATCTTCACCAACCCCATATCTGACAAACAACTAATATCCAAAATATATAAAGAACTCAGTAAGTTAGACACCAACAAACCACATAACCATATTAAAAATGAAGCACAGAGATATATAGAGAATTCTCAACAGAGAAATCTCTAATAGTCAAGAAACACTTAAAGAAATGTTCAACTTTTTTAGTCATCAGGGAAATGCAAATCAACGTGATTCTGAGATTCCTTCTTACACCCATCAAAATGACTAAGATTAAAAAAAACAAAAACAAGACAAAAACAAACCTCAAGTGACAGCACATGTTGGAGAACATGTGGAATAGTGTGAATACTATTTCATTGCTCATGGATGTAAAAATTAGGCAACCACCTTGGAAATGATTTTGGCAGTTTCTCAGAAAATTGAGAATAATTCTATCCCATGACCCTGCTAAACTACCCCTGAGAATATACTCAAAACATGTCCCTCTATAAGACAAGAACATTTGCTCAGCTATATTCATAGCAGCTTTACTTGTAATAGCCAGGAACAGGAAACAACCCAGGTGGACCTCAACTGAAGAATGGATAGAAAAAATGTGGTACATGTATACAATGGAATACTATTCAGCCAATAAAAACAAGGGTATCATGAAATTTTCAGGAAAGTGGACCTAATTAGAAAATATCTCTAGACCCAGAAAAACACATATGGCATCTACTCACTTATGATACTCTCTTAAGATATAGACATTATTCATAAAGTACAGGATAATCCTTCTGCAATCAACAGGTCAAAAGAATATGAGTAGAGAGAAGGACCCAAGAAAGGATGCATGAATATTACTCAGAAGCAGATATAAAATAGTCATTAGAGGTGGATGAAGAGAGGGAACTGGGTGAGGGAGGAGATAAGCAGAATGGGGATGGGATTTAGGTGTGAGGAGAGGGAATATGGGAGAAGACTGGGATAAAGAATGGAAATCAGTGGGATGCATCTCTGAGACTAGTTCTCTAACATGGGTCTGAGGGGGCTCTGCCTCCAAACATGAAATATATAGACTGAAGTGGATTTTTTTTATATGCTCCAACAACCTTATGTTCCGCTGACTTAGAGATTGATTCCAGAGGATAGAGTGCTCCTGCCAAAAACCAATGCAAGCATTTAATTGAACTGGAAGATCAGAGTTTCCATGGCCACTTTGGACTTCTGAGATTCTCAAGCCAGTAAGCAAAGAAACACTGTTGTAGTAGGAGTGATTCATCCAGAACCATGGGGGAAATTGTATTGATTCTTCACAGTGTAGGCCATAACATTGATGTCTGAAGTGCAGAAAATCATCTATGGTGGGTTTTTTTGGTGTTATCACCTCACATTATTAACATCAATTGGAAACTACAGCACCATAATCCATGCAGGATGTCAAAGGGTACAGACAAGTTAGAAATGAAACTATGGGACATTTCGCTAGATTAAAAGCCAAGAGCTAGGGAGGAGCTTACATGGAGTGGAGGAAATATAAAAGAATACCAGAGGATGGTAGGTATAAATAAAAGCATAGGCTTTATGACCAGTTACAGAAAGGAGGATTACATGAGACATTAGTGTTTGTATTGTGCTTTGTTAAAATTTATTTGTACAGATTACTGTACAATCTTTCAATTTCTTTCTCAAGTCATGTAACATCAGTTAAGAGAATATCTATGGTTATCACATTTCAGTTGAGGTAGTCCAAGAATGTCACTCAAGGAATATTGCCACTTATTCTGAATTTCTAATGTATTTGTAGTTTTACATGAGGTTGTTATACCATGTTAGGCATAATTGTAATATGGTTAAATATAAAGTACATTTGTAACATTATGTGTGATAGCATATTGTATTTAGGCATTAGCATGACTTGGATATTGTATTCTTTTTTCTTTCTTTATTTTTTGATACATTATTTGCATTTCAAATGATTCTGCCTTTACAGATCTCCCCTTTGGTACCTCCCTATTCCCTCCCCCTCCCCTGTCTCTATGGGGGTATTCCCCCACCCTTCTGAACACCCACACTCATCTTCCCTCCTTGGCATTCTCCTATATTGGGGCATCTAATACCCTCCGGACCAAGGGCCTCTCCTTCCCCTGATGGCTAACAAGACCCTCCTCTGCCACATACATGGTAAGCACCATGGGTCCCGCCATGTGTATTCTTTGGTTGGTTATCCAGTCTCCGAGAGCATTGAGGGGTCAGGTCAATTGCCACTGTTGCTCCCTCCCTGGGGCTGCAAACTCCCTCATCTCCTTCAGTCCCTTCTCCAACTCCACCATCTGGGACCTCACACTCAGCCCTACAGTTGCTGTGAAGTGACTTTTGGGTATTTCGAACTTTTGGACTAACAACCACTTACCAGTAAGTACATACCGTGTTCATTCTTTTGTGACTGTGTTACCTCACTTAGGATGATATTTTCAAGTTCTATCCATTTACCTAAGAATTTCATGAAGTCATTATTTTTAATAGCTGAGTAGAGTAGCATTCCATTGTGTAAATGTACCACATTTTCTGTATCCATTCCTCTGTTGAGGGACATCTGGTTTGTCTCCAGTTTCTGGCTACTATAAATATGGCTGCTATGAACATAGTGGAGCATGTGTCTTTATTACATGTTGGAGCATCTTCTGGGTATATGCCCAGGAGTGGAATAGCTGGGTCCTCAGATATTATTATGTTCATTTTTCTGAGGGTCAGCCAAACTGATTTCCAGAGAAGTTGTACCAGCTTACAATCCCACCAGCAATGGAGGCGTGTTCCTCTTTCTCCTCATCCTTTCCAGCATCGGCTGTCACCTGAGTTTTGGATCTTAGCCATTCTAACTGGTGTGAGGTGGAATCTCAGGGTTGTTTTGATTTGCATTTCCCTGGTGACTAAGGATGTTGAACACTTCTTTAGGTGCTTCTCGGCCATTCGAGTTTCCTCAGTTGAGAATTCTCTGTTTAGCTGTGTTCTCCATTTTTTGACAGGGTTATTTGAATCTCTGAAGTCTAGCTTCTTGAGTTCTTTGTATACATTCAGTGTTAGCCCTGTATTGGACGTAGGATTGGTAAAGATATTTTTCCAATCTGTTGGTTGCCATTTTGTCCTAGTTACAGTATCCTTTGCCTTACAGAAGCTTTGTAATTTCATGAGGTCTCATTTGTTGATTCTTGATCTTAGAGCACAAGCCATTGGTATTCTTTTCAGGAACTTTCCCCCTGTGCCCATGTGTTCAAGACTTTCCCCCACTTTCACTTCTATTAGTTTCAGTGTATCTGGTTTTATGTGGAGGTTCTTGATCCACTTTTACTTGAGCTTTGTACAGGGAGATAGGAATGGATCAATTTGCAATCTTCTACATGAAGACTGCCAGTTGAACCAGCACCATTTGTTGAAAATGCTGTCTTTTGTCCACTGGATGGTTTTAGCTCCTTTGTCAAAGTTCAAGTGACCATAAGTGTTTGGGTTCATTTCTGGGTCTTCAATTCTATTCCGTTTATCTACCTGCCTGTCAGTGTACCAATACCATGCAGTTTTTATCACTACTTCTCTGTAGTACAGCTTCAGGTCAGGGAGGCTGATTCCCCCAGAAGACCATTTATTGTTGAGGATAGTTTTTGCTATCCTGGGTTTTTTGTTATTCCATATGAATTTGAGAATTGCTCTTTCTAGGTCTACAAAGAATTGAGTTGGGATTTTGATGGGGATAGCATTGAATCTGTATATTGCTTTCGGCAGGATGGCCATTTTAACTATGTTAATCCTGCCAATCCATGAGCATGGGAAATCTTTCCATCTTCTGAGGTCTTCTTCGATTTCTCTCTTCAGAGACTTGAAGTTCTTGTCATACAGATCTTTCACTTGTTTGGTTACAGCCACACCAAGATATTTTATATTGTTTGTGACAATTGTGAAGGGTGTCATTTCCCTAATTTCTTTCTCAGCCTGTTTATCCTTCGAGTATAGGAAGGCTACTGATTTGCTTGAGTTAGTTTTGTATCCAGCCACTTTGCTGAACTTGTTTATCAGCTGTAACAGATCTCTGGTGGAGTTTTTCAGGTCTCTTAAGTATACCATCATATCATCTGCAAATAGTGATAGTTTGATTTCTTCTTTCCAATTTGTATCCCTTTGACCTTCTTTTGTTGTCTAATTGCTCTAGCTAGAACTTCAAGTACTATATTGCATAGATAGGCAGAGAGAGGAAAGCCTTGCCTAGTCGCTGATTTTATTGGGATTGCTTTGAGTTTCTCTCCATTTAGTTTGATGTTTGCCACTTGTTTGTTGTATACTCCTTTTACTGTGTTTAGTTATACTCCTTGAATTCCTGATCTTTCCAAGACTTTTATCATGAAGGGATGTTGAATTTTGTTAAATGCTTTTTCAGCATCTAAGGAAATGACCACGTGACTTTTTTTCTTTGAGTTTGTTTATATAGTGGATTACATTGATGAGTTTCCAGGTATTGAACCTTCCCTGCATCCCTGGGATGAAGCCTATTTGATCATGGTGAATGATTGTTTTGATGTGTTCTTGGATTCGGTTTGCGAGAATTTTATTGAGTATTTTTGCATCTATATTCATAAGGGAAATTGGTCTGAAGTTTTCTTTTATTGTTGGGTCTTTGTGAGGTTTTAGTATCAGTGTAACTGTGTCCTCATAGAATGAATTGGGTAGTGTTCCTTCTGTTTCTATTTTATGGAATAGATTGAAGAGTATTAGTATTAGGTCTTCTATGAACTTCTGATAGAATTCTACACTGAACCCATCTGGTCCTGGGCTTTTTTTGGTTGGGAGACTTTTAATGACTACTTCTATTTCTTTAAGGGTTATGGGATGGTTTAGATGGTCTATCTGATCCTGACATATCTTTGGTATTTAGTATTTGTCTAGAAACTCGTCCATTTCCTCCAGATTTTCCAATTTTCTTGCGTATAGGCTTTTGTAGTAGGATCTGATGAGTTTTTGAATTTCCTCAGAATCTGTTGTTATATCTTCCTTTTCATTTCTAATTTTGTTAAATTGGATACTGTCTCTGTGCAGTCTGGATAGTCTGCCTAAGGGTTTATCTATCTTGCTGATTTTCTCAAAGAAGCAGCTCCTGGTTTTGTTGATTCTTTGTATAGCTCTTTTCATTTCTACTTGGTTGATTTCAGCCCTTAATTTGATTATTTCCTGCCTTCTACTCCGTTTGGGTATATTAGCTTCTTTTTGTTCTAGGGTTTTCAGGTGTGCTGTTAAGCTGCTAGTATATGTTCTCTCCAGTTTCTTTTTGGAGGCATTCAGAGCTATGAGTTTTCCTCTTAACACTGCTTTCATTGTGTCTCATAGGCTTGGGTATGTTGTACTTTCACTTTCATTAAGTTCTAGGAAGGCTTTAATTTCTTTCTTTATTTCTTCCTTGACAAATTTATTATTATGTAGAGCGTTGTTCGGCTTCCATGTGTATGTGGGCTTTCTGTTGCTGTTGCCACTGAAGACCGGCCTTATTCTGTTGAGATCTGATAGGAGGCATGGGATTATTTCAATCTTCTTATATCTGTTGAGGTTTGTTTTGTGACCAATTATATGATCAATTTTGGAGAAGGTACCATGAGGTGCTGAGAAGAAGGTATATTCTTTTGATGCAGGATGAAATGTTTTATAGATAACTATTAAATCCATTTGGTTCGCAACATCTGTTAGTTTCACTGTGTCTCTGTTTAGTTTGTGTTTCCAAGATCTGTCCATTGTTGAGAGTGGGGTGTTGAAGTCTCCCACTATTATTGTGTGAGGTGCAATGTGTGCTTTGAGCTTTAGTAAAGTTTCTTTTATGAATGTGGGAGCCGTTGCATTCAGGGCATATGTTCAGAATTGAGAGTTCTTCTTGGTAGATTTTTCCTTTGATGACATTTGGTTGAAAGTCGATTTTATCCGATATTAGAATGGCTACTTCAGCCTGTTTCTTGGGGCCATTTGCCTGGAAAATTGTTTTCCAGCCCTTTACTCTGAGGTAGTGTTTGTCTTTAACATGGAGGTGCATATCCTGGATGCAGCAAAATGCTGGGTCCTGTTTTTGGATCCAGTCTATCAGTCTATGTCTTTTTATTAGGGAATTGAGTCCCTTGATGTTAAAAGATATTAAAGTATAGTGATTGTTGCTTAGTGTTATTTTCGATGTTGTTTTTATATTTGTGTGGCTATCTTCTTTTGAGTTTGTTGAAAGATTATTTTCTTGCTTTGGTGTTTTCCATGTATTATTCTTTGTAGGGCTGGGTTTGTGGAAACATACTGTGCAAATTTGGATTTGTCATACTATGATTATTGATAGTTTTGCTGGGTATAGCAGCCTGGGCTGGCATTTGTGTTCTCTTAGAGTCTGTATGAGATCTTCCCAGGATCTTCTAGCTTTCATAGTCTCTGGTGAGAAGTCTCGTGTGATTCTGATAGATCTGCCTTTATATGTTACTTGCCCTTTTTTCCTTACTGCTTTTAATATTCTTTAAGGGAGTTATTTATTTCCTTCTTAAAATCTTCTATCATCCTCTTGAGATGTGGTTTTAATTCTGAGTCTTCCTTTTCTGGTGTGTTGTGTAATCTAGGGCTTGCTTTGATTGGAGAGCTGGTTTCTGATGGTGCCAAGTAGCCTTGGTTTCTGTTCCTTGTGTTCTTGCCCTTACCTTTTGCCATCTGGTTAGTTAGCTGGTCTTACTCTCGCCGACTGTGGCTTGTCTGTCCTGCAAGCCTAGGTGTCAATACTCCTTGAAGACCAATTGTCTCTGAGAGGAATTTGTGTTTGGAGATCTTTGGTAAATGGTCAGCTCTCGAGTGCAGACAGCAACAAGAAGGATCTTATCTGCAGCTATCTCTTGTTTCCTCTGTCCTGATGGCTCTGCAAGGGTCTCTCTTCATCCACTGAATTTGAAATGAAGAGATGGTCTTTCCTGTGCTTGAAGGTGTGTCAGCACTCCTGGTATACCAATTCTCTCCTGGCACTATTTGAGTATGGAACCCTATGTCACAGGATCTGCTCTCCAGCCACTGAAAGAAACAAGAAGCCCGATCCTCAGTCTCTGTGTTCTGGGTATTCCAGGTGGGTCCCTCTGAGCAGACAGGCTTGCCCACATTCCTGGAAGGCTATCTTTCTCCCAGCTCTATTTGGCTATGGAGCCCTGGTGTCCCAGGCAGAGGTCTCCCGCCACAGATGGAAACTGGAAAGTTCCTTCCTCTAGCTGTTCCTCAGTCCCTGTGTACCAAGGATTCCAGGCGAATCCAGCAAGCAGTTTTAGTCCTCTTACCCCCTCTCACTGGTTTTTCCACACTCATGGGTGGCTAGATTTCTCCCAGTGCTATTTGTCTATGGAGCCCTGGTGGCCCAGGCAAAGGTCTCTATTGTTTTCATTTTTAATTTAATTATGAAGTAAGGAGATATGATTATGTCACAAATTGAAAAGGGGGAAATTGTCATGGCTATCATTGGTTGTTAAATTGATCAAATATGGAATTAACTAAAATCCAAAAATGAAAGGCACCCAAGTGAAGTATTTTTGCTTAATTTTCAGTAGGAATATCTACTTTGAATCCAGATCTTGATGGAGGAAAACATCCTAATATGGGCAACAGCTTTTGCTGGAAGCCTATATATAAACACAGAAAAGGGATCCTTATGCTTTTTGCCTGCTTGTTCTCACCTTGATAAAAAGTCCATTCCTTTCCTAGCATTAGTGTTTACTTCTTCGTGATTCCAGTATATAATGAAGATCAACTAAGGTGTCCAGCCTGTGGAATGAACAGCTTCTGTACTCATGAATTTCCTGTCCATAAGCAGGCATTGTTGGATTTGCTAGGCTGCATCCTACACTACAAAAAAATCAAATAGGTCTCCTTTCTCTATATATAGAGAGAACCGTAGCTAATACAGCGACATACTGAGAAAGACATACTTTCTAAGAGAAGAGTAATAAGAAATATAAGAATGTAAGGAAAGGAAATGTATATTAAAGTACACAAGATACTAGGATGAAAATATTATTGTGAATCTTTTGTTTGTGAAATGATTATCTGTTAACTATGTCTACATAAAATAATTTAATTTTAAAATCAAACATTAAGCTATCAAAAAGTCTGTGGTATAAATGAAGGATTAGATGAGTCACTCAGTGAAATACAATAACAGAATAAAAACACACAGAAGTTAACTCTACTTTATGTATTTGCTGCATGACAGGTGACAATAACAATGCTTCAGTAATTGCTCCTTGCTAGTTAATCTTAATAATTTTTATTGTCAGATCTACACCAGCTTGATTTGTAATGATCAGTGACTCAAGAATAAGGTGCCATTAGCTATAGGGTCTTACCATCAAGTTCTATAACATAAGCCAGTACAATAGCTATAACCTGAAGGAGACACCTTTGTCTAGTGGGAGTCGAGGTGCCATTGCCTTGACATTGTTGACCCCACCTCAGAGGATTTCCAGTTTACTAGACTGTGCCTGTCTTACAGGATCTTACTAATCATTGACTACTAACCCTAGTAGAGATATCATTCTGGAGGCCTGCCACACATGTGGGAGATGTGGAACAGCCTACACGGTTATGTCATGAATCTCTGTGATGCAGACATTAATCACTTCCTTGGTGGGGGGCACAACTGAAATTTTGAGAGCCATCAGCAACTGCATCACCTTATTTGTGATACACTGCCTGAAGATATGCTGTGTGAGACACTTAAAATCATTATTAGCATGACATTTCCTCATAGTGTAGGTGGCTATCCATGAGGGGTCAAACAGCCTCTTAATATTGTAACATTAAAGAGATGGCCAGTTTTTAGGAGAATAAGGGGGCATAAATCAAGCCAATTAGATGGGCCATATAAATCTCAATTGCTCATAATGGGGTCATAGCAGAATCTAATTGGATCCTTGTTAACATAGGAAATAATATTGGGAGTATCATGTGAGGTAAACCTTCACATGCCAAGTGTGATATTAGATGACAATATTAGGTAGTTGCTGTCAAATGTTATGCCTAGTATAGGCTGGCGGCCCTCCCAAGGCATAGGAAGTACTAGGAAAGTGGCCATTTGAGAGACCCTTGGACAGTGAGGCAGAGGAAAATGTAATATTCTTGGGGGATCCTTTGGAGCTTTTCAATCAGTAAAGGGAACATGAAGTTCCAGGGACATCATGGTATCATAGGTTAGATTACCACAAAAATCCCCCATTGTCATATCATGTAGCTGGACACAAGGGCCAACGAGGGAGACATTGGTGGGAAAGCAGAGAATTTCCTTCATGGGTCAGGTGCCTTCTAATTGTCCTGTAGTAGTGACTAAGTCCATGAAGGCCAAACCCAAATACATTGAAGAGAAAAGAACAGGGCAGGCTGGGAAGTTAACTGTCACAGGCAAAAGAATGGAGGGAAGCAGATGCACCAAAACCCAGAGCTCATAGGCTTTCTTCCAAGGCTGAAGAAAAATTAATGAAAACAGTATGTTTATTATGTCTGTCAGTCCTGGTTTCTGGCTCCTTCATTGCCCCTTGGTCCATGGCCAGGTGAACATCTTTCTAAGGTCCCATATTGGTGCAGTTGGTTCATGGGGGAAAATACAAGCATACCCTTGTCCCTTGGTCAGAAGCAGAGCTAGTGGTTGCCACTGAGAGGTTATTGGGTCCCTTCATCTAACCAACGGGAGGGAAGTGTCCCTCGGCAAAAATGTCCAATGCTTGTAAGCAGGACTCAGCCCAAACATTGTTTCTTTTCATTTGTTGGATATTTTATTTATTTATATTTAAAATGTTATCCCCCTTCCATATTTCCCCTTCAGAAATCCCCTACAACATCCTCCCTCCCCCCTGCTTCTATGAGGGTGCTTAGCAAGGTGCCCACCCACTCTTGCCTCCCTGCCCTGACATTCCCTTACATTGGGACATCAAACCTTCCCAGGACTAAGAGCCCCTCCTCCCATTGACGTCCAACAGGGCCACCCTCTTCTAAATATAAGGGTAGAGCCATGGGACCCTCCATGTGTACTCTCTGGTGGTGTAGTCCCTGGGAGCTCTGGGGGGTCTGGTTGGTTGATATTGTTGTTCTTCCTATGGGATACAAACAACTTCAGCTCCTTCAGTCCTTTCTCTAATTCCTCCATTGAGGAACCCATGCTCAGCCCAATGTTTGGATGTGAGCATCCGCCTCTATATTTTCCAGGCTCTGGCAAAGCCTCTCAGGAAACAGCTATACCAGGCTCCGGTCAGCAAGCAGTTCTTG
>JADRCH010000142.1:3774027-3941975 GCA_019843965.1 Rhynchomys soricoides | reverse complement strand
TCCCTGGTTTTAGTGGGATTGCTTGAAGTAACTCTCCATTTAATTTGAAATTGGCTATTGGTTTGCTGAATATTACTTTTATTATGTTTAGGTACAGGCCTTGAATTCCTGATCTCTCCAATACTTTTAACATGAAGAATTATTGTATTTTATCAAAGAATCTTCCTATATTTAATGAGATGATCATGTGATTTTTTTTCCTTTGAGTTTGTGTATATAGTAGATAACAGTAATGGATTATCATATATTGTATCAACCTTGCATCTGTGGGGCAAAGCCTACTTGATCATGGTGAATGATGGGTTTGATATGTTCTTGTATTCAGTTTTGAAGAATTTTATTGAGTATTTTTGCATCAATATTCAAAAGCAAAATTGTTCTGAAGTTCTCCTTCTTTGTTGGGTTTTTGTGTAGTTTATATATTTGGGTAATTTTGGCTTCATGGGATGAATTAGGTAGTGTTCCTTCTGTTTTTATTTCATGGACTATTTTGAGGAGTGTTGGTATTAGGTCTTCTTTGAAGGCCTGGCAGAATTCCGCACTATAGCCACCTGACCCTTGGATTTTTCTGGTTGGGTGTTTTTTAATGATTTCTTCTACTTCTTTAATTGATATGGCAATGTTTGGATAGATTACCTGCTTTGGATTTAAATTTGGTACTTGATATCTGTCTAGAAAATCATTCTTTTCATCTATATTTTCAAGTTTTATTGAGTATAGTCTTTTTTTAGTAGGATCTGATGATTGTTTTGAATTTACTCATTATCTCATTTTAAATTTCCCTTTTCATTTCTGATTTTGCCCTTTAGTTAGTTTGGCTTGTGGTTTATCTATCTGGCTGACTTTCTCAAAGAACCATCTTTTCGTTTTGGTGATTTTTTTGTATCATTGTCTTTGTTTCTACATGGCTTATTTCTGCCCTGGTGCATCTAGCTTATGTATCCAGGCTTTTAGCTTATGTCTTTAATTGGGATTTGAGTCTGTTGACATTGAAAGATATCAAGGACAGATGATAATTAATAACTGTTATATTTGATGTTGTGGGTAACCTATTTGTGTTGGAGTTTTGCTTCTAGAATCCTCAGTAGGACAGAACTGGTAGTAGATACTGTTCAAATTTCATTTTATCATAGACTATTTTCATTTCTCCATCTATAATTCCTGAGAATTTTTTTGGGAATATTAGTTTTGCATTGACATCTGTGTTCCCTTAATGTTTGTATGACTGCTGTCCAGTCTCTTTTGTTGTTTGGGTCTTGGTTGAGAAGTCTGGTGTAAATCTGATAGGTCTGCCCTTATATGTTAACCCTTTTCCCTTACAATTTTCAGTATTCTTCCTTTGTTCTGTGCATTCAGTGTTTTGATTATTAAGTGACAAGAGGATTTTCTTTTCTGGGCTAGTCTATTTGATGTTCTGTGGGCTTCTTGTACATTTATGGCCATTTCTTCCTTTAGGTTGCGGAAGTATTCTATGACTTTGTTGCAGATGTTTTTTGGGTTCTTTGAACTGGGAATCTTTGCTCTCTTCTTTTCCTATTATTTTGAGATTTTGTCTTTTCATTGTGTCCTGGACTTCTTGGATGTTTTGAGTTAAGAGTTCTTTAAGTTTTGAATTTTCTTTGACTGCTGTGTAAATAGCTTCTAAGGTATCTTCTATGCCAAGTTTTCTTTCTTCTAGCTCTTATATTCTGTTGCTGATGCTTGATGTGCAGCTTTTGACCTCTTTCCTAGGTTTTCCATTTCCAAGGTTTCCTCCATTTGTGATTTCTCTATTGTTTCTACTTCCATTTTTAGGTCTTGGACTGGTTTGTTCAATTCCTTCACCTGTTTGATTGTTTTCCTGTATTTCTATAAGGGATTTATTTGTTTATTCTTTAAAGGCCTCTACCCATTTACCTGCGTTTTCTTGTATTTCTTTCAGTGAGTTATTTATATCCCCCTTTAAGGACTCTATTATCTTCATGAGATAAGATTTTAAGTCAGCATTATGTTTTTCAGGTGTGTTAGGGTATCCAGGGGGTTCTGTGGTGGAATAACTGGGTTCTGGTTTTGCCAAAGCATTTTGGCTTCTGTTGCTTAAGGTCTTGTGCTTGTCTCTCACTACCTTGTTATCTCTGATGTTACCTCACCTGGATGTGCCTGTGTAGAGCCTCCCTCCTGTATTTCTGGGTTGCTACAGGTCTCCTGGTAGACATTTGGCTCTGGCCACAGTACATTACCTGGGAGGCCTTCAGACTGTGGGTCCTGTTGCCCTGGGTGCAGCAGATCTCCTAGGAATTCTTTCTGGCAGTTGACTCTTAAGAGAGGCAGACAAGCTGATGATCTGCCCCAACTAAAGGCTCAAGGCAGAAGGGAGGTGAAGTTAGAGCAGAGGGGATCAGTCCAGAGTCTGTTGGGATCCTTGCAGTTCCCATCTGCTGTGGTTATTTGGGTAGATCCAATTCCTGTTGCCCTGGGTGCAACACATCTCCCGGGAGGCTTTCAGACAGTGTGGTCTTCATAGAGGTAGACATGTTGATGATATGTCCTGGTGAAAGGAACAGGCCAGAGGGTTGTTTCAATTTCTTTAGACATTGCTTTTAGCCATGGGAATGTATGGAAACTCACAAGGCAATTCACACTCACAAGCCTGAGTGTGGCATGGGGAAAATGACCACTGAGGTCAGAGTGCAAGAGGAAGCACAGTGGCTTGTGAAAGAACTAAAGAAACCCAATGGTAAGTGCAGGTTAGGTTCTGACTTTTACATTTTGGTCTACGCATGTCTTCATGAGTCAGGTTGTTTTTATTTTATTCAATGATTTTTTTCCTATGGATGTCATGAATATAGGTCTCATGTTAATTTTAGTGCATTATGGAAACATAAATTCCTCTAAGTACAAATGTCATTTGCTTTTTGCATATTATGAAAGTATGACTGTCAATCATAATGGTTACCATATAATCATAAGGAGCCTGCACCACCAGGTAGTATTGGCTTTCATATATATATCTCAATAGTTAGCCCTGCTTCATTCAAGTTTCTAAGTGTCCTTTTACAATCATATTTGTAGTTTTTCATATCAGTGGTGTGAGAGATTTTTTTCATTTCACAGCTGATTACAATAGAATTTTCATCAACTATTTTATCTCTGATTTTAGCGTGACTTCAAAGTGTTATCATTATTCCTTTTTAAACAATGTTCACTATTTTGATTAATAACCTTTACTAAAACACACTTCAATACAAATATTCAAAAATTTATGCACAAATGCAAACTAATAAAATGATTCATTTGTCTAAGCTAGAAACAGTTTCACTGACTCTAGTATTTCCTTATGTGTTTTTAGTCTTTGAAGTCATTTTGACGTTTATAAATTTTGTATTACAAAATTCATGGCTGTTACTTTGCTAACACTCTGGATGCTACTCAGTTAGTGCATATATATTACATTGTTGTTTTTTTAAATTTCTACATGGATACTTTTAACATTTTTACTTCAAACTATAGTAAAAGAATGACGATCATATTTTCCATATGAATGACATGCATACAACAAACATAATGTTAAAGTCTTTCAGTTCATCCTCTTTGCTTAATAGAATTGTATATTGTATATACAATTGTATATTGTAAGGTTAAATTCCTGGCTTAACATCATTAATGTCAACAAATTCCATACGTTTAATTGTCCAACTTTGTTAACTCTTGTGACTCTTGTTTGAATCTTTAAAATTTAAGATCACCTTCAACAGAACATCACAATTTTGACTATTTGATCACAGAAATTTCACTACTGAAAGCAATAAAAACAAACAATCATGTTCTCGTAGATTGTTATTGTTTTTGTTTCTGCCAGAACACACTGACCAAACTAAGTTGTTGATGGGTTACCATTTTGGAAAACAGTGCAGGTCCTTCAAGAAGGAACCTGGAAGTATTGACTGCATCAGAAAACATGGGGGATTGATGTTCAGTGACATGTTCCACTTATCTTTCTCACAGTCTTATTTCTACAGTCCAGAATCACATCCTCAAGACTGGAATTGCCCATAGTGGGTTTAGCCTACCCCATCATCAGAGATGAAAGAAGAGAACAGAGAGACATGGCTCCAGATTAGTTTCATGAAGCTATTACTCAACTGAGCTTCCTTCTTTTATATTGACTCTAGTTTGTATCAACTTGACTAAAACTTACAAGCATAAAAGCTGATTATTTATTCTCCTTACATGTGAAATAAGTCATATGATCAATATAATGCACACATTTTAAACAATTTTGTAATATAATATCTTGATATTATTGGAGAATATCCATAAATTTTAGTTTTGTCTAAATTTATTAAATATGAAGTTTAGCCATGATGAATGTTTACTTTATTTTTAATGAATGCTATTGTTGCAATTGTACTAGATACTGAGTTGAGATTGTGAAGACCTTTTTGTAATAGTAGATTATTCATTTTGGCTTTGCTTGTCCTTATAGTAATTTTTCCCCTCCATTTTCTCCCATTATACTTAGTTACCACCAGATTTTGCTTTTATTATAATTTCACAATGGATATTACCATGACATATCTATTTCTTAGATATTAAAATTCATTGTTTGAAAGATGAACCTGCAAACGGAAAGTATTCATTTGTTTTGGCACAGCATTTGCTTTACCTTCTATGGACATTAAAAATAAATGCTCTCATATGATTTATTCATTTAAGTGTATCTGTAATACTTATAGTTGTTGACATTACATTTTATTCATATATAACAGTGATGTATCCTGTTTTTTTTAATTGTTCTTACTAATTATTTGATGTCATTACATGTATATGATTCCAAGTATTTCCACTACACTGTCCAAATAGATTATGATTTTGTTTTGTTTTGTCTTCATTTTGGTTATGTTTTTGTTTTTTGTTTTTGTTCTGTCTGTTTGTTTTAGAAATACTATTCCTCTGAATAGATCTGCCTCTCATGGAACTAGATTATAGACAAGACTGTCCTGGAACTTAGATTTTCTCAGGGACCACAGACCTATCTCCTCCAGATGGACAGAATTAGTACTATTAACATGGATAGGGACATTGCAGGATTTGCTCCTCCATCTGCCCCCCTTACACACAAATACACAATTCTACCAATCCAACAGGATTTCAGTGCCTCTTTCTCACAGTTCATGGCAAACCCCATTGGATTTATGTTGTTTTTTGAGAGAATGAGGGTTTGGTTTTTTTTTCATACACTGGTACCTACAGTAAGAAAATATAGCACACAAGAAAGAGCTTACAGGCTTGGTGGTAAAAATGTTTTCATGTTAGAATGGAGAATTCTTACAGCCACTTCCCCTTCTCTTCAGACAGAAGACACCAAAAAGTTAATTCAAAGATTAGTTCATCTTATTGATAAAGTCACCAATTAGAGAAAATATCTGAGCAATGTTAATCACATAATGTCAGACCTGTTCTATCAAATCAACATACCTCATTGTTTTGCCAAGATTGAGAGCATAGGAAATGGAATGAAGAGAGTAGTAGTCAACATGGAGGGCATTGCAAAGGTCTATAGTGTATCCCAATCAGTATTTTGGTTGATATCTGGGAGCACACACCCAGTTTAATGTCAAGAAGAAACACTACATTGTCATCAGATCTCATAAGATGAGTAAGTTGTAAGACATGCTGAATGTATGTAACCAAAAAATTAGTTCTCTAGTCTGATTTTTAGAATATCGTAACACATGTCAAACCAAAGAAGCAAATAATAGATAATTCTTGTAAAGCTAGTTGGTACCAATACATATTAGATATAAAACTATAAATTCTGTACATTCATTTCAAAAGTGAAAAGAAAAAGGAAATAAATGAGACTGTGAGAGCGATACAATTAAATAAAAAATAAATGAAAATGGAAAGTATTCTACATATCTTGAAGGAGATGTATGATAGAAATCTTTGTAGCATAAGTTTTCATCAGATGGTCCAAAAAGATCTCTAAGAAAATATGCCATAAATGAATGTGTAAAAGCGATTCGTGTCAAATATGAACTGTCTATTAAATGCATGAAGTACGTACAGAAAAAAATTCTGGTAGTGAGAAAGAAATTAATCCTGAAATTATACAAGTGGTATATTGTATGGCTGTCAGTGTACCAAAGGGAGAATCTGTGGAGTTCGAGAACAAAGATAAAGATGATGACCTTGATGCCATTTGAGAAGCTGAATGCAATTTAGCTTAGCAGTGTAATGCTTAAAACTATTCTGCATTATCAGCCAGAAGTGTAACACGTATGTGCAAACACTGAAGTGGCTTAACATGCTACACCTAATCCAAAAAAGCTATTAGTGTGAGTGGTCTATGAATAAGCAGAGACCTACTGGAAGTCCATACCTATCACTGAACAACTGTTATTTGTGTATTTATTGCATGTTTCTTTTGGAACACTAGTGGGGGCCACATTTGGACCAATTTTATATGGCTTTAAAAATAAAGATTTTATTCTGGTCATTCTTCAGACTTTTAAGTTCTGAATAACATATACTGAAACAATTGGCTAATTTTTAGGGTCTTATACCATTTAAATTAAGGTCCTTGAATGTGGTAATGAACAGTCTTATTTAACTAGTGAGAATGAAAAGTACGTCAGGTTTAAGGTCAAGATGAACATGATTCTTAACCAATATTAATGCCTAGCAGCTAAGTATAATCATAATTAAGTTACTGCTTATAATTTCTAAAGTACCTTAACAGGTTAACAATGACAAATGTATGTTTATTTTAAAAGAATTTAACAATTGTCTCAAACTTTTAGGCTCACCCTGTGATCCCCAATTCATCATAGGATGTGTTCCCTGTAATATCATCTGCTCCATTATTTTCCACAATCATTTTTCTTATGAAGACAAGGATTTTCTTAGCTTGATTGAAAAAATGCAAGAGTGTAATAAATTATTGATCTCTCCCTGGTTGCAGGTAAAGACAAGCTCTTTTACTTCTGAAAACACATGTACCATCTTTCTCACAGGTTAAAATCAATAGGGACCAAGTACTGTGTTGAACAGAACCACAATTCTGACTATCATATTATGCAAAGACTATCTGGAAGTGAGTTCTAAGCCCTTAGCTATACAAGTAGTAAAACTATGGGGCAAAAGCCAGGATGGCTCAACCCTGCTAGCTGTTTATCCCTGAATTTTCTCAGTGACTGCCACAGAATTGTTTGTAATAAAATTCCATTCACTTCTATTAAGTATGGGCAGTCACATATAAAACATTCTATTACAATGTTGTTTCCTTCCTGCATTAAAACAATTAAACACATTTTCAACATATTACTAGACAGGAATACCTCAGTAAAAGAGATCATTCTCTCAAATAAGGAAGAGTATTAATTGCAATGAAAGCTTTCAGGAAACCTGCATAGTAACAGCTGTTTGATGGGTCAGCTGGGATAATAGTTGACAAGGGGACAGGTCAAAATGAAAAGAAAAACATTTTAATACTGTGTCAACCATAAACATACTCACAGAAGTGTCCTAGATTGAACTTGCATTGACTGCACACTTCTAATAAAATGTTTGTGTGATCATGCACAAATTATAATTTGGTATGGTGTGCTATTGATTTCAGGGTATTTTAAAGCTCCACCTTCTTTACAAGAGACATTGCATGTCAGAACCTGGCAGATAGAAATAAAACCAAGGCACTAGATTTCTTTTATAAATCAAGTCATCCCCAAATTTAAACTTCTATTGTCACCTTAAAAGTGTGAGTGTTAGTAACTTATATCAGATGCTTATTCAAACTTGTAAAACAGAACTTATCTGAATCATCAAGTAACTACCATGAACATTCTTTAAAGTCAAAAGACATGAATGTGGAATTATTTGTTATGATCTTGATCTTTTTACAGAAATTTGAGTCTATTAGAGTGGAGAATTATTATATATGTAAACAACAAACCAAAATGAATTTCATTCATATCTTGATCTTTCAATGAAAACCATCATGCATTATGTTATAAATATAATTTAGCTAGTTCATTACAGTTTATTCTTTTAGTAAATTCTTGCATTTCTTTGTAGGTTTGCAATACATTCCCTATCCTTATTGATTATTGTCCAGGAAGTTATAACATATTTTTAAAAAAATATTTATCTATTAAGAGTTACCTTTTGGAGAAAATAAAAGAACATGAAGAATTGTTGGATGTTACAAATCCTCAGGACTTCATTGATTACTTCCTAATTACAAGAAATCAGGTTAAGGGTTAATATATAGTTATATATTAGCAAATTGGTCAAGGATTGTATAGTTCATTGAATACTTACTAATTTACAGGTGATGTTTAAAATTATGCAAGTATCATTTGAAAAAATATTTTTTATTATGTATGTGGGTGTGGCTGGGAACAGTAGAGTGAATTTGTTAATTTAAGCATATTGCCTTGCTCTTTGAATTAAAAGCAAAAAGAAAACAGAATAATCAAGCAGAGTAGAATGATAAGACAAATGGCAGATAAAATGAAACAAATTCCAACTTGGTTATAAACCATGAATATTTCTGTATTAACATGAATATTTTCATAATCATTAGCCAGTGTGCGGATCACTTGTATATTATATGTATTTAAAACAATATGGACAAATTTGCAACAACCATGTATACAGAGGTTTTTAAATGGATGGTTGTGTTGTATCATCAGAAATAGTAGGTAGATGAAAGTTCTGGGAATAATTTTTGATGAATTTGTTCTAGTGAGATTAAAGACAGGTGTCTATTGGCTGTGCTGTCAGGATTAACTATTGGCATTGTGTATTTTAGGAAAAAAAACATTTTTCCCACAATTTCTTTGATACTCAAATTTTTAAAATGATTGATAACACTCAAGTTTGTTGTTAGGAGTCAGTTCTGCTCCCTTTGCCTTTGTTTATATCCTTTTGTAGTGTGCAATGTCAGAGTCCCCCATCAATGACACATTTTAACACTGTTTAAAAATCCAGTACTGTGGGTCCCTGAACTTTGCTATTTGTTTTTCAAGACTGCTTGACCAATCTGCATCCTTTAAACATCCATACGAAATTTAAGACATGTTGTCAATTTCTGTACTGAGATCATTGAGGATTCATACAGAGATGGCCCTTTTTTATGAATGTCGATATTTATTCAGTTTTATCATCGTCGTCGTCATCATCATCATCATCATCATCATCATCACCACTACCACCACCACCACCACCACCACCACCACCATCATCATCATCATCATCATCCTTTTAATCTTTTATTTTACAATCCAGTCTTTATCCCCCTCCCAGTCTGCCCTCTGATTGTTCCTCAACACAGACCTCCTTCCCTGTCTGTAACAGGACGTCCCCACACCTCCATCCCCTAGTCCACTAGACCTCTCCACTCCCTGGGACTCAAGACTCTGAAGGGTTAGGTGCATCTTCGTTCCCTGTGTCCACACCTGTCTTCCGTTGTATAGGAGCCCGGGGCCTCAGATCAGTTGATGTATGTTGCCTAGTTGGTGCTTAGTGTCTGAGAGATCTCGGAGTTCCAGGTTAGTTGAGACTGTTGGTTTTCTTATGGGGGTCACCCTATTCCTCAGGTTCTTCCAGCTTTTCCCTATATCACCCATAGGCTTGCCTGGTTTCTTTCCATTGGTTGGGTGTAAATATCAGTATCTGACACTTTTAGCTGTTTGTTGGGCCTCTCTGAGGGCAGCCATGCTAGGCTAATGTCTGTAAGTACAGCATAGCATCAGTAATAGGCCTCTTGAGCTAGATCCCAACTTGGGCCTGTCACTGGACCTCATTTCCCTCAGTCTCTTCTCCATTTCGTCCCTGCAGATCTTTTAGAAAGAACAAATCTGTGTCAGTTTTTGGATATGGGATGGTGACCCCCATCTCTCCACTTGATGTCTTGTCTTTCTACTGGAAGTTTAATCTATAAATTCCCTCTCTCCACTGAAGAACATTTCATCTATGATCCCTCCCTTTGAGTCCTGAGAATCTCTTACTTCCAAGGTCTCTGGTACATTCTACAAGATATGTACACTTCCAATATACTGAGGTTGCCTGTTTCCACATTTTCTGTTGGTCATGAGGGCTTCAGTCTTGTTTCCCACCCCATTTTCTGATCATGTTTCCCTTTACCCCTCCCAGTGCCCTATCCTATCTGGGGCACTCCCTTCTTCTGTCCCTATCCCTAGTTATTGCATTTTTCTTTCTTCCTAGTGGGATTGAGGCATCATCACTTGGGTACTTTGGTTGGCTAACATTCTTTAGTTCTAAGGATTGTACCCTGGGTATCTGTATATTATGTGTGTGGGGGGGGTTAATACGTACTTATTAATGAGTACATACCATGCATATCCTTTTCGGTCTGAGTTACCTCAATCTAGATATTTTTTGTTCCATCCATATGCCTGCAAAACTCAAGATATCCTTGTTTTTAAAAGCTGAGAAGTATTACATTGCATGCATGAGCCACATTTTCTGTATCCATTCTCCCTTTATGGGGCATCTGAATTGTTTCCACACTCATGATATTACAAAGAAGGCTGCTATAAATATAGTGGAACAGGTGCCCTTGTAGCATGGCATGGTGGGGCATCTTTCGGGCATATGCCCAGAAGGGTATAGCTGGATCTTCAGGTAGATATATTTTCAATTTTTTGAAGAAACTCAAGATTGACTTTCAGTGTGGTCGTACCACTTTACAATTCTACCAATAATGCAGGAGTGTTCTTCTTTCTCCATATCCTTGCCAAAATGTGCTGTTACCTGAGATTTTGATCTTAGCCATTCAGATTGGTGTAAAGTGAAGTCTCAGAGTTCTTTTGATTTGCATTTCACTGAACACTAATGACTATGGAAATTTCTTTCAGCTCTCATCCATTTGAGATTCTTATATTTTGAATGCTCTCTTTAGTTCTATACCCCATTTTTTGATTGGGTTGCTTATATTTTGGTGGTTAGTTTCTTGAGTTCTTTATATATTTTGGTATTAGCCCTGCATTGGATGTGGAGTTAGTGAAGATTTTTTGTCACAATCTCTCCATTGCTGATTTGTTATACTGACTTTGTCCTTTCCCTTACAGATGGTTTCCAGTTTCATGAGGTCCCACCTATCTATTCTTGATTTTAGAACCTGGACCACTGGAGTTTTGTTTAGGAAATTCCTGGCCCCCAACCCTCACCCACCACCAACATGCCAATGTGTTCTAGAATATTTTCTCACTTTTTCTTCTATTAGATTCACTGTAACTAGTTTTAAGTTGAGGTCATTGATCCTCTTGGAAGGGAGCTTTGTGCAAACTGACATATATGGACCTATTTTTATTTTTCTACATACAGACTGCCAGTTAGACCAGCACTATTTTTTTTTGATGATGCTTTCTTTTCTCTGTTGTATGTTTTTCAACTCTTTGTCAAAGATCAAGTGACCATAATGGTGTGGTTTTAGTTCTGGGTCTTCAATTCTATTCAATTGATCAACCAGTCTGTCTCTGTACCAATACCTTGCAGTTTTTAATCATGATTGATCTTTAGAATAAATTGAGGTCAGTGATACAGAGTTTTCCAGAAGTTCTTTTATTGATAAGAATGTTTTCACCATTCTGGGTTTTTTGCTTTTCCAGACGAATTTGATAATTGTTCTTTCAATGTCTTTGAAGAATTGTGTTGAAATTTTAATGCAGATCGTGATGAATCTGTAGATTGCTTTTGGTAGGATGGCCATTTTTCTTTGTTAATTCTAACAGTCCATGAGCATGGGAGTTCTCTTCATTTTCTAAGTTCCTTAAATTCTTTATTGACAGAATTGAAGTTCTTGTCATATAAAACTTTCACTTGTTTTGTTAGAATTACCACAAAATATTTTATATTATTTGTGTCTTTTGTGAAGGGTGTTGATTCCCTAATTTCTTTCTCAGCCCATTTATCACTTGTATAGAGGAAGGCTATTGATTTATTTGAGTGAATTTTGTATCTAGTCATATTTCTCAAGTTGTCTATTAGCTGTAGAAGTTCTCTGGTATAATTTTTTTGTGTGTTGCTTATCATATCATCTACAAATAGTTATAACTTGACTTCTTCTTTGTCAATTTGCATTCCTTTGATCTCCTTTTGTTGTCTTATTGGTCTAGTTAGAATATTGAGGACTGTATTGAACAGATATGGGGAGAGTGGTCATCCTTGTCTTGCCCCTGATTATAGGGGGATTGCTTCTACTATGTCTCTATTTAATTTGATATTGGCTATTGGTTTACTGTATATTGCTTTTATTAAGTTTAGGTTTAGGCCTTGAATTCCTGATCTCTCCAATACTTTTTTCATGAAAGAGCCTTGTATTTTGTCAAATGATTTTTCATCATCTAATGAGATGATCTTGTGACTTTTTCTTTGATTATATTTATATAGTTGATCATATTAATATATTTTTGTATATTAAACCAAACTTGCATCTCTGGGATGTAGCCTACTTGATAGTGGTTATTATGGTTTTGACGTGTTCTTTGATTTGGTTTGCAAGAATTATCTTGAGTATTTTTGCTTCAGTATTCAGAAGCAACATTGATCTAAAGTTCTCTCTCTCTCTCTTTTTTTTTTAGTTGGGTCCTTGTGTGATTTAGGTAACAGAGTAATTATTGCTTCATAGAATGAATTTGGTAGTGTTCCTTCTGTTTCTATTTTATATTAATATTAGCTCTTCTGTGAAGGTCTGATTGAATTCTATACTAAATACTTCTGGCTCTGGGCTTTTTTTGTTTGGGAGGTTTCTTAGACTTCATCTATTTCTCATCAATTTCTTTTAGATTTTCTAATTTTATTGAATATAGGCTTTTGCAGTAGGATCTGATAATTTTTTTAATTTCCTCAGTTTCTGTTGTTATTTCCCCTTTTCATTTCTGGTATGGTTAGTTTGGATATTTTCCCTGTGCCCTTAAGTTACTATGGCTATGGGTTTATCTTTCTTGTTGATTCTCTCAAAGAACCAGTTTTTGGTTTGTTGACTCTTTGTAGGGTTCTCTTTGTTTCTATTTGGATGATTTCAGCCCTGACTTTGACTATTTCCTGCCTTTTACTTGTCTTGGTTGTGTTTGCTTTCTTTTGTTCTAGAACTCTCAGGTTTGCTGTTAAGATGCTTGTGTAGGGTTTCTCCAATTTCTTTACCAAAGCACTTAGTGCTAAAAATTTTCCGCTTATCACTGCTTTCATAGTGTCCTATTAGTTTTGGTATTCTGTGTCTTTATTTTCATTGAATTCCAGGAAGTCTTTAATTTCTGTCTTTATTTCTTCCCTTACCTATTTGTCATTAAGTAGAGAATTGTTCAGTGTTTATAGGTATGTGGGTTTTCTGTTGTTTTTGTTGTCATTGACAATCAGCTTTAGTCCATGGTGATCTAATAGGATGGACAGGATAATTTTAATCTTCTCATATCTTTTGTGGCTTGTTTTGTGACAGATTATATGATCAATTTTGGAGAAGGTACCATGATGTGCTAAGGAAAAGGCACAATCTATGTTTTAGGGGAAGTGTTCTCTAGATTTCTTTTAAATCCATTTGGTTCATAACCTGTATTAGTTTTACTCTGTCTTGGTTTAGTTTCTGTTTCAATGACATGTCCATTATTGAGAGTGGGGTATTAAAGTCTCCTATTACTATTGTGTGGGGTTCATTGTATGTTATGACTTTTAGTAAAGGTTCTTTTATGACTGTGGGTGCCATTGCATTTGGGTCCTATATGTTCAATATTGAGACTTTTTTGCTTTGACCAATATGATGTATCCTTCTCCATCTGGCTTTATAACTTTCAGTTGAAAGTATATTTTAATGGATATTAGAGCATCAACTCCAGCTTGTTTCTTGTAATCTTTTCTTGAAAGACTTTTTTCCAACCTTTTTCTCTGAAGTAGTGTCTGTCTTTTTTATTCAGGTGATTTTCTTGTATGCAGCAAAATGCTGGATCTTTGTGGATATCCAGTCTATTCCCTACCTTCTTTTTATTGGGGAATCGAGTCAGTTTATATTAAAAGATATTAAAGACAGATGATTGTTACTTCCTGTTACGTTTATTGTTGTAGGTGGCATTGTGTGTATGTGGTTCTCTCCTTTTGGTTTGGTTGTGACATGATTAACATCTTTTTTTTTCTTTGGTGTAGGTACCCTCTTTGCTTTGTTATTTTCTTTCTAGAATCCATTGTAGGGCTAGATTTTTAGGTAGATATTTTTTTCACTTTGGTTTTGTCCTGGAATATTGTGATTTCTATATCTATGTTTATTGACAATTTGCTGGGTATAGTAGCCTGGACTGGCATTCATGTTGTCTTAGGGTCTTCATGCTCTCTGTCTAGGCTCTGATGGCTTTTATTGTCTCTGTTAAAAATTCTGCTATAAATCTTATAGGTCTACCTTTTATGTTACTTGGCCTTTTCCACTTGTAGCCTGTAATATTCTTTCTTTGTTCTGTGCGTTTAGTGTTTTGAATACTATGTGACAAAAGGGTTTTCTTTTCTGGTCCAATTTATTTGGTGTTCTGTGTCTTCTTGTACATTTATTGCCATCTCTTTCTTTAGATTGGGGAAGTGTTCTATGATTTTGTTAATGATGTTTTTGGGTCTTTTGAGCTCAGAAGTCACTTTCCTCTCTTCCTATTATTCTTAGATTTGGTCTTTTCATTGTGTACTGGATTTCCTGGATGTTTGTGTTGGGAGTTTTTTATGTTTTGAATTTCCTTTGACAGTTGTGTCAATATCTTCTAAGGTATTTTCTACATCTGAGATTCTTTCTCCTATCTCCTGTGCTCTGTTGGTGATGCTTGCATCTGTAGCTCCTGACCTTTTTCTTATGTTTTCCATTTCAAGGATTGCCTCCAGTTGTGTTTTCTTTATTATTTCCACTTCCACTTTTAGGTCTTGGAGCACTTTGTTCAATTCCTTCACCTGTTAGATCCCATTTTCTTATATTTCTTAATGGGCTTATTTGTTTTCTCATTAAGGGCTGTTTACCAGGATTTTCCTGTATTTCTTTCAGTGAGTTATTTATATCCACTTTAAAGAACTCCATTATCTTTATGATATAGGATTTTAGGTCAGCTTCCTGATTTTATGGTGTTTTGACATATCCATGGCTTCCTTTGGTGGGAGAACTGGGTCCTGATGATGCCAAAATATAATGGCTTCTGTTGCTTATGTTCATGTGCTTGCCTCTCACCATCTTGTTATCAGTGGTGTTAGCTGCTCTGGATATCTGTCTGTAGCCTGACTTTGTGTCCCTACGGTGCTGTAGGTCTCCTAGGAAACCTGTGGCTCTGGCTGTAGCAGAACTCCTGTAAGGCTTTCAGACTGTGGGGTCTTCAGAGTTGCATGTATACCATTGACCTGTTGCCCTTGCTGCAGTGGCTATTATGGGAGGCCTTCTGCCTGAGGCATCTTCATGGTACCAACAAGCTGTTGCCCCTCTGTAGCTCTTCTTTTGGGAGACATTCAGACTATGGGATCTGTTGCTGTGTGTGCAGCAGACCTCCTAGGAGGCTTTCAGACTGTTTGGTCAGTTGCCTGGCATGCAGTGGAACTATTAGGAGACCTTCAGGCTGTGGTGTCTGTTTTCCTGCATGCAGCAGAATTCCTGGGAGGTCTTACACTGTTGTTTCTTCAGAGGAGCAGACAAGCTAATGGCATAGACCAAAAGGGGAGTGAAATTTGGGGAGTTAGTGGTCTCAGGGTTGATGAGACCTGACTCTGCTCCTGAGGATTCCCACTGGATGCCCCATATACAGTGGAACTCCTGGGAGGCTTTCATATTGTGATGTCTTCAGAGGAGGAAACAAACTGGTGATCTTTAGAGATTGCCTTCAATCTGCAAGCTTCTCTCTGTACTATCTTTTTCTCATACAACAATCATGGGAACTAAATTGCACTTATTCATCATTTATGTATCTTTGCATTCTTTCTACCTCAGAGTTCTTTGAGCTAGTTATTTATGCAGATGTTTCTTGATGTTATGTTTTCCTTTTCTGTGTGCACGTCACCAATAGTGGGGTTTCTAATTCAAACTGTTATTTCATATTTCCCTTTGAGTAAAAACCTAAAGTTTTCAAAAGATAATATACATTTTAATAGCTATAAGTTCCTTTATTTACTTTTGATTTTTAAGGTCTTATGCCAAATATAAGGCAGTTTTGCTTACATATGAGTCTGCATAATCTGGACATCAAAGCTCATACTTAATATAAATGCAACTTTTCTGTTAGGAAATTGACTTGATCATTGTGGGTGATTATATTAAAGTGATCATAATTAAAGTTTTTAAGTATTATACAAAGAAATATTTTTTAAATTTGTTACTCATTTTGGAAAGCTGAATAACACTGTATTTTATAAATTGTCAGGAGCCATCTTGTTGAAGCTAAAAATTAGCAGGTAATCTTCCTCAGATGGTTCTACCATGTACTGTAAATCTATGATGGTTTTGATTCTTTAGGTAAGGCTGAGAAGATTATATTTGAGAAAAGATTTTTGAGATTAATTAACTTTCCTGTTATTATTAAATATATACTAAGGTATATATTTAGTAAAGTATATGGCCCACAGTTGAGGGATGGGGCCTCTCACACATCTCAAATTTTGAAACCAGATTTGTTCCCATCTAAAGGAAATTCAGGAACAAAAATGGAGCAGTAGCTGAAAGAAAGGCTTTCCAGAGACTACTCCACCATAAAATCCATTCTATCCACAGACACCAAACCCCAACACTATTGATAATGCAAAGAAGTACTTACAGATAGGAACCTGGTATGACTGTCCTCTAAGAGGCTCTGCCAGCACCAGACTAAGACCAAAGCAGTTATGCACAGCCAATCTTTGGACCAAGCCAGGAAATCATAATGGAAGAGTTAGGGGAAGGGCTGAAGGAGATGAATGGGATTGCAAATCCACTGGAAGAACAACAATATGAATTAACCAGACCCTCAGAGCTCTCAGAAACTAAACCTTCAACCAAATACACATCAGATGGATCATGGCTCCGGCTACATTTATACCAAAGGAATGCCTCATCTGGCATCAGTGGAAGTGGAGGCACTTAGTCCTGTGGAAATTTGATATGCCAGAAAGGGGGGACTCCTGAGGCATGAGGTAGGAATGAGGAGATGGGTGGGGAAACCCCCTCATAGAGATAATTTGTGGAGGGTAGACTGGGAAGAGGGATAACTTTTATAAGGAAAACTGTTAAAATGATTGATAAAAAAGATTCAGTGTACTTGGTTTTACTTGAGGTCTTTGATCCACTTGGACTTGAGCATTGTGCAAGGTGATAAATATGGATCTACTTCCATTCTACTACATACAGACCTTCAGTTAAACCAACACCATTCATTGAAGATATTTTCAAGCCATAAATGCTACATGATTAGAAAAAAAGCATGAAACTGCATTACAAAGGGAGATGAGTGTTTTTGTCTGGTTGGTATCAATACAGAGAATGCTAGTGCTTTTTATAATGTTGTTGTACAGTTTAGATGCACTGAAGGCCATCTAGAGAACATGATGATATCAAGATGAGAGAAAACAATAATTATGTTTTATGATCCTATCTGGGTATTCAAATCTATAACCCTGTTGACAATCCTGTAGCACACCATCTTTGCAGACATCATTGGGACAAGTCAAAGCTCCTCTTTCCCCAGTCCCCAGGCTAGATCCTTAGCCTGCAGGCCCTGGGTCTATTCTCATCTCTTCTGCAACTCCCAGCTGTGCCTTGAAGTCCAAGTGTCAGAGAAGCCCCTAGGCCTCAGCTTTGTTGCATATCAGACTGTGTTTTCCCACACTGGAGTGGTGGTGCTTCCCTACAGTCCAGTGCCTACTCTTATTGCAGTGTGAGATAAGCACAGACAAATTTCCCATGTTCCACCTCCCCAAGAGGCCTTGCCTATCAGCACAGATGTGGACCCACATCATCATATGACCAGAAACAGCAAACCTGGTAGAAGAAGAAATAGGGAATAGCCTTGAATGCCTTGGCACAGGAGACAATTTCCTAAACAGATCTTTGATATTGTAGGCATTAATGCTGACAATTAATAAATGAGACCTCATGAAAGTTAAAAGCTTCCTGAAGATAAAGGACATGGTAAATAGGACAAAATGGCAGACTACCAAATGGGAAAAAGATTTTCACAAACTTCACATATGACAAAGGACTAATATCTAAAATACATAAACAAAGATGTGACATCAACCAAAATAATTATGAAATTATTTTTAAAAAACTATACAAATCTAAACAAAGAATTCTTAATAGATAAATCTTAATTATTTGAGAAACACTTAAAGAATAGAAATGTTCAACATCCTTATTTATCAGGAAAATGTGTATCAAAACTATTATGATATTTAATCATATACCTGTCAGAATAGGTAAAGATCAATTGCATGAGTGAGAGTTAATGCTATCCAGGATGTGAACCAATGGTAACACTCCTGTATTGCTGTTGGGAATGCAAACTTACACAGAAAGATAATTTAATTGAAATGAATACAGAATTTCCTCAGAAAACTTGGATTAATCTATTTCAAGACTCAGCTTTTCTATATTTAGTCATATACTTAAAAGATGACCCATTCTAGCACAAGGACACTTGCTCAATTTTATTCATAGTAGTTTTTTTTTTTCAAAATTGCCAGAAATAGGACACAACCTAGATGCATCTCCACTAAGAAAGAGATAAAGAAATTGTGATTCTTTACAGAGTAGGGTATTAATCAGCTGTTACAAAAATGACATCATGAAATTTTCAGGCAAATGGATGGAACTAGAAAAAAAACATCATTAGTGAGGTAACCCAGACCCAGAAAGACAAACATGGTATGTACTAAGGTATCAGTGTATATTAGCTATTAAGTAAAAGATAATCATTCTATAATCCACATACCATGACAGGTTAAATAACGAGTGGGATGAAACAAGGGTATAAGGGAAGAGATGATTGGAACTGGTTATGGTTTGGAAATGTTTGTGAAAATCTAGTGCAACAGAAACTCCATGGGATATAACAAGGGGACCCTAGGGAGGACTCCTAGCATTAGGTAATAATAAGGCTGAATTAGACACTTTTGTCATCAGACAAGGATTCTAGTAGTGGGACTAGGACACCAACTCAGGCATAAAACATTCAGCCTACAATTTGTCCTTCCTGGAAAATGTTCTGGAGTAATGTCAGCTCAGAACTTGTGAGGCTAACCAACCACTGACTGGGGTAAATTGAGTCTCATGCCAAGTAAGGGGGCATAGGTGGGACACTGTCTAGATATAGATGACCAGGAATTGAATGTTGAACATCCCAAGGACTCATAGTAGAGATGAACACAACTACCAAAAAAGAAATCATTTAAATTAGTTCTAATTATATTCTGCTATATTAGTGCCTACTCTAGTTGTCCTCAAAGGGATTACTAAGGCAGTAGAATGAGGCAGAGACAGACCTACAGCCAAAAATATGTAGAGTTAAGAAACAGGACAAGAGAAGGTGAGGTAAGATTGTTGGTGACAGAGGGGATAAAGACACCATGAGCTCATGACACACAGAATCAACTACATGGGGCTCATAGTACATACAGAGATTGTAGATGCAATTTCATAGCCTACATGGGTCTTCACTAGGTTCTCTGAAAATATATTATGGTTGATTGGATTGGTGTTCTTGTAGGACCTCTAAATGTGGGAGTGGGGTGTGTCTTTCTTTTCCCTGCTCTTTTTTTTTTTTTTTTTTTTTTTGAGACAGGGTTTCTCTGTGTAGCCCTGGCTGTCCTAGAACTCACTCTGTAGACCAGGATGGCCTCGAACTCAGAAATCCACCTACCTCTGCCTCCCAAGTGCTGGGATTAAAGGTGTGTGCCACCACTGCCTGGCTTTCCTTGCTCTTCTTATTAAGAACATTTTTTTCTTATTAAGTTTTCTCATCCTGCTTTGATATGAGGGCTTATGTCTAGTCTTAATAGATCTTGTTATGGCATGATCAGTTCATACCCTTGGGAAAGCTTTTTTTTTTTTTTTTTTTTTGAGACAGGTTTTCTCTGTATAACCCTGGCTGTCCTGGAACTTACTCTGTAGACCAGGCTGGCCTCGAACTCAGAAATCTTACTGCCTCTGCCTCCCAAGTGCTGAGATTAAAGGCGTGCACCACCACTGCCCGGCCCTGGACAGCATTTTTTTGTTTTGTGATTTTATTTATTTGTTTTGTGAAGGCAAAGAACAGGGCAGTGTATCCTAATGGGGTGGTTAATGAGTAGAATAGGGGGATTCGAGGGAAGGGAGCACCCTGTCAGGATGTATTGTATGAAAGAAGAATAAATATAAAGAAAAAATGGAAAAAGAGATTCTATTGCTTCCTATGATTAGTTCCCTTCCTTCCAGTCTCCCTTTTGTTTGTATAATTGTGTGTGTTTACATACATAAATTCTGTGTGTGAGAGCAAACTCTCCTTTCCATGACATGTAAGAGCTGAATTATATTCATAAAGAAAAATAAGTAAATTTGTTTTTCTAGACTTTGCATTGTCTGTTGAAATGTTCCTACTATTTTTTGTACTTCCTCAATGGAGGAAAAGATGAACAATGTTTAGCAGTCTGATATATTTATATACTGCTCACTTTGCTGTATTTTGTTTGCAGGGAACAGCAGTAATGATATCACTGTCATCAGTGCTGTATGACAGTAAGGAGTTCCCCAACCCAGAGATGTTTGACCCCGAACACTTTCTAGATGGCAATGGAAACTTTAAGAAAAGTGGCTACTTCATGCCTTTCTCAGCAGGTAATAGAAACTCATTCCCAGGACTCCATTGACATGAGGATCTCTGGGGCCTTATACAGTGGCTCCCAGTTGCTGGCATATGTGCAGTTTGTGCATGATCATCACCATTACTCCCAGTGTCCATACACTGTCTTTGGTAACGAAGACACTTTTTCCTTGATAGAATCAAATATTAAAGGTTCACTTTGTTCACATTTTCCTAGCCATCCAAGTGGTTGTACACTTGCAATTTTGTTTTATGTACATCCTGGGGATACAAAAGATATTATCCTAGAGAATAAATGCCAGTTAGGCTTTTATCAACCACCATTAATGTAAAAACACAACCATAATTTGAATGTATATCTTCATTGTGTCACTCCCATCCAGACTCAGCTATTCAGAAAAAAATAAAAAACTAAAAACTAAAGTAAATAATATAAAAACACCAGAAATGATACAATAAGTATAAAGTCCATGTAGGGAAGTAGATGAACAAACAGGCTGATATAGTTGGACTTGAGGTTGAAGAGAATTACGTATCACTGAAGAAGTGTGCTGCTTTGGAGAAATCTCCACAATTTTTGTTCTCTAATATCTTAAATTTAAAATGCAAAATTGAATCAATCTTTTAATTGATAAATTCCTACTTTCTACAAAGAATAAAAGTGATAGACATAAGAAACAATGAATAATATTTTAGATCTCATTTTTTATTGTTTTAGTTTCATTAATCTATACAAGGCCTTTGATTAAAACCACCCCAATATTTCAACACAACCATCACATGTATATAACACATGATAGGCCAAATTGTTTTTTCCAACTTTGTACACTTTTTTAAAATTACTGAGTGCAATATGTCCTGTTATATGTTAATTGCTTTAACGACAACCTCTGAAGTATCAGTAACCCACAAATGGCCTAATTGTTGAATAAACATGGCTTTCCCTCTTGGTAATCTGTAGCTTACAGTAACTCTCCATTAGGATTAATGCTTTGTTAGCACATTTCCTGTCATTGTTGGAACTTTGGCTGGTGCTTGACATTCTTAAAAAGGTAATAAAGAGCTTGATAATTAAGAGAACATGCAACTCTTGACATAAACCTGAGTAGAATGCTCAGCACTTACCTTGGGTACTAACCACCACCTGTATTTCCTCTTCCAGGGGACGTTGAGGCGTCTTCTGAACTCCCTATATATCTAACTTTGAAATTCACTCAAGCTCACATGCAAGCACTATACACATTTATTTATGTAAAAGAAGATAATGAAACACAGATAGACAATACTTTCAGGTCCAGATAAAAGAAACTTCCAGGCCACCATGATATCATGGAAACCTCATGATTGTGGTAGAAGACTATGCTGGGATCATGGGCTTCCCTGCTGCTCCACCAATGAGGATACTTTTTGTGAATATCACATCCCCATAACTAAAGTGTGTGTTTAGGCTGTTGATGTGGATGCATGTTTATTCATGAAGTGATTTTGATAACAAACTCATAAGATGACTCTTTCAGGCTATTTGATTTTGTGTCAATACCATCTTGATTTTATTACTATAGCTCTGTAGTACAATTTGAGGTCAGTGCTATATCTCTGTTCATTTTTTATCATTCAGGATTGTTTTAGATATCACGGATATTTTGTATTTCTTCTATATCAAGCAGAAAATTCTTCATTGTGTTGGGATTTTAATGAGGATACTGCTGAATCTGTAGGTTGCTCTTGTTAGGATAAATGTTTTTTACTCTATTAATCCTTCTGATATGTGAGCATTGGGGATATTTTCATCTTCCGATTTCTTCTTCAATTTATTACTTCTATAACTTAAATTTTTGTCTTTTAAGTATTTCATTTGCTTTTTCAGAGATATCCTAAGATGTTTTCTGTTGTTACTATTGTGCAGTGTATTGTTGCTGTGATTCCTATCACAGTATAGTTGTCATTTGTATATAGATAGACTGTTGATATTTGTGTATTAATTTTGTATTCTGATACTTTCCTTAAAGAGATATCAGCTACTGAAGAGATTTTAGGGTTTTATACATACAGTCTTATTACCTGCAATTAAGGATATTTTGAAATATTTCTTTCCTAATTGTATTGCCTTAATCTCCTTCAATAGTCTCATTACTCTAGCATAGAATCAAATCTTATAATGAATAAATATGGAGAGAGTGGACATTCTCTTCTTGTTCCTGATTTCAGTAAAATTGCTTTAAGACTTTCTGTTTAGGTTGATTTAGGCTCTGCGTTGGCCTTAAATTAACTTTTATTAAGTTGAGTAAAGTTCCTTCTGTTTTTAATCTCTCCAGGTCTTTTCTCATGAAGGAATGCTATGTTTCAGCAAAAGCCTCTTGAATGAAATTATCGTGATGTTCTTATATTTTAGTATGTTTATGTCATAGATTACATTGATTTATGTATGTCAAACCATCACTTCATCTCTGGGATGTAGACTACTTGATAATCTTTTTGAGAATTTTAGTATTTTGTAAGCAAGTAATTTTGCTGAGAATATTTACATCTATTATTGTAAGACAATTTAGTTTGTCATTCTCTTTTATATTTGGGTCTTTAGTTGGCTTAGGCATCTAGGTAACTGTGACCTCACAATATAAATTAGGCAATTCCTTTTTTTCTATTCTGGAGAATAATTTTGGGATTATTGGCTTTAATATTCTTTGAAAGTGGTAGAATTCTTTCCCTCTGACCCTGAACTTGTTTTGTTAGGAGACTTTTAATTACTACTCCCCTTTCAGTGTGAGTAATAAGTGTGAAGCTTGATTATACTTTTATATAGGTGGAATAATTCAAGAACTTAAAACTTTCTCTTAGTTTTTCCAACTTGGTGAGGTACACATATTTATAGCATTCCTTTATGTTTTATTGGATTTTTTATCATTAGTTACATTTAAAATATTATCCCCTTTCCCAGTTTCTCCCCAGATGTTCTAACACATCCCCCTCTCCCTGCTTCTATGAGGGTGTTCCCCCAACCACCCATCCACTCCGGCCAACCTGCCCTCACATTCCCCTACACTAGGACATCCAGCCTTCTCAGGATCAAGGGCCTCTTCTCACATTGGTGCCTGAAAAGTCCATCTTCGGCTACATGTATAGTTGGAGCCATGGGTCCCTCCATGAATACTTCCTGGTTGGTGGTTTACTCCTTAGAAGATCTGGGGTGTTTTCTTGCTTGATATTGTGGTTCTTCCTATGAGGATGCAAACCCCTTCAACTCTTTCAGCCCTTTCTGTATGTCCTCCACTGAAGACCCTATGCTCAGTCCAGTAGTTGGCTGCAAGCATCTCCCTCTGTAGTTTTCAGGCTCTGGCAGAGCCTCTCTGGAGACAGCTATATCAGCCTTCTGTCAGCATGTACTTTTTGGCATCCACAATACTGTCTGTTTGGTTACTGTATATGGGATGGATTCCCAGGTGGAACACTCTAGGGATGGCCTTTCTTTCAGTCTCTGGTCTACACTTTGTCTTCGTATTTGCTCCAATGAGTATTTTGTTCCCTCTTCTTAGAAGAGCCAAAGCACCCACACTTTGGTCTTCCTTTTCTTGAGCTTCATGTGGTCTGTGAATTGTATATTGGATATTCTGAGGTTTTGGGCTAATATCCACTTAAATGTGAGAGCATACCATGTGTATTCTTTTTTATTGAGTTAACTCACACAGGATAATATTTTCTAGTTCCATCCATTTGCCTAAGAATTTCATGAATTCATTTTTTTAAATAGCTGAGTAGTACTCCATTGTGTAAATGTACCATATTTTCTGTATTCTGTCCTCTGTTGAGAGACATCTGGGTTCTTTCTTGCTTCTGGCTATTATAAATAAGGCTGTTGTGAACAGAGTGGAGCATGTATCATTGTTATATGTTGGAGCATGTTTTGGGTATATGCCCAGGAGTGGAATAGCTGGGTCCTCATGTAGTTCTATGTCCAATTTTCTGAGGAACTGCCAGACTGATTTCCACAGGGGTTGTACCATCTTGCAATCCCACCAACAATGGAGGAGTATTCTTCTTTCTCCAGATCCTTGACATCATCTGCTGTCACCTGAGTCTTTGATTATACACATTCTGACTGGTTTGAGGTGAATCTCAGAGTTGTTTTGATTTGCATTTCCATGATGACTAAGGATGTTAGACATTTCTTTATGTGCTTCCTACCCATTTGATATTCCCCAGTTGAAAATTCTTTGTTTAGCTCTGTACTCCATTTTTAATAGGATTATTTGATTCTCTGGAGTGTAACTTCTGGAGTTCTTTGTATATACTGGATATAAATTCCCTATCAGATATAGGATTGGTAAATATCCTTTCCAATCAGTTAGTTGCCATTTTGTCCTTTTGACAGTGTCCTTTGCCTTACAGAAGCTTTGCAATTTTATAAGGTCCCATTTGTCTATTGTTGATCTTAGAGCATAAGTCATTGGTGTTTTGTTCAGGAAGTTTTCCTGTATGCCCATGTGTTCCAAGATCTTCCCCACTTTCTCTTCTATTAGCATCAGTGTATCTGGTTTTATGTGGAGGTCCTTGATTCACTTGGACTTGGGCTTTGTACAAGGAGATAAGAATGGATGAATTTGGATTCTTGTACATGCTGGCCTTCAGTTGAACCAGCACCATTTGTCAAAAATGTTGTCTTTTTTTCCACTGGATGGTTTTAGCTCCTTTGTCAAAAATCAAGTGATCATAGTTGTGTGGTTTCATTTCTGGGTCTTCAATTTTATTCCCTTGATCTTCCTCCTTGTCTCTGTACCAAAACCATACAGTTATTTTTATCACTATTGCTCTGTAGTACAGCTTGAAGTCATGGATGGTGAATCCCCCAGAAATTCTTTTATTGTTGAATATAATTTTAGCTATTCTGGATTTTTTGTTATTCCAAATAAATTTTCAAATTGCTCTTTCTAACTATATGAAGAATTGAGCTGGAATTTTGATGGGGATTGCATTGAATATGTAGATTGCATTCAACAAGATGTCCATTTTTACTATATTAAATCTGCTAATGCATGAGCATGGGAGATATTTCCATCTTCTAAGATCTTATTCAATTTCTTTCTTCAGACTTGAAGTTCTTGACATACAGATATTCTTTTATAATCCTCTGGATTTGCTCACTGTCTATTCTGATTGTGGGGTGAAAGGCTTTGGCTTGCTGAAACATGGCTAACCCTACCCTTGTGGTCAGGAAGAGTGTTGGTTCCCATGAGAACTGTTTGCCAATTTCCTGACCCCTGCAGGATGTTTTGCTCAAGTGGGCTAAGAATCATGAGACCAAGACGTTCCCTTAGATAGCATTGCTGGCTTCCTGTTGTTTTGCTTAACCTTGTGTAAATGACTATATAAGAGCTCTGGAAATAAACAGCTTTGGCATATGGCTTCCAAAAGACCCGAGTGTCTTTTCAATCTGCAGGCCCTCGTCCAGACTAGTTCGTCTCCTATGCGGGTGTAGGTGACAGTGATATCTCATTTTCAACTCTAATTTTATTAACTTGGATTTCCTGTCTTCAACTTTTAGTTCATTTTACCAAGTGTTCATTAATTTTTTTCAAAGAGTCAACACTTCCTTTCATTGATTCTTTGTATTGTTTTGCTGTTGTTGTGTCTATTTTGGTGATTTCAGCCCTGATTTTGATTGTTTCCTCCCATTTATATCTTCTGAATGTTATTTCTTCTTTCCAATATGGAGTTAATATGAGCCAGGCCACTCCCCCTTTCTCCAATTCTCTTGCTCTGTTTGTTTTGATACACAGTTCTATGTCTTTGCCTCTTAGGAGTAACTTTATTCTCTGCCAGAGCCTGAAATATACAGAGAAGGATGCTTGCAGTCAACCATTGTACTGATCATAGGGTCCCCAGTGGAGGACTTAGAGAAAAGACTGAAGGAGCTGAAGGGGTTTGCAATACCATAGGTAGAATAACAAAATCAACCAACCAGACCTTCCAGGGACTAAATCAACCAACAGTATACATGGAAGGTACCATGGCTCTAGCTACATATGTAGCAGTGGACAGCCTTGTCAGACATCAATGGGAGAAGCCCTTGGACCTGTGAAGGCTTGATGCTCCAGTGTAGGGGAATGTTAGGGCAGGGAGGTGGGAGTGAGTGGGTGAGGGGAGCATGCTCTCATAGAAGCATGGGGAGAGAAGATGGGATAAAGTGTTTCTGGGGGAGGGGAATCAGGAAACACCATAACATTTGAAAGGTAAATTTAAAAAAATCCAATAATTTTTTTAAAAAGGAATGAATTTATTATGTGTCATTAGAGTTTTCATTATCATTCAAGTTTTTATTGGATATTTTATTTATTTATATTTCAAATATTATCTCCTTTCGTTGTTTCCACTCCATAACCTACCCCATCACATTCTTCCCCTTTGCTTCTGTGTGGGTGCTCCCTCCCTACTTTTGCCTCACTGCCTTTGCAGTCACCCATGCTGGGCATCAAGCCTTAACAAGACCATGTACTTCTCCTCACGTTGATGCCAGATAGAACCATCCTTAGCTGCATATGCATCTGGAGCCATGGGGCCCTCCATGTATACTCTTTGGTTGGTGGTTTAGTCCCTGGAACTATTTGGGAGGTCTGTTTCTTTGATATTATAGTTCTTCCTATGGGGTTGTTGACACATTCAGTTCCCTCAGTCCTTTATCTAACTACTTCACTGGGGTCCATTGCTCAGTCAGGTAGTTGACTGTGAGCACCTGCATCTGTATTGGTGAGCCTCTGGCAGAGCCTCTCAGTAAACAGCTATATCAGGTTCCTGTCAGCAAATACTTCTTGGCATCAGCAATAGTTACAGGTTTTGGTGCCTAAATATGGTATGGACCCCAAGTCGAGCAGTCTCTGAATGATATTTCCTTCAGCCTCTGCTCCACTCTTTGTCCCTGTATTTCCTTTAGACAAGAGCAATTCTTGGTTAAATTTCTTAAGATGGTTGGGTGACCTCCATCTCTCAAATGGTGGCAGTGCTAACTTCTGGATATGCTCTCTCCAGCTTCTCCCTCCTTGTTGTTAAGTATTTCAGCTAATGTTCATTCCAATGGGTCCTAGGAGCCTCTTGCCTTACTGGCATCTAGAACTTTCATGTTCCCCATCTCCCATTTCTACAACTGTATTCAATTTCCTGACATTCCATACCTCTCCACTGTCTTCTTCCACATCTAATCATGCTCCCCTTTCCCTCCATCTCCTTTCTCCCTCCCAAATCACACCTAGCCTCTACCTCCCATGATTATTTTGTTCCCCCTTGTAAGTAGAAACGAAGCATACACACATTGGTCATCCTTCTTCTTGACCCTTATATGGTCTGTGATTTATATTGTCTGTGAATTGTATCATGTATATTCCAAGCTATTAACCTGATATCCACTTATCAGATCCATCCATTTTACTGTGAATTTCAAGAAGTCATTGTTTTTAATAGCTGAGTAGTGCTCCATTTTATAAATTTACCACATAATTTCTTTTTTACATGTTTTTCTCTCAGAATTGACTTAATCTATTTCTATGACTTTGTTAACCTTCTGTGGTTTCAGTTGTTGTGGGTATCCATCTTTATTCCTTAGAAATCAGATGGTTTTCATGATGATGCTTTAATTTTGTTACATTTTTTCAGACCTGTTTTGTTTCCAAGTATGTGTTCACTTTTGGATAAAGTTCCATGAGCTTCTGAGAATAAAGTATATATTTTGGTATTAATTTGAAATATTTGTGAATATCTGCCAGGTTCATTTGATTTATGCTGTCATTTATCTTCAACATTTCTGTTTTGTTTTTCTATGGATGACCCAGCTTCAACAATATATTTCTTAACATTATATGTTAGCAGGGAAAAAGTATGTCTCACCTTTGTCTATTTGCTTAAGTAGTTACCAATACCACCATCAATACATCTAACTATACATCCAATAACTCATTCAAATTTGTTCTCTTATGCCTGTTGCAAACACAGTAACTCTCAAACTCATTTATATACAAGACATAGTTACCTTCTTTCATTCTTTTTTTTTCCCATAGGAAAATAGATATGTGTGGGAGAGAGCCTTGCCCGCATGGAGCTGTTTCTATTCCTAACCACCATTTTACAGAATTTCAAACTGAAATCTCTGGTTGATCCAAAGGACTTTGATACAACACCAGTAGGTTCCAGACTTTTTTCAATGCCTCCCACTTTCCAAATGTGTTTCATCCCTGTCTAATGAAGACCAGAAAACATAAATGAAGATTAGGAAAGCTTACACCATGATGTTTTCTTACGTTATCCACAGAAGCCTTTATTTACCGCTGAAGAAAAAGTCACTGCAAATAAAAGACTTTTTCTATGATTCCCTGTTCTTAACCCTATTTTGGGAGCACCTAAAAGAAAAAAACCAAAGATTGAATTCTGACCTCTTCATATGCCTTTACAGTTACACACACACACACACACACACACACACACACACACGGCCTATACTCTTCCCCTGTAATTACATAGGGGAACGAAAGTATTGGTGAGAAAGATATGAGAAATCTCTTTAGCTAGGCATCACCTAACGTTACTGAAATATTTACATTTGAAACAGATAAACTGTGATCAGTAGTAGTTTCACACTGTACAGAAACAAGGATAGAATACACTGGCTGGGTGAGGCCAATCCTGCTTTGTTGTCACCTGGATCAAAATTAAAACATTGTAAATTTGTCTTCTGTCTTAAACCTTTGTATTTTGTTTTCATATTGTTTACCTTGTCTCTGAGTTCCTCCCTTCATTCCTGCAATCCTCACAGCCAAATAAAAGGCCAATGGCTAATGGCTTTAGAGCAGAATTGTATGAGACCTTTAAAGAAAAGCTAATACCAGTACTCCTCAAACTATTCCACAAAATAGAAATAGAAGGAACACCACCTAATTCATTCTACGAAGCCATATTTGATAAGATACCTAAATCACATAAAGACCCAACAAAGAAAGATAACTTCAGGCCAATTTCACTTATTAATATCAATGCAAATATACTCAATAAAATTCTTGTAAGTTGAATCTAATAAATCATTAAACCCATTATTCACCATGACCAAGAAGGCCTCCTTCCAGAAATGGAGGAATGTGTCAATACACAAAACTCCATCATCTTAAAAAATCTATATAAACAAACTCAATTGGAAAGTACATGATTATCTCATTAGATTATGAAAATACAACAAACCTTCAGGTTAAAAGCCTTGGAGAGATCAGGAACTCATGGCACATACCTATACAAAATAAAAGAAACATATAGCAAAACAACAACCAACATCAAATTAAATGGAGAATAACTAAAAGCATATCCACTAAATCAGGGACAGGACAAAGCTACCCACTCTCTTACTATCACATTTAGTACATGAAGTTCTAGCCAGACCAATTGGATAAGAAAAGGAGATCGAGGGGACACATACTGGAAAGTAAAATCTCAAAGTATTACTATTTTCATATAATATATTTTCATATTTTCATATAATATGGTAGTATACACAGTGGACCCCCAAAATTCTGCCAGAAAACTCCTACAACTGATAAAAAAATCTTCGGCAACATAGATGAATATAAAATTAACTCAAACAAATCAGTAGCCTATCTTTATATAAATGATAAACAAGATGAGAGAGAAATCAGGCAATATTATTTATAATAACCATAAAAATATAAAATATCTTGCTGTAAATCTTACCAAACAAAAGAATGAATTGTATGACAAGAATTTCAAATCACTGAAGAAAGAAATAGAAGAAGGCCTCAGAAGATGGAAAGCTCTCTGATGCTCCTGAATTGGTAGAATTAACATAGTAAAAAGGACCATCTTTCCAACAGCATTCTACAGATTCAATGCAATCTCCATCACAATTCCTATGCAATTCTTTACAGATATGAAAAGAGAAATTCTTAACTTCATATTGAAAAGCAAATAATCCAGGGTATTCAAAGCAATCTCAAATATAAAATCCCTTCCATGGAAATCACCATCCCTGACCTCATGCTATACTACAAAACAATTGTGATAAATATCACTTGGTATTGGTACAGAGACAGGCAGGTCAATTAATGACATAGAATTGAAAACCCAGAAATAAACCCACACATCGATGGACTCTTGGTCTTTTACAAAGAAGCCAAAACAATATACTGGGCAAAAGAACACACCTTCAAAAAATGGTGTTGTTCTAACAGGCTGTTTGTATGTAGAAGAATGAAAATAGATACATATTTATCACCTTGCAAAAAGCTCAAGTCTGAGTGGATCAAAGACCTCCACATAAAACCAGATACACTGAATCTAAAAGAAGAGAAAATGCAAAGGACCATCAAACACATAGGCACAGGGAATTTTCCTGCACAGAACACTGGAGGCTCAGGCTCTAAGATCAAAATGGATAAATGGGACCCCCCTGAAACAGAAAAGCTTGTGTAAGGAAAAAGATACCTGATAAGTGGGTATTAGCCAAAAAGTACAAAATACTTAGGATAAAACCTACAGAACTTAAGGCATTTAACAGCATCCAAGTAAGGATGCTTCAATTCTACTTAGAAGGGGAAACAAAATAATCAAGGAAGTGAGTTACCTTGGTGGGAGAGGGGAGGGGATGTGCAAAAGGGGAAAAAGAGCAGGTATGGTTGTGGGAACTGGAGAGAAGGCATGGAAATATGTGGCCGCAGGGAGGAGAAGGTGGGGTCCCTTTACTAAGTTGCAGAGTCCTGGGAGGTGAGAGACTCTCACATTTCAATGGGCATTTCCTTAGCAAAAATGCCCAGCAATAGCAAGAGGGAACTCGAAGAGTCCACTTCCAGTAGATAGACATGGCCTCAAGTGGAGGGACAGAGTCACCAATCCACAGTCATAAACTTCTGACCCAGAAATGTTTTTATCTAAACAAACTACAGGGACAAAAATGGCGAAGAGACTGAAAGAAAGGCAATCCAGTGACCAGTCCAACTTGGGATCCATCTCATGTGAGTGGAGGGCACCAATGCCTGACACTAATACTGATGTTATGATGTGCTTACACACATGAACCTAGTCTGGCTGTCTTCTTTGAGGCCATCCCAGCAGCTGACTTTGATAGATGCAGATATATACACCCATCTATGGGACTGAACTTTAAGACACCTCTGGTTGAATTAGGGGAAGCATTGAAGAAAATGAAGAGGAGGGTGACTACACAGGAAGAGCAGCATTCTCAACTAACCCTGAACTCTGACTGCTCCCAGTGACTGAGCTACCAAACAGGCAGCAGCATACAGGTGTGAGTCAGAGGCCACTGGCACATATAGCAAAGGATTGCCTGTTCTGGCTTCAGTTGTAGAAGATATGTCTAATCCTCCAGAGACTTGAAGCCCCAGGGATGGGGGAGGTTTGTGGGAAGGGGGGGAATCTTTTTGGAGGTCAGGGAGAGGTGGAATGAGATGAGGAAGTATGGGATGGGCAACTGGGTTGGGGGTCAATGTCTAATGTAAAAAAATGAAATAATCTAAACTAACAAATAGACAAGATGTACTGGCAACTAACGAGTGCTGAGAGTAGGAAAGTCTTCTCCAGGGAATAGTTCACAAATTGGTTAGCAAATATTAAATGGCTAGCCCAGAAACTTACATATATATAAGTAAGGGTTAGGGTTAGGGTTAGGGTTAGGGTTAGGGTTAGGGTTAGGGTTTTGTATATATATAATACAAAATTTGCAGGTGATGTTATATCTTAAGAAGTACATATTATATACAAATATGTAAAAACCATTAATGAAGAAAGAATATGCACCAATCAAACAAATAACTAACATTAAATATGAGTTCTGAAAATATGAGTTCTGAAAGCTACAGTATCAACCAGACTGACAAAATAAGACCACTTGTGTAATAACTTGAATATTCTTGGTGTAACCAACCACTTTCTGAGTAGATTTAAGGTCCTATGGACAAGGTAGAGCTCATACCTAGAACTATTACTCGGGCAACACCGGTAGATACTGGGGAAGAGCCAACTATTACTATTTTAAAAACACACAGTACTTAACAGTCTCCTAAAGAAGCGAGTTGGTTTTATTTTAAAAAAAATAAACAAACAAAAAATTGAATGACGATTAACACAGTGACCCACAACTATTCAGGATGAAGAGACTAAGAGTTTGCAGAGATTTTAGTTTTGAGTAGAACTTTTTTTTTTTACTTCCTCCTTTCCAAGAGTCAGGAAGCACTGCAAAACAGGGGGCCAAAAAGATTGCAAGAGCCAGAGGTGAGGGAGGACTTCAAGGAAACCGTGTTTTCCAGAAAAAGGTGGCAACAGCATATGTGAACTCAACCAGTTTTGACAGAAAATGCAAGACAAGTGTTGTTCAGCAAGACAAAATGCCAGCAAATATGTGTCCAAGGAGGGTGATCACACTGTGTTGCCATGAGCTGAGGAGCTCTTAGTAATTGTAGCTTCCAGAAATAGTAGAATTGGTTTTCTTTAAAGGTATATTCTCTATTAGGTAAAGCACTATATACTAAAGAATATGTTTTGTACTTGATGGGGTAAAGTTGGCAGTTCTAGAATGAAGGACAATCTGTGAGAAGTTAGAGCAGAGGTGAATGTGATCGAAATGTATGAAATTCAAGGAATTAATAAAACATATTGTAAAGGATTCCCCCTCTCTAAGGGATTTATTTCTTGCATTATAGGAATGGAACAGCCACTGCAAACAAGGATAAAATTGAGAAGAACAACCTTTTTTCCCATGTGTAAAATGGTGCTGCTGTTAAAGAAATATACGTAACTTAATTATCCAAAGTCAAATGTGTGAATTTGGGGGAATATAGAGCAATGTGTCAGCCACAAATTACTGCTTACTGTGTTGTAAACTGCCAAGAGTCTGAGTCACTGAAGTATTATAATTATAAAAGCAAACTTTTCTGTACTCAATGCAATAAAACAGTGAAGACAATATTGACCAGATCCTTGTTAGTTTTTATTTTTTTTTAGGCTAGTTTGGTAGGCTTTGATCCATGGACAAGTCAGTAAATGTGGTGGATACATGTGAAAGGAATGTTTCTGTGCAGGGAAAGAGGTGAAGCTCAAGTCCTTCTGTACCATCTTCAGTCCTGGTTTTTGTCAACAATATAAATCTACAAATCTCAGTTTCTTATTCACAAGTGGGAATAATATTTCCTCAGAAAGAAATTGAACACACATGAAGAAGTAAATATAAGAAAGAAATAAGGAAAGATTGAAAATTCACAGAACTCCCTTCCCCTCCCTCCTTTTTTCCTGGTCTTCCCTCTGTTCTCCCCTCTTCTTCTTCTCCCTCCTATCCCTCTTCCTCTTTCTTTTCTTCCACCTCCTCTTCATCTTCATCATCTTCTTCATCCACTCCTCAACTTTCTCCTCCTCCTCCTATTCCTCCTTTTTTTCTGTTGCTGTTGCTGCTGCTGTCATATTTCACTAACATGAAGAGTTTGTTTGTGCTGAGGCCACTTGGACATATGTAGCAGAGTTATACCTAGTCTGGCCGCAGTGTGAGAAGCCACACTTAATCCTAGATGCTCTTGAGGCCCTAGGGATTTTAGGAGCCTGGTAGGTGGGAGAGCAACTTCTTAGAGGCAAGGGGAAGAGAAACTGTGGAAGGGGTTATTGAGGAAGTGGCAAGAAATGGAATGTATATAAATTAAAAAATAACTTGAATTTAAAAAAGAAATAGATATATCATGGTGATATCCATTGAGTATATATAATAAAAGCAAAAATTGGGTGGAAACTAGGAATAGTGTGAGAAAATTGAGAAGAAAACATAAGAGTGATCAAAGACAAAATGCATAATCTGCTATTAAGAATATCTTTATATTTTCAATCCAGCATCAAATAAATTTGCAAGAATAATATTTACTGAAAAGACAGTAAATATTTATTATAGCAATTCCATTAAAATCTGGGACATGACAAGGATGCCCACTCTCCCTATATCTATTCCAAATAATACTCATTATTCTAGCTAGAGCAATAAGACAACAAAAGGAGAACAAGGGGATACAAATTGACAAGGAAGACAATGTATCACTATTTTCAGGTAATATAATATACATAAGTGACCCCAAAAATTCTACTATAGAACTTCTTCTGCTGGTAAATAATTTCAGCAAACTGGCTGGATAGAAAATTAACTAAAAAAACAAACAAACAAAAACCAAAAACAAAACAAAACCAGTAGCCTTCCTTTATACAAATGATAAATGGAGTGAGAAAGAAATTAGGGAAACAAAACCCCTCACAATAGTCAGAAATAATATAAAATATCTTAGGGCAATTCTAATCAAACAACTGAAAACTCTGTATGACAAGGACTTCATGTCTCTTACCACAGAAATTGAAGATGATCTCAGAAAATGGAGAGATCTCCCATGCTTGTGAGTTGGCAGAATTAACATTTCTTAAAAGCTGATGATATCTGCCCTTAATGATTGAGAACATCATAATATGAACGGTAGAATTACTTTGTCTGGTTCCCTGTTATAAGTTTTCCTTGCTAAGCCCCTTGACTTAAGGGCAAGGCAAAAGGCAATCTCGAACTTTGAGTTAACCTTAAGTAAATCAGAGTAGGCCTGCAACAGCCACATGAGGAGCTCATTCTGCTATAATACTAGAACCCCCTCAAGGGACCACACAATTATGGCCAGGAGGGTTTTCCCTGGATCATACCCTTCCAGAGTTGATATGGAAAGGGGCAAGGGCTGAGGAAACACACGCAAGATCCAAAAGAATCCTGGTCTAGGAACAACCATATTTTTTTGGATGTAAAATAACTCTACTTTTAAAGAAATAAACTGAGCATCTTTCATTAATAAAAAGTGTGCAAAACTGCGGGATTTTAGAGCAACATCAAGACTGACAATGGACTTGCTTACTCATTTTAGTAGTTCAGTGCCTTCCTATCCTCATGGAGGATCAGTCACTCCTTTGGGATACCCTGTAATTCTCAAGGCCAAGCAATTTTAGCAAGAGCAAATTGTTATTTGAAGGGAGCATTTGCTCAGGCTACCTCCCCAGAATCCAAAAGCGATCCACACCTAGCCCTGGTGGAGGTCCTGTTCCATAAGAACTTTCTCTCCTTTGATGAGAAAAGGCTTAGCCCTGCTTATAAATTTTAGACATTTTTGTCATGGACACTCTACTCCCATTGTTTAGATGGAAGGAACCAATAACCTCTCTTTAGCAACTACTTGCCCTGCTTCTACCAGGGGACAAGTTTGTGCTTGTGTTTTCCCCCAGGACACAACTGTGCCAATATGTGTACACTTGAAATATGTTCACCTGGACATAGACCAGGGGGCGATAAGGAGACAGAAGATCAGAACCAAGAGACATAATGTACATTCTGTTTTTATTAACTTTTCTTCAGCCTTGGAAGAGAGCCAATGAACTCTGGGCTTTGGTGCCTCTGCTCCCCTCCATTCTTTTGCCTGTGGCAGTTAAGGTCCCAAGACTGCCTTGTTCCTTTCTACTCCAATGTGAGTTTGGGTTTGCCCTACATGGACTTAGTCATTACTACAGGAAAATTAGATGGTACCTGGTCATGGAGGAAATTCTCTGCTTTATCATGAATGTCTCCTCCATCAGCCCTTGCATCTAGCTACACAATATGACCATGGGGGATTTTTATGGTAATCTAATCTATGATGCCATGTTACCCATGGACTTCATGTTCTCCATACAGATTGAAAATTCCCAAAGGATCACCCAAGAATATCACATTTACCATGCCTCATTGCTCAAGGGTCCCTCAAATGCCCACTTTTGTGGGACCTTCTAGCCGTTGGAAAGACTGCCAGCCTACACTAGGTGGAACATTTGCCAGAAACTACCTGATATTGTCATCTAACCTCACCCTTGGCATATGGAGGTTTTCCTCACTCCATGCTCCCAATATTACTCCCTATGTTAACAGGGATCCCATTAGACTCTGATAGGACACCATTATGAGCAATTGGGATTTAAGTGACCCCTCAAATTTTCTTGATTTATGCCCCCTTACTCTCCTAAAATGTGGTCATCTCTTTAATGTGACAATATTAAGAGGCTGTTTGACCCCTTATAGATAGCTACTTACACTATAATTGGAGGAATTGTCATACTAATAATTATTTTGTTTAAGTGTATCACACAACATATCTCCAGGAAGCACATCACAAATCAGGTCACCTTGCATGTGCTGATGGCTCTTGAAAATCTCGATTGAGAACATCATAATATGAATGGTAGAATTTTTTTGTCTGGTTCCCTCTTATAAGTTTTCCTTGCTAAGCCTCTTGCCTTAAGGGCAAGGCAAAAGGCAATCTCGAACTTTGAGTTAACCTTAAGTAAATCAGAGTAGGCCTGCAACAGCCACATGAGGAGCTCATTCTGCTATAATACTAGAACCCCCTCAAGGGACCACACAATTATGGCCAGGAGGGTTTTCCCTGGATCATACTTTTCCAGAGTTGATATGGAAAGGGACAAGGGCTGAGGAAACACACGCAAGATCCAAAAGACTCCTGGTCTAGGAACAACCATGCTTTTGGATGTAAAATAATTCTATTTTTAAAGAAATAAACTGAGCATCTTTCATTAATAAAAAGTGTGCAAACTTGCAGGATTTTAGAGCAACATGAGTCATTCCCATATTACTGCTTATTCTGTTATAGAAAATGTAGATCGAAAAAAATGTTCAGTCACTAATGGTCTACAAATTCTAAAAAGCAAACTGTTACAAAATGCATCTTCTAAATAATGAGACTTTATTTAGCAACTCCTTATTTATTTTTGGTTTCTCCCGAATAGAGTGAATATTGAACCTTAGGATAAAGTCAGCACTGTTGATTTGTACAAGTGATTTGAATATATTTATTTAGGGACAGAGCAGACACATTTGGCATGGCCTTAAGCCCCAATCTAGCATCTGAAATCTCTGTTCTTGTCAAAGTGCTGAATCCCCAAGGCCCAGCATCTCATCTCCATAAGTAAAGATAAATAAACAAATAAATTATGATAGTAATGAAAGAAGAACAAATGTAAAGAAGAGAGTGAGAATTAGCTGAACCACTTTAATACTACTAATAAAATGTGATGTAAGCAAGTATCAAGAAGATAGTTACATATATTGAGAACATTTGCCAGTATCTGGTTAGTCTAATCAGAGCAAACATAATGACATCTTTACAGAAGGAGACTTTGCTTGAACAATGCCATTACTGCTCAAATAATAGATGTCATTCTTCGGAAATTTAAGTACTGGAAATGTATCCCTCTACTTATTTAATTTTGCATACTTTGGTCATTTTATACTACAATTTGGACCTCCATAGAGCACCTATGTTCTAATACTGCTTCACACATAACAAATCTTCATTATAGTGGACCAACTGTTTATGATTATTATAAATTGGAGAATTAAATGAACACAAGCAATATCTCAAAAGTGCCTCAAATTATAGAAGATAATTTTTCCCAAGAGATTTCATCTTTTGTCTTCTGTTCAGTTATGCTGAGCTAGCCTCATTTCTGAAACTATAGTTAGTAGAGAATCCTAATAACTTTAAAGGCTGAGGGAATATCTGCAACTACAAGATAATCACATTGAATTCTAAGTTCTTCCAGCTATGAGTTGGGAAAAAATTGTAGTCCTTCTGTTTCAGTACTGACAATTGAAAGTGTGTGTGTGTGTGTGTGTGTGTGTGTGTGTGTGTGCACGCGTGCGTGCACGCAAGCGCTCACCCACATGTATGTGCACACGTGAGAGAGAGAGGCAGAGGGGGGAGAAAGGGGGGAGAGGAAGAGAGAGAGAGAAAGGGAGATGGAGAAAGATAGTGAGAGGGAGGGGGAGGGGGAGGGGAGGGGGAGGGAGAGAGGGAGGGGGAGGTGGAGAGGGAGAGGGAGAATAGCCTAGGTCTTCCCTTGGATTTCACAGTGGTAAAAGCCATACAGCATTCCCTGGGTATCAACTTAATATAATTTCTTATTAAAATGTGTGTTACTAATATAAGGTATTTTTGTCTTTTGTATTAGCTGTGTTGATCAAAGCATATATTAGAGTTGTACTGCATTAATAGTTAAATCACATGTCCACATTATAAATTAGCAAGAATCAATTTAAATACAAAGGTAAACATTTATATGATCTTATGTCCATGTATTTCTAGCTTTTATAGGAAGTACTAGAAGAAGTATGAGTTTGAAGCAACCTGAGGTCCAAAGTGAGATTTTATTGAATAAATACATATTATGGCAAACACAAAATATCCATGCAATACAAATTTCCATGTTGACTCTACCTTACAAATGAAGACTTTTGAGGAATTTTTCTGTATCTAAAAGTTAACTCAAGTGATTGTGTCTCTGAGCAATGTAAGCATGTCTACTTATAAAATCTCACCAAAATATCTGCCCAAAAATACCTAGAGAGATACCTCTAAGAGAAAGGTTTGCATAGGTAAGGAAAGCTCCATAGTCCTCAACTCTACAAAAAGAAATACATACTTATAATCAACATTACACAGCCAGCAGGCAGTATTTTATATATTTACAAATATATATATGTGTATGTTTGTATTTATGTAAACTATATGTTTACAATATGTATATATATAAGCAATATATATGTATATATGTATGCATGCATATATATACACATGTATATGTATGTTTGCATATATATATATATATTATTAACTTGAAGAAAATTGTCATGGATTAGAAAGAAAATAAAGAATTGCAAATATTAGATGTTTGGGACAAAAAAAAGAAATAGGAAACTGACAGAATTTTAGTACAATTGCATTAATAAATAAATTTCAAAAATTACCTCAAGTATATTTCAAGTGATGAATGATCATATTTATTAGCAATATCTATCACAACTCAATAAAATTAAGCCAAAATCTCTTACAGACACTCTATAAAAATGACAAGGTAAAAAGAGCTTACTTTGTCTTTTCATTGAGAGAATGTCCATTTGGAAGTAAGCTAAACAGTGCCTAGTTGATTGTACAAATATGCCCAAACACAAAATATTGATTCTGGCGACACATCATAAAATCTCAGGACTGCCCGATTGCAACTGTGTCAGTAAGAAGGATCTGGTTGTGGTCTTAGTGCTCAGTTTGTCCTTTCTGCTTCTCCTCTCATGGAGACAGAGCTCTGGAAGAGGGAAGCTCCCTTCTGGCCCCACTCCTCTCCCAATTATTGGCAATTTCCTCCAGATAGATATGAAAGACATCCGTCAATCCATAGCCAATGTGAGTACATTGCAAAGGGAGATATAAGTTATGCTGCTTTCAATGAAATTATATTACTGGAAAAATGTGAAAATAAAACCCTCATCAATCATGGGGAAGAGTTCTCTGGAAGAGGAGGGTTCCCAATTCTTGATAAGGTTTCTAAAGGACAGGGTAAGTGTTCATGTGCTTATGTGTGTACTGGGCAGTTTCTAGAGTGAGCTGAAAGGTGAAAAGTAGAGGTCATGCTTGCTTTTCAGGCTTAAGTTGGGACTCTTCTATGGCTGCCAGCTATTGGCTACTTCTATGTCTGGGATTTCCGGTGTCTACTCCAATTTCTCTCTTTTCTCTTTTTATTACTTTTATCTTTTTACAATCCAGTAGTCACACCCTCATGGTCTTCCCTCCCACAGTTACTAATCCTATTCCTCCTTCCCCATGTCTCTAAGAGTATGTCCCTTGCCTCCAGCACTCCACGAGTCCTCCATACTCCCTGGAACATAAAGTCTCCCAGTGGTTAGGCCCATCTTCTCCCATTGAGGCTCAGCTTGCCAGTCCCTTGCTGTAGATGTGTCCAGAGCTTTGAGACAGCTCATGTATGTTGCCTGGTTGGTGGCCAAGTATCTTAGAGATCTCAAGAGTCTGGTATAGTTTAGACTACTGGTCTTCCTATGGGGGTCCCTCTCCTTCTCATCTTCTTCAAGCTTTTCTCCTCTATTCGATAGAATGTTTTTGGTTTTATCTTGAGTACCTAGATCCACTTGGATGTGAGCACTATGCAAGGTGATAAAAATGTGTGTATTTTTATGTTTCTACATACCGACTGCCAGGTAGTTCTGCACCATTTACTGAAGATGCTTTCTTTTTTTCCATTATATGTTTTTGTCTTCTTTGTCAAAGATCAAGTCTTAGATTTATTTCTGTGTCTTCAGTTTATTCAGTTTATTGACCTGTCTGTCTCTTACCAATATGATGCAGTTTTTGTCACTGTTGCTATGTAGTACAGCTTGAGATAAGGGATGGTGTTTCCACTAAAAGTTCTTTTATTGTTTTGTTTTTCCATATAAAATTGAAAATTTCTCTTTCCATGTCTGTGAAGAATTAAGTTGGAATTTGATGGGGATTTCATTGAATCTTTAAATTGCTTTTGGTAGGATGACCAGTTATACTACGTTAATCCTACATATCCTTGAACATGGGAGATCTTTCCATTTTTTTGAGGTTTTCTTAGATTTCTTTCTTGAGAGACTTGAAGTTCCTGTCACATAGATCTTTTACTTGTTTGGTTAGAGTTACATCAAGAAAATTTATATTATTTGTGATTATTCTGAAGGGTTTTGTTTTGCTATTTTCATTCTCAACCTGTTTAAAATTTGTTGAAGGCTACTGATATGTTTGTGTCAATTCTATATTCATCCACTTTGCTGAAGTTGTTTATCAGGTGTAGAAGTTTATTAGTTGAATTTTGGGGGCTACTCATGTTCACTATCATATCATCTGCAAATAGTGATACTTTGACTTCTTCTTTGCCAACTTGTCTTCCCTTGATCTCCTTTTTTTTCCCTTATTGCTCTAGCTAGAACTTTGAGTACTATATTGAAAAGATATTGGCAGCCTTGTCTTGTCCCTGGTTTTAGTGGGATTGCTTGAAGTAACTCTCCATTTAATTTGATATTGGCTGTTGCTTTGCTGTATATTACTTTTATTATGTTTATAAATAGGCCTGGAATTCCTGATCTCTCCAATACTTTTAACATGAAGAGGTGTTGTATTTTCTCAAAGGACTTTCCTATGTTTAATGAGATGATCATGTGAATTTTTTCCTTTGAGTTTGTTTATATAGTAGATGACAGTAATGAATTATATATTGTAACAACCTTGCATCTGCGGGGAAAAGCCTACTTGATAATAGTGAATGATGGTTTTGATATGTTCCTGTATTCAGTTTTAAAGTATTTTATTGAGTATTTTTGCATTGATATTCAGAAGCAAAATTGTTCTGAGGTTCTCCTTCTGTGTTGGGTCTTTGTATAGTTTATGTATTTGGGTAATTTTGGCTTCATGGGATGAATTAGGTAGTGTTTCTTCTGTTTCTACTTTATGGAATATTTTCGGGAGTGTTGATATTAGGTCTTCTTTCTAGGACTGGTAGAATTCTGCACTATTGCCACCTGGCCCTTGGATTTTTCTGTTTGGGTGGTTCATAATGATTTCTTCTATTTCCTAAATTGATAAGGCAATTTTTGGATAGTTTTACCTGATTTGATTTTAATTTGCATCCTTTAGGTTGTGAAAGTATTCTATGATTTTGTTGAAGATGTTTTTGGTCCTTTGTGCGAATCTTTGCTCTCTTCTGTTCCTCTTATTCTCAGAGATTTCACTTTTCATTGTGTCCTAGATTTCCTGGATATTTTGGTTTAGGAGTGTTTTATATTTTGAAATTTCTTTTAGTGCTGTGTCAATATCTTCTAAGGTATCTTTTATGACTGAGATTCTTTCTTTTCTTATATTCTGTTGTTGATGCATGCATGTGCAGCTCTTGACCTCTTTCCTAAGTTTTCCATTTCCAGGGTTTGCTCCATTTGTGATTTTTCTGTTGTTTCTATTTCCATTTTTAGGTCTTAGACTGCTTTGTTCAATTCCTTCACTTCTTTGATTGTTTTCCTATATTTCTTTAAGGGATTTATTTGTTTCCTCTTTAAAGGCCTTTACCTGTTTACCTGTGTTTTCCTGTATTTATTCAGTGAGTTATTTACATTCCACTTAAAGGACTCTATTAGCCACATGAGGTAAGATTTTAAATCAGCATCATGGTGTTCTGGTATGTTGGGGAACCCAGGGCTTGCTGTGGTGGAAGAACTGGGTTCTAATGTTGCCAAAGCATTTTTACTTCTGTTTCTTATGGTCTTGTGCTTGCCTCTCATCATCTTATTATCTCTGGAGTTAACTTGCCTAGATGTGTCTGTCTGGAGCCTGCTTCCTATGTTTCTGGGTTGCTGCAGGTCTTTTGGGAAACCTTTGGTTCTGACTGCAGCAAATCTTCAGGGAGGCATTCAGATGGTGGGGTCTGTTTCCCTCAGTGCCCAGAATGCCTGGGATTGCCTTCTGGCAATTGACACTTAGGAGAGGCAGACAAGCTGATGATCTGTCCCTACTGAAGGCATAGGCCAGAAGGGAGATGAAGTTAGGGCAAAGGGGATCAGTCCAGAGTCTGCTGGGATCCTTTGGGTTCCCATCTACTGTGGTTATTTGGATGATCGCTTTCCTGTTGCCATGGGTGCAACACATTTCCTGGGAGGCTTTCAGACTGTGGGATCTTCACAGGGGTAGACATGCTGATGATGTGTCCTGGTGGAAGGCACAGGCCAGAAGGGTTGTTTCAATTTCTTTAGGCATTGCTTTTAGCCGTGGGAATGTATGGAAACTCACAAGGCAATTCACACTCAAGAGCCTGAGGAATTTGGGCATGGGGGAAAAGACCATTGAGGCCAGAGTGCAAGAGGAGGCACAGTGGCTTGTGAAAGAACTAAAGAAAGCCAATGGTAAGTGCAGGTTAGGTTCTGACTTTTATATCTTGGTCGATGCATACCTTTATGAGACAAATTGTTTTTATTTTATTCAAATATTTTTCTAATGAGACTTTATGAATAAAGATTTCATGTTAATTTTAGTGCATTATTGAAATATAAATTCCCCTAAGTAGAAAAGTCATGGGAGGATGACTGTCAATGATAATGGTTACCATATAAATGTAAGGAGACTATACCAGGTAGTATTGACTTTCATATATATATAAATTACACATGTTTAATTGTCCAACTTTGGTAACTCATGTAACCCTTGATTGCATATACAAAGTTTAAGATCACCTTCAACACAACATCACAATTTTGATTATTTGATCACAGAAATTTCACTTCTGAAAGCAATAAAAAGAAAAAGAAACAATCAAGCTCTCATAGATTGCTTTTTATTTTTTTTCTGTCAGAAAACACTGACCAAACTAATTTGGTGACGGTTTCACATGGCTTACCTTTTTGAGAACCAGTACAGGACCTCAAAGAAGGAACTTGGAGTCATTAACTGCATGAGAAAATATGGGAGATAGATGCTCAGTGATGTGTTCAACTTGTCTTTCTCACAGTCATATTTATACAGCCCAGAGTTACATTTTCAAGACTGGAATTGCCCTTAGTAGGTTGAGCCTATCCCATCACCAGTGATGAAAAAAGAGAACAGAGAGACATGGCTCCAGATTAGTTTCATGAAGCTATTACTCAACTGAGCTTCCTTCTTTTTCATTTACTGTAGTCAACTTGCCTAAAATTAACCAGCATAAAAGCTGAGTATTCTCCTTACATGTGAAATAAGTCACATATTCAATATAATGCACACATTTTAAATATTTTGTAATATATCTTGATAGTTAATGGAAAATATCCATAAATTTTAATTTTGCTTAAATATATTAAATGTGAAGTTTGGCCATGATGAATGCTTACATTCTTTTCAGTAAATGTTATTGTTGCAATTGTACTGGATACTGGGTTGAGATTGTGAATACAATTTTGTAATAGTAGATTATGCATTTTGGTTTTGCTTGCCCTTACAGTATTTTTTCTCTCCATTTTCTCCTAGTCTTCTTAGTTACTACCAAATTTTGCTTTTATTATACTTTCACAATTGATATTACCATGGCATATCTATTTCTTGGATAGTAAAATTTATGCTTTTACAAATAAACCTGTGAAAAGGAAAGTATTCATTTGTTTTGTCATAGCATTGGCTTTACCTTCTATGGACGTTAAAAATAAAAGCTCTCATATAATTCATTTATATAAGTGTATCGTAATACTTAGCAGTTGTTGACATATTTCATTCATGTATAACAATGATATATCCTGGTGTTTTAATTTTTCCTTCTGGTTCTTAATGTCACTTCATGTATATTGATTATAAGTATTTTCACTACACTGTCCAAATAATTTGTTTTGTTTTGTTTTCATTTTGGTTATATATATTTTTTTGTTTTGTTTTGTTGGTTTGCTTTAGACATAATATTTTTCTGAGTAGATCTGACTCTCATGGAACTAGGTTATATACCAGACTGACCTGGAACTCTGATTTGCTAATGGATCAGAAACATGTCCTCTTCAGATTGCCAGTATTGATACTACTAACATGGATAGAGACATTGCAGGATTTACTCCTCCACTTGCCCCACACAAACAAACATCCAACTCTACCAATCCAACAGGATTTCAATCCCTCTTTCTCACAGTCTATGGTAAACCCCATTGGATTTATGTATTTATTTGAGAGAATGAACTGTTGTTGTATATCCACTGGTACCTACAATGAGAAAATATAACACACACAGAAAAGCTTACAGGCTCAGTGGCAAAAATGTTTTCATGTTAGAATGGAGAATTCTTGCAGTCATTTCCCCTTCTCTTCAGAAAGAAAACACAAAAAAGTTACAATCAATGATTTGTTCATCTTATTGATAAAGTCACCAATTAGAAAAAATATCTGTGGAATGTTAATCACATTCTGTCAGACCTGTTCTATCAAATCAACTAGCTTCATTTTTTTTGCCAAGTTTGAGAGTATAGGAAATGGAAACAAGAGAGTTATAGTCAACATGGAGGACATTGCAGAGATCTACAGTGCATCACAATCAGTATTTTGGTTGTGACCTGTTTAATGTCAAGAACTAACTCTACATTGTCAACAGAGCTCATAAGATGAATAAGTTGTAAGACATGTTGAATGTATATAACCAAAACTTAGTTCTCTAGCCTGATTTTTAGAGTGTTCTAAAAATTTTAGTGTTACAAGTATTCTTATCATAACATATCTACATATCAAACCAAAGAAGCAAACTATAGGTAATTCTTGTAAGGCTAGTTGGTATCAATACATATTAGATATAACACTATAAGTTCTGTACATTCATTTCAAAAATGAAAAGAAAAAGGAAACAAGTGAGACTGTGAGAGCAATACAAATATATATATAAAAAGTGAAAACGGAAAGGCTACTAGATATCTTGAAGGAGATGTAGGACACAGAGCTTTTGGTAGCACAAGTTCTCATCAGATGGTCATGAAAAATAGGCCATAAATGAATGTGTCAAAAAGATTCATGTCAAATTTGAACTGTCTATTAAATGAATAGAATAATTATAGAAACAAATTTCTAGTACTGAGAAAGAAATTGACCATGAAAATATATAAGTGCTACATACTAAGGCTGCCATTATTGCAGAGGTAAAATCTATGGATTTTAACAGAGATAATGATGGTGACCTTGATGCCATTTGAGAAGCTGAATGAAGCTTAGCTTAACAGTTTAATGCTGAAAACTATTCTACGTTATCAGCCAGAAGTGCAATACTCATGTGCAAACACAGAAGTGGCTTAATATGCTACACCTAATCCAAAAAAACTACTCATGTGAGTGATCTATGAATAAGCACAGAGACCTACTGGAAGTCCATACATATTATTGAACAAATGGTGTTTGTTTATTTATTGCGTGTTTGTTTTGGAACACTACTGAGAGTCACATTTGGAACACATTTACATTTGTTATAAAAAATAAAGATTTTATTCCAGTCATTCTTCAGTCTTTAAATTCTGAATAACATATGCTGAAACAATTGGCTAATTTTTAGGATGTTAAACCATTTAAAATAAAGCCTTTGAATTCTGACTATCATATTATGCAAAGAATATCTGGAAGAAAGTTCTAAGCCCTTAGCTATACAAGCAGTAAAACTAAGGGGCAAATGCCAGGATGACTCAACCTTGCTAGCTGCCTATCCCTGAATTTTCTCAGTGACTGTGACAGAATTGTTTGTAAAATAATTCCATTCACTTCTACAAGTACGGGCAGTCATATATAGGATATTGTATTACAATGCTTATCCCTTTCCTACATTAAAACAATTAAACACATTTTCATCATATTAGTAGACAGGAATATCTCAGTATAGAAAGAACATTATCTCAAATAAGGAAGAATATTAATGGCAATGAAAGCTTTCAGGAAAATTGAATAGTTACTGATGTTTGATGGGTCAGCTGGGATAGTAGTTGACAAAGGGACAGTTCAAAATGAAAAGAAAAACATTTTAATACTGTGTCAACCATCAACATACTCTCAGAAATGTCCTAGTCTGAACTGGAATTGATTGCACACTTTAAATATGTTTGTGTGATCATGCACAAATTATAAAATGGTATGGTTGGCTATTGATTTCAGGGTATTTTGAAGGTCCACCTACTTCTAAAGAGACACTTAATGTAAGATCCTAGTTGATATAAATAAAACCAAAGCACTAGATTTCTTTTATAACTCACATTGCCCCCAAATTTACACTTCTATTGTCACATTAAAATTGTGAGTGTTAGTAACTTATATAAGATGGTTATTAAAACTTGTAGAACAGAGTTTATCTGAATCATTGAGTAACTAACATGAACATTCTTTAAAGTCAAAAGAATGTGAAATATTTATTATGATCTCTGTTTATTTTACAGAAATTTGTCTCTATTATAATGGAGAATTATTATATATGTAAACAAACCACCCAAGATGAATTTCATTCATATATTGATCTTTCAATGAAAACTGTCATGCATTATGTTATAAATATAATTTAGCTAGTTCCTTACATTGTATTTATTTAGTAAATTCTTGTATTTTTTAGTAGGTTTGCAATACATTCCCTATACTTCTTGATTATTGTCCTAGAAGTCATAATGTATTTTTAAACAAATATGCATGTATTAAGAGTTACATTTTGGAGAAAATAAAAGAACATGAAGAATCGTTGGATGTTACAAATCCTCAGGACTTCATTGATTACTTCCTAATTAAAAGAGTCAGGTAAAGGGTTAATATATAATTATACAATAAATGAACTGGTTAAGGATTGTATAGTTCATTGAATGCTTTCTAATTTACAGGTGATGCTTAAAATTATGCAAGTTTCATTTGAAAAACTCTTTTTTATTATATTGTGGATATGGCTGGGAGAAATAGAGTGAATTTGTTAATTTCAGCATATTTTCTTGTTATTTGAATTAAAAACAAAAAGAAAACAGAATAATCAAGCAGAGTAAAATGATAAATAAATGGAAGATTAAGATGAATCAAATTCCAACTTAGTTATAAATCATAAATAGTTCTGTATTAACATGAATATTTTCATCATCATTAGCCACTGTGTAGATCACTTGTATATCACATGTATTAGAATAGATATGGACATATTTGCAACAATAGAGCCTACAGAGGTTTTGAAATGGATGGTTGTGTTGTGCCATTGGAAAGAGTATGTGGATGATAGTTCTGAGAATAATGTTTGATGAATTTGCCCTAGTGGGGTTAAAGATAGATGTCTATTGGGTGTACTGTCAGGATTAACTATTAGCATTGTGTATTTTAGGGAAAAGGTCGTTTTTCCACAATTCCTTTGACACTCAAAATTTTAAAACAATTGATAACATTCAGCTTTGCTCTTAGCTGTCAGTTCTGTTCCTTTGTCATTGTTTATATCCTTTACTAGTGGTGCAGTGTCAGAGTTCCCCATTAATGACACATTTTAATACTATTTAAAAATCCAAGATTGTGGGTCCCTGGACTTTGCTACTTGTTTTTCAAGACTGCTTGACCAATCAACTTCCTTTAAACTTCCATATGAATTTTAAGATATGTTTTCAATGTCTGTACTGAGATCATTGAGGATTCATACAGAGATGGCCCTTTTTATGAATGCTGATTTTTACTTTATTATTATTATTATTATTATTATTATTATTATTATTATTATCATCTTTTTTTAAGATCCAGTCATTATTCCCCTCCAGGTCTTCCCTCTGACTGTTCCTCAGCAGATACCTCATTTCCTGTCTCCAACAGGACATCTCCACATTCCTACCTCCAGCCCCCTAGACATCTCCAATCCCTGGGGGCTCAAGGATCTGGAGGTTAGGTGCATCTTCTCTCACTGAGGCCAGACCAGACAGTCTTCCACCGTATACATGCCAACAGCCTCAGATCAGCTGGTGTATGCGACCTGGTTGGGGCTCAGTGCATGAGAGATCTTGGGGGTCCAGGTTAGTTGAGACTGCTGGTTTTCCTATAGTTCTCCCTATTCCTTAGCTTCTTCCAGCTTTTCCCTAATTCAACTGTAGGAGTGCCTTGTTTCTGTCCATTGGTTGGAGTTAAGTATCTGTATCTGACTCTTTCAGCTATTTGTTGGGCCTCTCTGAGGGCAGCCATGCTAGGCTCATGTCTGTAAGTTTACCTTAGCATAAGTAGGAGTGTCAGGCCTAGAAGCACCCTTCTTGAACTGGATCTCAATTTGTGCCTGTCACTGGATCTCCTTCCCCTCAGTCTCTTCTCAATTTTGCCCCTGCAGTTCTTTTAGAAAGAACAAATCTATGTCAGAGTTTTTGACTGTGGGATGGTGACCCCATGTCTCCACTTGATGTCCTGTCTTCCTACTGGAAGTTAAATCTACAAATTCCCTCTCTCCAGTGAAGGACATTTCATCTATACTTCCTTCTTTTGACTCCTGAGAGTCTCTAACATCCCAGTTCTCTGGTACATTCTAGAGCATATCTCACCTCCTATATACTGAGGTTGCCTGTTTCCATTCTTTCTGTTGGTCCTCAGGTCTTCAGTCTTGTTTCCCACCCTATTACCTGATCATGTTCCTCTTCCTCTCCCTGTGTCCTATCCCACCCGGAGTGTTCCCTTCTTCTGCCCCCATCCCCAGTTATTGCATATTTTCTCCCTTCCAAGTGGGATTGAGTCATCCTCACATAGGTGCTTTGGCTGGCTAACATTTTTTAGTTCGAAGGATTGTATCCTGGGTATTCTGTATATTTGATGGTGGTAGGGTAATATCTACTTATTAAAGAGTACATACCATGTATATCCTTTTGGGTCTTAGTTACCTCATAGAAGATGATAGCTTTCTTCCATCCATTTGCCTGCAAAACTCAAGGTATCTTCGTTTTTAAAAGCTGAGTAGTATTAAATTATGTTCAGGAAGCACATTTTCTGTATCCACTCTCCCTTTGCGGTACATCTGGGTTGTTTTCAGATTTGGGATATCACAAACAAGGCTGCTATACAGTAGAACAGGTGCCCTTGTGGCATGGTGGGACATCTTTTGGGCATACACTCAGAGTGGTATAGCAAGATTTTCAGGTAGATATATTTCCAGTTTTTTGAGGAACCTCAAGATTGATTTCCAAAGTGGTTGTACCACTTCACTATTCCACCAATAATGGATGAGTGTTCTTTCTACATATCTTACCAACATGTGCTGCTACCTGAGATTTTGATCTTAGCCATTCTGATTGGTATAGGGTGAAATCTCAGGGTTGTTTTGAAGTGCATTTCACAGATCACTAATGACTTTGAAAATTTCTTTCAGTTCTCAGCCATTTGAGATTCCTATACTTTGAATTCTCTGTTTAGTTCTATGCCCCATTTTTTGATTGATTTGCTTATTTGTTTGGTGGTTAGTTTCTTGTGTTCTTTACATATTTTGGATATTAGCCCTGTATTAGATGAGGAGTTAGTAAAGATTTATTCACAGTTTCTATGCTGCTGATGGCTTCCAGTTTCATAAGGTCCCAGTTATCTATTCTTAATCTTAGAACCTGAACCATTGGAGTTCTGTTTAGGAAATTCCTACCCCCAACACCCACCCACCAGCCACATGCCAATGAGTTCTAGGCTATTTTCCACTTGCTCTTCTATCAGATTCTTTGTAATTGGTTTTAAGTTGATGTCCTTGATTCACTTGGATGTGAGCCTTGTACAAGATGACAAATATGGATCTATTTTCATTTTTCTACATACATACTGCCAGTTAGATCAGCACCATTCAGTGAAGAAGCTTTCTTTTTTCCATTGTATATTTTCATATTCTTTTTCAAAGATAAAGTGTTCATAACTGTGTGGTTTTATTTCTGGGTCTTCGATTCTATTCCATTGATAAACCTGTCTGTCTCTATATCAATACCATGCAGTTTTAAATCTCAATTGCTCTGTAGAATTACGTGAGGTCAGTGATGGAGATTATCCCAGAAGTTCTTTTATTGTTAGGAATGTTTTCATTATTCTGGGGTTTTGTTTTTCCAGTAGAATTTGATAATTGCTCTTTCAATGTCTTTGAAGAATTGTGTTGGAATTTTTAGGCAGATTGTGTTGAATCTGTAGATTGCTTTTGGTAGGATGGCCATTTTTCTTTGTTAATTCTAACAATCCATGAGCATCTCTTCATTTTCTGAGTTCTTCAATTTCTTTATTGAGAGACTTGAAGTTCTTGTCATATAGTTCTTTTACTTGTTTTGTTAGAGCTACCACAATATATTTTATTTTATTTGTGTCTATTGTGAAGGCTATTGTGTTGTTCCCCTAATTTCTTTTTCAGCCCATTAACACTTGTATAGAGGAAGGCTATTGATTTAGTTGAGTGAATTTTATATCTAGTCATATTTCTCAAGTTGTTTATCTGCTGAAGAAGTTCTTGGGTATAAGTTTTTGTGTTGCTTGTGTTTACTATCATATCATCTACAAATAGTGATAACTTGTCTTCTTCTTTGCCAATTTGTATTCCTCTGAACTTTTGTTGTCTTATTGGTGTAGCTAGATCATCTAGAACTATATTGAATAGATATGGGGAGAGTGGCCATTCTTTTCCTTGATTTTAGGGGGATTGCTCCCAGTATCTCTCCATTTAATTTGATATTGGCTGTTGGTTTACTATATATTTATTATATTTACTTGTAGGCCTTGAATTCCTGATCTCTCCAATGCTTTTATCATGGAAGTGTCTTGTACTTAATAAAATGATTTTTCAGTGTCTGCTGAGATGATCATGTAATTTTTCTTTGATTTTATTTATATAGTTGATTATGTTAATAGATTTTCATATATTGAACTAAGCTTGCATCTTTGGGATGAAGCCTACTTGATAGTGGTGAATTATGGTTTTGATTTGTTCTTGGATTTGGTTTGCAAGAATTTTATTGAGTACTTTTGCTTCAATATTCAGAAGCAACATTGATCTAAAGTTCTCTTTTTTGTTGTTGGGTCCTTGTGTGGTTTAGGTATCAGAGCAATTATGGCTTCACAGAATGAATTAGGTAGTGTTCCTTCTATTTCTATTTTATCGACTAGTTTGACTATTGATATTAACTCTTCTTTGAAGGTCTGATAGAATTCATTAAAGTCATCTGGGCCTGGACATTTTTTGGTTGGGAGGCTTCAAAGACTTCTATTTCCTTAGGGATATGGGTCTGTTTAGATAGCTTTCCTGCTCTTGATTTAACTTTGGTACATGGTGCCTGTCTAGAAATTCACCCATTTCTTTTAGATTTTCCAATTTTATTGAGTATAGGCTTTTGCAGTAGGATCTGATTTTTTTTTTTAATTTTCTTAGTTTCTGTTGTTATGTCTCTCTTTTCATTTCTGATGTTGTTAGTTTGGGTATTTTTCCTGGGCCCTTGATTCTTTCAAAGAATTGGCTTTTGGTTTTTTGAATCTTTGTATCGTTCTTGTTTTTTCTATTTGGTTGATTTCAGCCCTGAGTTTGACTATTTCCTGCCTTCTAATTGTCTTGGTGATGTTTGCTTCCTTGGTGATGTTTGCTTCGTTTTGTTCTATAGCTCTCAAGTTTGCTGTTAAGAAGCTTGTATATGGTGTCTCCAATTTCTTTTTTTTTATTTTTCATATTTTATTTACATTTCAAATGTTTCCCCCTTTCCAGATCTCCCCTTTGGAACCTCCCCATTTCCTCCCCCTACCCCTGCTACTATGGGGGTATTATCCCACCCATCCACCCACCCACTCTTGTCTTCCCTCCTTGGCATTCTCCTATATTGTGGGATCTAACTACCAAGGCACTGAGTGGTAAGAATTTTCCTCTTAGTACTGCTTTCATTGTGTCTCCTTATTTTGGGTGTGCTGTGTCTTCATTTTCATTGAATTCCAGGAAGTCTTTAATTTCTGTCTTTATTTCTTCCCTGACCAAGTTGTCATTGAGTACAGAATTGTTCAGTTTTTATGGATATGTGGGTTTCTGTTGTTTTTATTGTTATTGACAGTCAGCTTTAGTTCATGGTGATCTGATAGGATGCATAGGATTATTTTAATCTCCTCATATCTTTTGAGGCTTGTTCTGTGACAGATTATACAGTCAGTTTTGAAGAAGGTACCATGATGTGGTGAGAATAAGGCATAATCTTTTGTTTTAGGGTGAAATGTTTTGTAGATATCTATTAAATCCATTTGGTTCATAACCTGTATTAGTGGTTTTCCCCACCTCATTTGTTTTCAGAACCTCTTCACTCAACTTGTATCCTAGACTAACTGGGTAGTGAGCTACATGGATTCACCCTTTACTCAGCCCTAATGCTAGGTTCATAAGCCACCATGTCTGGCTTCCACATTGATGTTGTAATACAGACTGGGCTCAGGTTCTTGTGCTTGCACACTAAGCATTTTACCAAATGATCCATCTTCCAAGCTCTTTAAAAATGCAATTTGATGGTATAGGCAAAGACAGTGAAAACACAGTGAACAAGGCTGTATGAACAAGGCTGGCAGAGCATTCTATTTTCAGTATTTGCAAAGTTATCCAGGTGCATGAAGACACTGGGAATCATGTCCAATTAGAAATGGTTGAGAGAACTGGAGATACTTAGCCTGGAGTGATGTATGATAAGTGTTTTCAATTATTTAAAGGACTGTCATGTAGAAGAGGAATTGGACTTATTCCAATAGTTCCCAGAGGATGGAAGGGGATGTTATGTGTAGAAGACACAGGTAGATCCAATAGAAGAGGAAGAACATTATGGCAATTTTAGCTGTCCAAAAGAGGGATGGCCATCATTGGGAGGGCTTAAGCCACTCAGAATATAAAAGACAGAGGTGACCTTATAGGGGTGATATGCCATGTGGAAGACAGGATCCAAAGGTCTTCCCTATTACATTACATGTTTATCTGTTAGTTCGCTGAACAAATACTCATTTTCTTACTAATATTTACAAAGTCCTGGATAGAATCTAAGGGACTACAGTGGGGAAATGTAGTTCTTTAGTTCTGTCTTCCTTGATCATTCTCCAGCTTAGTGTTTGGGTCAGAGTCTCTCCCTGTACCTGGAATTTACCAGGGCCATTAAGCCCTATAAATATGCCTGTCTCTGTTCCACCAGTGCTGGAACCATAAAAAAGGAGTTAATCTCTTCAAATGTTTGGTTAACATGCCATTATTCACAGTAGAAATGAGGGCAAAGTACTGTGTCTGAGATTGGTGAGGATGCTGTGTAAGTGGTGATATTTTTCCTTCTTTTTCTTTTTAATACTTTTTTTATTTTTGGATATTTACTTTACTTATATTTCAATTGTTTTCCCCTTTCCAGTCTCCACTTTGGAACCCCCTATCCTATCCCCCATCCCCCTGCCACTATAAGGGTGCTCCCTCATCCACCCACCCACTACCGTCTTCCCTCCCTGACATTCGCTTATACTGGGGCACCTAACACCCTCAGGCCCAAGGGCCTCTCCTCCCACTCATGGCCAACAAGGCCTCCTCTGCCACATATGTGGCCAGCACCTTGGGTTCCTCCATGTGTATTCTTTGGTTTATGGTCCAGTCTCCAGGAGCTTCAGAGGGGATTCTGGCCAGTTGACACTGTTGTTCCCTCCATGGGGTTACAAACCCCCTCAGCTCCTTCAGTCCTATCTCCAACTCCTCCATCTAGGACCCCACACTCAGTCCAACAGTTGGCTTCAAGCATCCACCTCTGTATTTGTAAGCCTGAGCCTCTCAGGAGACAGCTTATCATGCTTCCATCAGCAAGCACTTCCCAGCATCCACAAGAATGTCCAGGTTTGGTGATTGTATATGAGATGTATCACCAGGTGGGACAGTCTCTGGATGGCTTTTCCTTCAGTCTCTGCTTCACACTTTGTCTCATTCCTCCTGTAAGTATTTTGTTCACCAGTCTAAAAAACACCGAAGCATCCAAATTTTGGTCTTCCAATGTTTTACTGTGTCTCAGTTTAGTTTCTGTTTCAATGACATGTCCATTATTGAGAGTATGGTATTGAAGTCTCCCATTATTATTGTGGGGGTTCAATGTGCGTAATGAGTTTCATTAAAGGTTCTTTTATGACTGTGGGTTCTCTTGCATTTGGGGCACAGATGTGTACAATTGAGACTTTATCTTGGTGGATTTTTGCTTTGATCAATATGATGTGTCCCTCCCCAGCTAGCTTCATAACTTTTGGGTGAAAGTCTATTTTATTGGATATTAGGATGGCAACTCCAGCTTGTATTTTGGGACCATTTTCTTGGAAGACTTTTTTCCAACCTTTTTCTCTAAGGTTGTGTCTGTCTTTGTTACTCAGGTGATTTTCTTGTATGCAGCAAAATCTTGGGTCCTGTTTGGGTATCCAGTCTATTTGCTTAAGTCTTTTTATTGGGGAATTGAGACAATTTATATTGAGAGATATTAAAGACAGATGATTGGTACTTCCTGTTATGTTTATTGTCGAAGGTGGCATTATGTGCATGTGGTTTTCTCCTTTTGGTTTTGTTGTGACATGATTAACATCTTGATTGTTCTTTGGTGTAGGTACCCTCCATGTGTTGGAGTTTTCCTTCTAGAATTCCTTGTAGGGTTAGATTTGTAGATAGATATTTTTTCAATTTGTGTTTGTCTTGGACTATTTTGGTTTCTACATCTATGTTGATTGACAGTTTGCTGGGTATAGTAGCCTGGGCTGGCATTTGTGTTCTCTTAGGGTCTGCATGATCTCTGTCCAGGCTCTGTTGGCTTTTATTGTCTCTGTTGAAAATTCTGGTGTAATTCTGATAGGGCTACATTTTATTTTGAAGCCTGTAATATTTTTTCTTTATTCTGTACATTTAGTGTTTTGATTCTTGTGTGACTAGAGCATTTTCTTTTCTGGTCTAATCAATTTGGTATTCTGTAGGTTTCTTGTACATTTATGACCATCTCTGTCTTTAGATTGGGGAATTTTTCTATGATTTTGTTAAAGATATCTTTGGGTCCCTTGAGCTCAGAATAGTCGTTCTCCTCTATTATTCATAGATTTGGTCTTTTCATTGTGTACTGGATTTCCTGGATGTTTTGGGTTAAGAGTTTTTTATTGTTGGAATTTCCTTTGACAGTTGTTTCAAAATCTTCAAAGGTATTCTTTACACCTGACATTCTCTCTTCTATCTCTTGTACTCTATTGCTGATGCTTGCATCTGTAGTTCCTGACCTCTTTCCTAGATTTTTCATTTCAAGGGTTGCCTCCAGTTGTGTTTTCTTTATTGGTTCCACTTCCACTTTTAGGTATTGGAGCACTTTGTTGATTTTTTTTCACCTGTTTAATCACATTTTCCTGTATTTCTAAAGGGATTTATTTGTTTTCTCATTAAGGGCTGTTTAACTGTTTACCTGGGTTTTCCTGTATTTCTTTCAGTAAGATATTTGTATCCTCTTTACAAAACTCCATTATCTTCATGATATAGGATTTTAGGTCAGCTTCCTGATTTTAAGGTGTTTTGACTTATCCAGGACTTCTTGTGGTAGGAGAACCGGGTCCTGATGGTATCAAAGTATACTGCCTTCTGTTGCTTATGGTCTGGTGCTTGCCTCTCACCATCTGGATATCTGTGGTGTTCACTGGACTGGGTGTATCTGTCTGTAGCTTGTCTTCTGTGTCCCTACATTGCTGCAGGTCTCCTGGAAGATCTGAGGCTCTGGCTGTAGCAGAAATTCTGTAAGGCTTTCAGACTGTGGGGTCATCAGTGTTACATGTATGCAGATGACCTGTTTCCCTTGTTTCAGTGGCTCTTCTGGGAGGCTTTCAGACTGTGGGGTCCTCAGGGTACTGACAAGCTGCAGCCCTCACTGTAAATCTTCTCTTGGGAGACATTCAGAGTATGGGGTCTGTTGCCCTGTATGCAGCAGAACTCCTGGAAGGCTTTCAGACTGTTTGGTCAGTTGCACTCCATACAGCAAAACTACTAGGAAGCCTACAGGCTGTGGTATCTATTGCCCTGCATGCAGCAGAATTCCTGGGAGGCCTTCACACTGTTGTTCCTCTAGAAAAGCAGACAAATTAGTGATCTGTTCCAGCAGAAGTCATAGACCAAAAGGGAAGTGAAATTCTGGGGTGAGGGGTCTCGGGGTTGATGAGTCCTGAGTCTGCTGGGCTCCTCAGGATTCCCACCTGCTACAGCTATTTGGGATGGTCCCTTACTGGCTACCCTGTGTGCAGTGGAACTCCTGGGAGGTTTTCAGATTGTGATGTCTTCAGAGGAGCAGACAAGCTGGTGAACTTTAGAGATTGCCCTTAATCTGCCAGCTTTTCTCTGCACTATATTTTTCTGATACAGCAAACTTCAATTTACAAGCATGGGAATTATAATGCATTTATACATGATTTGTGTATCTTTGCATTCTTTCTACCTTAGAGATTTCTGAGCTTGTTATCTATCCAGCCATTTCTTAATGTTTTTCTTTTCTGTGTGCACATCGTCAATAATGAGGTTTCAAATTCAAACTGTATTTCATATTTGCTTTTGTGAAAAACTAAAGTTTTCAAAAGATGGTGTACATTTTAATAACTATAAGATCTATTATTTAATTTTGATATTTAAGGTCTTATACCAAGTGTAAGGCAGTTTCACATACATATGAGTCTGCATAATCTGGACATCAAAACTCTTAACTTGATAGAAGTGTTACTTCTCTGTGAGGAAGCTAACTTGATCATTATGGGTGATTATATTAAAGTGGTCTTAACTATAGTTTACAAGTATTCTACACAGAAGAATTTCTAAAATTTGTTAATCATTTTGAACACTGAGAAACACTATATTTTATAAATTGCCAGAAACCATCTTGGAGAAGCTAAATATTACCAGGGATTCTTCCTCAGATGGTTCTAACATGGACTGTAAATCTATGATGGTTTTGGTTCTTTAGGTAAGGCAGAGAAGATTATATTTGAGGAAAGATTTTTTTATATTAATTTTCTTTCCTGTTATTACTAAACATATACAAAGTAGATATACATGGCCCTCAGTTGAGGAAAAAGGGCCACCCATACATCTCAAAATTTTAAACCAGAATTGTTCCTGTCCAAAGGAAATGCAGGAACAAAAATGGAGCAGAGGCTGAAAGAAAGGCCATCAAGAGACTACCCACCATATAATCCATTCCATCCAAAGACACCAAACACCAACAATGATGGAAAGAAGTACTTAAATATAAGAACCTGGTATGACTGTCCTCCAACAGGCCCTGCCAGCACCTGACTAAGACCAATGCAGTTACTCACAGCCAACCATTGTACCAAGCCAGGCATGCATAATGGAAGAGTTAGGGAAAGGGCTAAAGGAGATGAATGAGATTGCAAATGCATCAGAATAACAACAATATGAATTAACCAGACATCTCAGAGATCTCAGAGACTAAACCATCAACCAAAGTATACATATGGGCTGCGTCATAGCTCAGGCTACATTTCTACAAAAGGACTGCCTCATCTGGCATCAGTGGAAGAGGAGGTACTTGGTCCTGTGGAAACTTGATGTGCCAACGAGGGGGGATTCCTGAGGAGTGAGGTGTGGGTTATTGGATGGGTAGGTGAGCACCCTCATAGAGATAAATTGGAGGGCGATGGGGTGAGGAATTGGTGGGGCAGAGACTGGAAAGAAGTATAACATTTAAAATATAAACTAATAAAATAATTAACAAAAGAAGATTCAGTGTATATGGTTTTACGTTGAGGTCTTTGATCCACTTGGGCTTGAGCACTGTGCAAAGTGATACATATAGATCTAGTTCTGTTATTCTACATACAGACCTTCAGTTAGACCAGCTCCATTTATTGAAGATATTTTCAAGCCATAAATGCTACATGGTTAGAAAAAAACGTGAAACTGCATTACAAAGGGAGATGAGTGTTTTTGTCTGGTTGGTATCAATATAGAGAATGCTAGTGCTTATGATAATGTTGTTGTACAGTTTAGATGCACTGAAGGCCATCTAGAGAACATAATGATATCAAGATCACAGAAAACAATAGTTATGTTTTATGATCCTGCCTCAATATTTAAAGCTATAACTTTGTTGACAATCTTGTAGCACACCATCTTTGTAGCTTTGTCACCTCAATTCCACTTCTTCTCTGCATTATAAAGGTCAAAAATGTGTCATGTTCTGTCTTCACAACTTAGTGTCTTGTCTTTACATATACGTTATCAATCCTTTCATATTACAGAGATCATATTACTAATTGAATTTCACATAGAATGGAGCTTGGTTGTACTGACAGTGAACCTACCTAATCATGCAGGAGTGATTCATTACCACATTCATAAAATTTGAACTTTGTGCAGACTGTGCAGCTATTGTTAGTCCATAAAAAACTTTGAGAAAAAGTTTAAAGCAAATTCTTTATTCAGACTTGAAGCAGCTAGCATAATGACTCCACCTTCCTTATTTGTACAAATCAAATTGTGCTTTCTAACAAATAAAGGAAAGTCTGGCTATGAATGTTTTAAAAATATAAAGGATCTATGGAACTCAGATACAAAAACACTCCTTGTAACCCAGTGTTGATATAGCAAAGGAGACACAAAGCATTAGAGTCAAGTGTCTTTCAATATTCTTACTAAGTTTAATGTGTAGACTTTCTTTGAATAAATTCATATCCTTATGCCCAGATGAAGCCTAAATCTTTACTTACATGTATTTTAATTGCAACAGGCACAAACAAAACTAACTTCTCTTCATATTTTCTGTAAACTTGTTATGCATTGTACACACACACACACACACACATGCACGCGCACGAGCACGCACACACAGAGAAAGAGAGAGAGAGAGAGAGAGAGAGAGAGAGAGAGAGAGAAGAGAGATACACACACACAAGAACATAATCTTGGGAATCAATTTTGACAAACAGGAAAAATAAGTTTGAAAAATGATGTTTAGACCATCTACACCACCATCTCTGAAATGCTATAATAGTCTTTGCTACTGATGAACATTCTAGATTCTGTGATATCAACAATATAGATATGTCCAATATTGTCTATGCAATTGTGGTTGATCTTGCAAGGATGATATTTATCAGATAATTGTATTAAACCATTCTAGGAAAATGGTAAACAGAAGATGAACTATACCCTTGAACACTTGGCATCAATGGTGACTGATATGTTTTTTGGTGGGACAACATCATTAAGTGCAATGATGAGATTTGCTCTCCTGCTCCTGATAAAAAACCCACATATCACAGGTAAGGACACAAGTGATGAAGCACAGCATTCCTAGTTGATGCTGGGAAGATGCACATTGTGTCCTGCATGTTGTTATTCAAAATTTCAGTATTTAACTTTCTGTTCCATTGGCTTTAATGAGAATGATGACTGATTGAAATGAAGAGATCTTAGCTGTTGAAAAAGCCATCAAGGCTAGTCCTTTGAGTTCTCTGGCAGGTAATTTGTCATAAGCACCTTGAGCATACATTGGGACATGGAATAACATTTTTATCCCTGCCAAATTGAGGCCTTCAGAGCAGATGAATTCTTGCAGTTGCTTTCTTCATTGTGATAAATTTAATTTTGAGGTAGATAAAAGAAACCTCAGTTCATTAAAGCATAAAATAAAGTCTACTATTTAATGTGCTTTGCTGGAAATTTGTTTGATTCAGTGAAGCATTTGAAATTGTTTGTTTAATGGTAAATTTATTGCCTTTGATGTCAAGGTTATGAAGTCAATTTTATAATATAGAGTTTATTATGTTAAAAATTTCAGATGAACAATGTTTTTCCTAATATACCAAAAGTTTCATTTTACAAATAACTTTATTGTAAAATATTCTTTTTAAGTAAAACAAGGCATTCTACATTAATGAAACTAGCCTTGCATACTGTGTCAATATCCACTGACATCTTAGATATTATTATGAGATAGAATTATCTCATGAGTATGAGATAGAATTAGGTCATTTAGTGTAGGACAATGAGACAACAGTAAACAACAGAAACTTTCACAATATAACATTAATACAATAGCAATGAAGAGTGATGGGGGAAATAATCCTGGAAGATGATGGGGGAACATATGCTCAAATTATTGCTATAGAGTAAGGAAGGCATATTGTGGCTCTCAAGTGTCCCTAAGGGCCCCTCTTTGTATCGAACAATTTTAAATAGAAAACCAGGTTGGGAACCATAGGTTGCTCTGCCCAGTGTTCCCTTAATTACTCCATCCTTCAGGTGAGAGTTAGTAAGACAAAAATACAGAATTGCTTTAAAAAGTCAATAGAAATCCATGTGTAAAAGAACTTTGAATGGTTAACAGTGAAAGATTAATGTAGAGGATGAAAGTGGAGAGCTATCAATCTTGAATAGAGAGTCTCAGATCTCTTTTCTCCACCTTTTCATGAATATCATCTGCTGCATCTACCACCCAGACTATAATGTACTATAAACATCTTTGTGTTTTTCATAGACATTTTTTTACAAGCATACATCATAAATAACAACATAAAGACCAGAATGTAAACAATAGAATGAAAGCATAAATATGTTCTGGTTCATCCCCAATCTACACTTAAAATTTTGATACTGCACCCGAATTCTCAAGAGCAGCTGGTGATTGTCTTATGATTTGAAAAACATAATATAAAGATAAATCTCCAACTGTAAATTTTGCTCACTCTGTTGCTTTCTTTAAGAAACTGTGTAGGAGGATTTCTATCCAATTGCCTAAAGTAACTTTGCAGGAAGCAATTAACTCCAGATACCTGTATAGCCTATGAGAGAAGTTGACACTTTCAGAGAGTGTTCTGGGCACTAGAATTAGAAAGTCCCAGATTTGGTATTCAACTGAGGAATTCTATGGGAATGAACAGAGAATGAGAGACAATGAAGAAGTAATGTGTGTTCTCATGTCTTCATTAAGTGCACATTTGTTCTAAGCAGTGAAACTTCCACTTGAATACTTGGAAGTAATTCTAAATCATGGGAGGGAAAATAACAAACTAAAGTGAACAGCATGCATTAATCAAAAATTATATCAAAATGTAAACTAACTCTGATATTGGAGATAGGTAAACATATTTATATATCTGCAATTCTTTCCACAATTTGTCTGTACTACTAACTATGGTAATCTAAGAATAATGCAAGTGTGTGTGTTCACATATCTATGGTATGTATGTATGTTCATTATCTACTTGCAGATATGTATTTATAAATAAGATACTGGCTAACTGACATGTTCTTTTCTGATACCAATATCTCAATAAATATTGTGTATGCATACATAATAACAGTTACTGTTTAAAATACAAATTTATTTTTAAGTAGTTGTTGGTGATTAACCTGCCCACTGATAGTAAAAATAAGATATATAGAATACAGTTTCACAAAGACCTTAAGATACATAATTTTAAAATCAGTACTACATACATTTACCACTTTAATAACTTATTTTTGATATATTTTATTAATGTCAATAGTGCCAAATTAATTACACTCTTTTTTGTTACCAATATTTAATTATATCTCATATTTGATAACATGAATAAAAACAATTAGCATTTAATAATGATTTATGTTAGCTATGTGATAGGATAAATGTATAAATATATATTACAATAATCCTATGTATGGAAGTTTACTCCTCAGCTTCAAATATATGTTCAAAATGCTACTGGGCCACTTTCTTCATGGCCTAGGTTGCTGTGAATTAATGTAAGATACAGGCTACATTTTTTTTCTATTCAAATATTTGTCATTGTTTATATCCAGCAAATGTCCACGAAGAGCTTGACCATGTGATTAGCAGACACCACAGCCCCTGTATGCAGGACAGGACCCACATGCTCTCCACAAATGCCATGGCATGTGAGGTCCAGAGATACATTGACATTACCCCAAACAGTGTAGTACATGAAGTGATCTGTGATACTAAATTCAGAAACTACTTCATCCCCAAGGTAAGCTTGTTTCTCTCTGCTATACTTCTGTGTTCTTGATGTTCTTGATTTCAGTGTGGTTCCAGTACTCTCCATCACACTGTCCTCCTGGTTGCTTATGCCATTTTATTATAGGGAAAGCAGCTCAAAGCAGGCAGGGAGATGGTAGTGGGAATTCCACATTTATTTTCTCATTCAAAGATTATTGGATAAAAACTGGTTGTTTATAATTTCAGGTATATTTTCCAATTTGTGTTGAACTCAACAAAAGACTTTTTTGAAATTTTTATTATTGAGAGGAAAACCTACAAATGATTAGAAAGAGTTTATGTTCTTATTTCTTCAAGTTATAAATAAGACTATATCATACTTCGACTTATGTTTGGTTTATTTTAGTCCTTTCAATGATATAGCTTGTAACTAGTTTTTGAGTTTCACTGAATAATAAATATACTTTTGTTATTATTTTTTAAATGTGGAATATAAAAGCCATTTAATCATTATGTGATCTTCTTTTACCTAATCTCATGTAATTTACTAGTCACTGATATTTTCTCTGAAAATATATGCAGAATTCATTGTGGCTTATGATTAACATTTTATCTATACTATTATATTCAAATGTTTGTACTTCATTACCATTTATTATTGACCCAATTGATAAATTTCAGAAATCATTAATTTGTACTGCTACTAATTACTAAATGCTTGAAAATATGTTTATAGAAGTACATCAGGATACTTGAACATGTACACACTCAGAGAAAAGAAAGGACTGCAGAAACTCACAATTTAATTAACAATGTTAATTCATGATTCATCTAGAGAAATGATGAGGTTGACATAAATGTTATGATGTAAAGATGACTGAATAATGAATAGGCACAACTGACATATAGGCATATTCATGTCATTTCTAATGGATATAACTGTAACAGTTCTCTGTCAAATTCAAAGGCTTTAGATGATTTGGAAAATGATTTTATTAGATTAAGGTGTAGCCAAAGGGACTTTCTGAAATATAATTTATATTTCTAAGTATAGAGGTTTATGTATAGTATGAAAACACTTAAATTATATCATTATAGACAATTATATTGTAAAAAGACTGAAGAGTGAAGGATGGCTTATGAACCAGATCCCCCCACCATGATTAGAATCTAGCTTTGGATCAAGTGCTGCCTCTGATAAATTCATAATCCTCTATCTCTCTGCCTGTAGTGCATGATTTGCCGGTTCACTTTGGGTTTATGAACTGAATCACACTCTTTGTATTCCTAGAACTACCTGGTACAGAAATATCATGACTCCATAACTGACTTTACACCCTTAATAATCATGAAAGTTGCTTCTTTACCAGATGGGGCCACTAATGTCAGTTCAGATAATAGGCAAAGACAAGAGTCAATAATTTGCTTACAATTTGTTTGGTGCAAAATACTTCAGAGTTTCTACTCCACAAAGGTTTGCTGCCACTTTTGACCTATGCCGCTGTAGCAGAAAACCAGGGATAGGCAATGGGTACATTAATGAGAATGGCAATGTTCCAAAACTATTGAAACTAGTGTTTAATTTTCAAACATTTCCATCTTGAAATACCATTTTAGTTTTTAAATTTAACACATGTTATTTAAATTAATATATTAATATAGGACTCAATCTTATAAAATTTTTGTAGAGCACATGAGGACCATCAGAAAATTTTAATGATATGGGTTCACTTCGATTATTAATAGAAAAGAGCCTCAAAGAACCAGCCCAAATCATTCACATACATTTCCAGAACCTTGTTTCTTTAGTTGTTACACATAGTTCATTAACACCAATAATAGCCCTAAAGTATAGTGTATCCTTTTTAGAACTTTATTACAGCCTACCAGAATATCAGTTCCCAAATTGGACAGTGACCATTGTTTAAAATAAGATTATACTGGCCACCAGGTATCTAGCCTCCAACTTCAGATGATACCCCTTGCTCAACCTGATCATACAGGCCAGAAGGCCAGAGAAGAAACAGACACCAAAGAACAAAGCACACATTTAAAAAAAAAAAAAAACACCAGGAAATAAGCACCTATTTATAAAATCATACCAAAGTCTAGATGCCCAGATGCCAGGATAGGAACCGAATTAATAGCCACAGCATTATTTCCCCATTAGAGCACAGCTCAACCACTGAAGAATACTCTAACACAGTTAAAGCACAAGGAAAAGCTTCAGTATCAACATTATGAACAAGACAGAGGACCTTAAAGAAGTGGAAACTTCTTAAAGAAATTGAGGAAAAGACAAAAAATGGAGGAAAACTTAAATTACTTAGCAAAGACAAGAATAAAGCTTCCCAACAATAATTAAACAAACAAATAACCAAACAGTTGATGGAAATGGAAGTAGAAGCAATGAAGAAAGTACAGATATTGAAAGTACAGAAATTGAAACCCTAGGTATGTAAACAGGAGTTACAGACACAAGAATCACCAACCAGGACGGAAGAATGAATTTCAGGCATTGGCAATTCAGTAGAAGAAATGCACATATCAGTCAAAGAAAAGGTTAAGTATAAAATATTCTGTAAACAAAACTTCTAGGAAATCTGCAGTACTATGAAAAGATTAAATCTAATTTACTAAAAAAATAATAAGAATAGGAGAAGAAATTAGTGAAAAGGCCCCCCAAAATACTTTCTACTAAATCACAGAAGATAAGCACAAAAGTAAAAAGAGAAAGTGTACAAAGACAAAAGGAGTAGATGGCATGAAATAATAAAACTGAGAGCTGAAATTAATAAAATGAAACAAAGGTAGCAATACAAAGAAAGAGTTGATCCTTTGAGAAAATCAACAACATAGAAAAGCCACAATCCAAACTAACTAAAGGAAAGGAGGGAATATCCAATCTAACAAAATCAGAAATGAGAAGGGAGACATAACATCAGACAACAAGGAAATTCAAAGACTCATCAGGTCATACTTAAAAAACCTGTTCTCCAAAAATTTCTTGATAACCATCACTTATTGAAATGAAATTGAGATCAGATAAACAATGCACATATATATACATCAGGAAATAGAGGCAGTCATTAAAAGTGGTTTAGCATAGAATTTTACAAGGCTTTCAAAGTGGAATTTATGCTAATACTCTCCAAAATTTTCCACAAAATAGAAAGAGAAGGAGAATCAAAAACATTTTTATGAGGCTACAATCACCCTGTTATCAAAACCACACAAAGAATCAACAATAAAAATTTATAAGACGATTTCCTTGTTAACACAGATGTAAAAATACTCAGTAATGTATTTGCAACAGTTATCCAAGATCAAATCAAAAAGATCATTCACCATTATGAATGGCTGCATACTAGAAATGTAGTCATGGTCTAATACACAAAAATTAGATAAAAATCCACCATACAATCAAATAGAAAGACAAAATCCCATGATAATTTCAATAGATGACAAAAAACAAAAACAAATAAATAAAAACAAAACAAAACACCCTTCCATGATTAAAGTCTTGGAAAGATTAGAGATCCAAGGCACATACCTAAACATAAATGAAATTTATATCCAGCCTATAGCTATCCTCAAATTAAAGGGAGGGAATCTCAAAGAAATCCCACTAGAATCAGGATCTAGATCTAGACTCCATAATAAAATAAGTGAAGAAATTCAAGTGGATATGTATTGGAAAAGAAATCAGTTTATAACTATTTGCAGTTGATATGACAGTGTGCATAAGCAACATTTAGTAAACTTACTTAATGCAAATGAAAACAGAATGAGAAAGAAAACAGGGAAACAATAACCATCATGATAGCTACAAACAATATTAGAACTTTGGGCTAACCATAACCAAGTAAATAAAAAACTTCTATGATAAACTTCATGTCTTTGAAGAAAGAAATAGAAGATATCAAAAGAAGGAAAGATCTCTCATGCTTACAGATTGCAAAAATTAACATAGTAAGAATGGCCAGTCTACAAAAAAAAAAAATCCACAAATTCAATGCAATCTCCATCAAAATTCCAATACAATTCTTCTCAGTCTTTCAAAATTCAATCATCAACTTCATATGGAAAAACAAAAAGCCCCTGGTAGCTAAAACAATCCTGAAAAATAGGACTTCCAGCAGTATCACCATTCCTTATTACTTCAAGCTGTACTACAGAAAAAATAGTAATTAAAAACATATGGTAATGATATAAATCAGACATGTTGTTTATTGGAATAATATTGAAAACCCAGACATAAATTCACATACTTATGACTTTTGATAAAGAAGCTAGAATCATATATTGGAAAAAGAAAACATCCTTAATAAATGGTGTTGGTCTAACTGGCTGCCATACCATAGAAGAATGCAAATAGATTCATATTTATCACCCTACAGAAATGAAAGTATAATTGTATCAATTATCTCACCATTTTAGGTAGTTAAACTATGTAAGGAACCTTGATAATGTTGAACAGGTTGAGTGAGTCCTGGAAACTCAGTGGGCACACACCAGAGTCTTAGGTGACTACTTGCTTCCTGCCAGATTCCTGGCATGGAACATGTGCCACACTCCTCATATAAGAAAATGTGACCTGTGGTCATGTGTGTCCAGAACCGACTTCACCATGCTGATGAGGTACGTAGCATCCCAGAGACGTAGCCAATAAGGTTTCTCTACCAGACATTCCTCCCTGCAAAAGGTATTTAATCTCAGGTTCACTCTGAGAAGTGCATACCATACAATATTCATCCATTGTCCACAATGAACTGTCAATAAACAGTTTAGAATCATGGACTGTCTCTTTCATCAAGTTTTACTGTGCAGAGCCTTGGAAAAGTTATTAGGCTATGGATCTTCAACTTAATTCTCCAGTAGAAGGCTTCTCTATGCTCTGAGCCAAAATTGCCGCCTACCTAAAGACAGACACCATTGGGACAGGTCAAAGCTCCTCTTTACCCAGGGCCCAGGCTACACACTGTCCTCAGCCTGCAGGCCTTAACTTTGTTTTCAGCTCTTCTTCTACTCCCAGCTGCACTTTGAAGTCCTAGAGTCAGAGAAGCCTCTAAGCCCCAGCTTTGTTGCATCTCAGACTGTTTTTCCCACCCTGGAGTGGTGTCTTGGTGTTTCCCTACAGCTCAACACAGACAAACTGCCCATGTTCCACCTCCCCAAGAGGCCATGCTTAGCAGTGGAGGAGATGTGGACCCATATCACCATACAACCAGATACAGTAAAACTAATAGAAGAAGAAATAAGGAATAGATTTTAATGCCTTAGCACAGGAGACAATTTCCTCATAGAACATTGATATTGAAGGCATTAAGACTGACTTTTAATAAATGAGACCTCATGAAAGTAAAAAGCTTCCTAAAGGCAAAGGACATGGTCAATAGGACAAAATGACAGCCTACCAAATGGCTAAAAGATTTTCACAAACTTCATATCTGACAAAAGACTAATATCTAAAATATATAAACAAAGACCTGACATCAACAAAAAATTATGAAATTATTTTTAAAAACCTGTACATATCTAAACAAATAATTCTTAATAGAAGATTCTTAAGTAGTTGAGAAACTCTTAAAGAATAGAAATGCTCAACATCCTTATTTATCAGGAAAATTCATATCAAAACTATTATGAGATTTCATCACACACCTGTCAGAATAGGTAAGATCAATTGCATAAATGAGAGTTAATGCTATCCAGGATGTGAGCCAATAGGAACACTCCTGTACTGCTGCTGAGAATGCAAATTTACACAGAAAAATAATTTAATTGAAGTGAATACAGCAGTTTCTCAGAAAACTTGGATCAATCTATTTCAAGACTCAGCTTTCCTACTTTTAGTCACATACCTAAAAGATGATCCATCCTAGCACAAAGACACTTGCTCAGTTATATTTATAGTGGCTTTTTTCAAAATTGCCAGAAACAGGAAACAACCTAGATGTGTCTTGACTAAGGAAGGGATAAAGAAATGGTGATACATTTACACAGTGGGGTATTAATCAGCTGTTACAAAAATGACATCATGAAATTATTAGGCAAATGGATGGAAGTAGAAAAAACTATCCTGAGTGATGTAACCCAGACCCAGAAAGAAAAACATGGTATGTACTAGGGTTATCAGTGTATATTAGCTATTAAGTAAAAGATAATCATTCTACAATCCACAGACCATGACAGGTTAAATAACAATGGGGGACTAAGCAAGAGTATAGGAGAAGACATGGCTGGAATTGGTTAGTGTTTGATAATGTTTGTGGAAATCTAGTGCAATAGAAACTCCATGGGATATAAAACGGGGACCCTAGTGAGGACTCCTAATATTAAGTGATAAGGAACCAGAACTAGACACTTTTGTCATCAGACAAGGATTCCAGTAGTGGGACTATGACACCAACTCAGGCATAAAACTTTCAACCTACAATTTGTCCTTCCTTCAAAATGTTCTGGAGTAATGGACGCTCATAACTTGTGAGACTAACCAACCACTGACTGGTTTAAATTGAGTACCACGCCAAGTAAGGGGGCATAGGCTGGACACTGTCTATATATTGATGGCCAGGATTTGAATGTTGAACATTCCAGGGACTCACAGTACAGATGAACACAACTTCCAAAAATGAAACCAATTAAACTATTTCTAATTATATTCTGCTATATTAGTGCCTACTCTAGTTGTTCTCAAAGGGATTATTAAGGCAGTAGATAGGGGAAGATGCAGAGACCCACAGCCAAAAATCATGTACAGCTTTTGAAATATTACAAAAGAAGGTGAGGTAAGATTGTTGGAGACAGAGGGGATGAAGACACCAGGAGATCATGACACACAGAATCAACTAACTGAGGCTTATAGGTACTTACAGAAATTGTAGATGCAATCACTTAGCCTTCATGGGTCTTCACTATGTACTCTGAAAATATATTATGGTTGATTGGATTGGTGTTCTCATGGGACTTTTGAAAGTGGGAGTGGTGTGTGTCTCTCTTTTCCCAGCTCTTCTTAGTACGAAGAACTTTTTTCTTATTAAGTTTCCTTGTCCTGCTCAGGATGATAATTTCCTGGAGATTGATTCACCAACCAAAGAATACACATGGAGGGACCCATGGTGCTGGTCACATGTGCAGCAGAGCAGGGTCTTGTTAGCCATCAGGGGGAGGAGAGGCCCTTGGGCCTGAGGCTATTAGATCCCCCAGTATAGGAGAATAACAAGGAGAGAAAACAAGAGTGGGTGGGTGGTCTGGTGAGAGAATACCCCCATAGTAGCAGGGGGAGAGGGAGGAAATGGGGAGGTTCCAAAGGGGAGAGCTGGAAAGGGGGAAACATTTGAAATATAAATAAAGTATGAAAAATAAATTAAAAGAACAAGTTTCCTTGTCCTGCTTTGATATGAGTACTTATGCCTAGTCTTATTAGATCTTGTTGTGACATGATCAGTTGATACCCTTGGGGTGGCATTTTTGTTTTGGGGGTTTATTTATTTATTTATTTAGTGAAGACAAAGAGCAGGGCAGTGTATCTTGGGTAATGAGGAGGTTAATGAGAAGAATAGAAGGAGTAGAGGGAGGGGCACCCTGTCAGGATATATTGTGTGAGAGAAGAATAAATACAAATAAAAAATGGGAAAGGGGGTTCTGCTGCCTCTTATGATTAGTTTTATTCCTTCCACAAACACTCTCCCTTCTGTTTGTATTTTTGTGTGTATGTCTACATACATAAATTCTGTGTGTGTGAGCAAACTTTTCCATCCATGGCATGTAAAACCTGAATTTTGTTCATGAGGAAAAATAAATAAAATGTGTCTTTCTAGACCTTACTTGCTTACCACAACCATGAATAACTTCCTATTTGCTTCATACTATTTGCACATACTATTGCCCATATGAGTCTATCAGGTATTCTAGCACAAGGAAATGATGAAATTGATCACCGCTAATAGGAAATGGGCTAGACACCTGAAAATTTCATAAGAAACACCATGTTAACAGCAAAGGTTTAGAGAAAGGTCTTCTTATCACTTGCCAACAAGCCAAGGAAATTAAAAGAAAATTGTTGTGGGTTGCCCTGATGCTGTTTGTATTCTGATGTTAATTTTGCCTCCTCAGGAGGGGCTGCCCAAAAGACAAGTGGATCACTTACTCAGGTGATTTCATGTGAACCTTCTCCAAATTTTAACTAGTCAAATAAGCCTACGCCTGTGATTGGGCATTGGGGAGCTGGAGGTTATAGAGAGTGGAGGAAGAAAGATGGAGGAAGAGAGATGGAAGGAAGATGGAGCAGAACCAAGTGTCCTGGAAAAGCTGCAAATAACAAGGGATCTCATAGCTAGGAAATAAATTGGTGTAGTTGCATATCTGTCCAATCTAGTCATACAGCTTATACATATTTTATTGAGTTGTGTGGTTTTTGCAAGGGCTGACTGGGTTTGGAGATTTACTGCAACAAACTGCACCCATCTTATTGACTAGAGATAAACGTCCACTGCAACCCCCTGGGGCTGTGTTGGTGATCTAAGGCTGCAGTAGTGTATAGACTGAAAGCTAACTGGGTCTACAGAGAGTGGCAGAAAGCTACAATCAGGAGCAGTACCCCATCCTGGAGCTGTGGCTTGAGTTATGCTGCTGTCAGATTCCCTGAGCCTAGGGAGGCACAAGGGGTAGCAATCTGGAGCACAACTGCCTTTGAGGTAGTTTTCTGGTAGACATAGTGAGCTGATCTAGGCATCTAAACCTGAGGGAGCCTTTCAGGGAACAGACAGCCATTCTCCTGAGTGCTTGAGCTGCAGGCTGACAGAGATCAGCCCACAGGCTGCCAGGTGCAACCCAAAAACACAAACAAAAGACAGAGAGCTAATTCAGAAGCATAGAAGACTCTGGTCTTTCTATAATCAGTCCCTCCCTACCAATATGTAGCAAAGGGGTAAGGAAATAGAGATAGCCACTGGAGGGTCCCAGACCCCAGGGAAATGAAAAGCTCCCAGGACCCAATATGGGTGATTTTAGCAGAGAAGGGGAGATAGAACCTGTAGAGACCACCCCAGTAGATAGGCATGGCCCCTGGTCAAGAGATACAGCTACATACCCATCTCAAAGTTTTTAATCCAGAAATATTCCGCACAAAGAAAGAACAGGGAAAAAATAAAGCAGAGACTGAAGTAAGGGCCATCCAGGGACTGTCCCACCTGGGTATTCAGCCTATCTGCAGACACCAAACCCAACACTGCTGCCATTGCCAAGATGCACTTGCTGACAGGAACCTGCTGTGGCTGCTTTTTGGGAAGTTCAGTCAGCAATTGACCAATGCAGATGTGGATGCTTAGACTCAACCATCAGACTGATCTCTGGGACCCTAGTGGGGGAGCTGGCAGAATGACTGGAGACGCTGAGGGGGATTGCAACCCCATAGGAAGAACAAAATTGGTTGGCCAGACCAAATACTGCTCCTGGGGACCAGACCACCAACAAAGGAGTGTACAGGGAGGGATCCATGCTACAGATACATAGGCAGCAGTGTGACTTTGTCTGACAACAATGGGAGGAGAGGCCCTTGGCCCTGTGGAGTTTTGATGTCCCAGAGTACGGGGATGCTGGAAGAGTAGGGTGGTATAGGGTGTGTGGATGAGGGAGTACCCTCATAAAGCAAAGGGGAGGGTGGAGATGGAGGGTGTGGGATGGGGAGCTTGTGGAGGGGTATAAGAAAGAAAGTTGGAAATGTACCACATTTTCTGTATCCATTCCTCTGTTGAGGGATATCTGGGTTGTTTCCAGTTTCTGGCTATTATAAATATGGCTGCTATGAACATAGTGGAACATGTGTCTTTATTACATGTTGGAGAATCTTCTGGGTATATGCCCAAGAGTGGTATAGCTGGGTCCTCAAGTAGTATTATGTTCATTTTTCTGAGGGTTCACCAAATTGATTTCCAGAGAGGTTGTATCAGTTTGCATTCCCCCCAGCAGTGGAGAAGTGTTCTTCTTTCTCCACATCCTTGCCAACACTTGCTGTCACCTGAGTTTTTGATCTTATCCATTCTGACTGCTGTGAGGTGGAATCTCAGGATTGTTTTGATTTGCATTTCCCTGATGACTAAGGATGTTGAACATTTCTTTAGGTGCTTCACAGCCATTCGAGTTTCCTCAGTTGAGAATTCTCTGTTTAGCTGTTCCCCAATTTTGATAGGGTTATTTGGATCTCTGAATTCTAACTTCTTGAGTTCTTTGTATACATTAAGTATTAGCCCTGTATTGGACATAGGATTGGTAAAGATCTTTTCCCAATCTGTTGGTTGCCGTTTTGTCCTAGTTACAGTGTCCTTTGTCTTACAGAAGCTTTGTAATTACATGAGGTCCCATTAGTCGATTCTTGATCTTAGAGCACAAGCCATTGGTGTTCTTTTCAGGAACTTTTCCCCTGTGCCCATGTGTTCAAGACTTTTCCCCACTTTCTATTCTGTTAGTTTCAGTGTATCTGGTTTTATGTGGAAGTCTTTGATCCACTTGGACTTGAGCTTTGTACAGAGAGATAACAATAGATCATTCGAATTCTTCTACATGTTGACCACCAGTTGAACCAGCACCATTTGTTGAAGATGTTGTCTTTGTTCCACTGTATGGTTTTAGCTCCTTTGTCAAAGATCAAGTGACCATAAGTGTGTGGGTTCATTCTGGGTCTTCAATTCTATTCCATTGATCTACCTGCCTGTCACTGTACCAATACCATGCCGTTTTTATCACTATTGCTCTGTGGTACAGCTTGAGGTCAGGGAGGCTGATTCCCCCAGAAGTCCTTTTATTGTTGAGAATAGTTTTTGCTATCCTAGGTTTTTTTGTTATTCCATACGAATTTGAGAATTGCTCTTTCTAAGTCTATGAAAAATTGAGTTAGAATTTTGATGGGGATTGCATTGAATTTGTAGATTGCCTTTGGCAGGATGGCCATTTTAACTATATTAATCCTGCCATTCCATGAGCATGGGAGATCTTTCCATCTTCTGAGGCTTTCCATTTCTTTCTTCAGAGACTTTAAGTTCTTGTCATACATATCTTTACACAATGGAATACTACTCAGCTATTAAAAACAATGACTGCATGAAATTCACAGGCAAATGGATGGAACTTGAAAATATCATCCTGAGTGAGGTAATGTACTCACAAAAGAATGAACACGGTATGTACTCACTGATAAGTGGTTATTAGCCCAAAAGTTTGAAATACCCAAGAGTCACTTCATAGCAACCATAGGGCTGAGTGTGAGGTCCCAGATGGAGGACTTGGAGAAGGGACTGAAGAAGCTGAGGGAGTTTGCAGCCCCAGGGAAGGAGCAACAGTGGCAACTGGCCTGACCCCTCAATGCTCCAGGAGACTGGATCACCAACCGAAGAATACACATGGAGAGCCCCATGGTGTTGGCCACATATGCGGCAGAGGAGAGTCTTTTTAGCCATCAGGGGGAGGAGAGGCCTTTTGGCCTGAGGGTGTTAGATCGCCCAGTATAGAAGAATGCCAAGGAGGGAAGATGAAGAGTGGGTGGGTGGGTGGGTGGGGGAATATCCTCATAGTGGCAGGGAGAGGGAATAGTGAGGTTCCAAAGGAGAGATCTGGAAAGGGGAAAACATTTGAAATGTAAATAAAGTAAGAAAAAAAAGAAAAACATATTTAAAAAAATAAAAGAAAGAAAGTTGGAGAGAACTTCAGTGTCCTGAGTTGAACAGCAGAGGAAGACAAAGATACAAAAAGCTCGGGATCAGGTAATAAGAATTATAAATCGATGATAAATATATACATATATTTAAAGATGAGAAACACATTAAATACCTTCTGGGCTTTATGGCATGGTATTTTGAACAGATCGATAGGAATGGATTTAAAGGAAATAGAAACCTTATCACTTTTACTACAATATTTATTCTCTTATTTATTCTCTATGGCTTCTCAAAGACAGGGCCCTAGATACAAAATTACATGCCTTAAAGAAGGTATTAGAGGAAACACTAGAACTAAAAGTTCAGAATTTTATAGGTCAAGAAAAGAAAGCGAAGAAGAATAAAGGTTGGAGACGGGAGCTGCAAAAGATGCTAGAAAAAATGCAGCAGTTCATAGATGCAACTGAGCAACAGAGAGATAAACTTAAGAGTGGCAACACAGCCTAAAGGAAACACTAGAACTAATGGTTGAGGACTTTATAGGTCAAGGTATGCAAAAGAAAGAGGATAATGAAGGTTGGAGACAGGAGGTGGAAAAGATGTTAGAAAAAAAAGATGCAGAATTTCATAGATCACACTGAACAGCAAAGAGATAGAGATAAAATTTGGAAACAGATTCTAGAGGGTAATTTACTAAAGGTAGTAAATCAAAATAAGGTAGAGGCTACAATCTCAGAATTACAATATAAAGGGAAGCTGAAATTATGGAAGCAGGGCTTAGAACAGAAGATACAGGAATTTATAGAGCAGCATGAACAACAGAAAGAGAAATTTAAGACTTGGCAACATGATCTAGAGGAAACACTAGAATTGAAGGCACAGGAAATTATAAATCACAATAAAAAACAGAAAGACAAAAATGAATGTGGGAGACAGGAGCTGGAAAAGATGCTGGAGCAAAGGATAGAGCAGCTCACAGATCAGACTGAGCATCAGAGAGAAAATGATGAGGATTGGAAGCACTGCTTGGAGGAATATCTTTTAAAATTAATCAATCAAAATAAACTAGATAGCAGAATATCAGAATTACAATATAAAGAAAAATGAAATTGTGGAAGTAGAATCTTGAATAGAGAATACAGGAACTCAAGGAAAGGGGGGGACGACAAAAGAAGAGATATGAAGCACTGGCACAGATGTTAATGGAGGAATTTAAATTTTCAATTAAAGAAAATACTCAGGTAGAGACATAAGATAAAATTAGAGAAAGGCAACCAAAGGTTATTAGAAAATAAACTTTAGTTTACCCAGTTAGTATACAACAAAACTCCCAAACGATGATCATCCACAGAGTTATCAGGAATAACTCATGGGTGTGTAAAAACTGAGGAAATTTAAGGAAAGTGTCACTAATTTTGGAATGCATTCACCATTTGTAAAACAAATCTTGACATCTTGGGCTATTAAAAATAGAATAATTCCTCCAAGACTGGAAGGATATGGTCAAAGCAATACTAGAATCTGCCTCACATACAATGGTTCTCATGGTGGAGAGAATATGCAAAGAAGATACTATGACAAAATAGAGTCAGGAGAAGAGATATTTCAAAGGATCAGCAGCTTGGTGAAGGTCGATTTGCTGAGATAGAGGTGCAGATTGTGTATGATGAAGAAACCTTGGCTTTGTGTTGCTTGGCAGCCTTAAATGCCTGGGACAAAGTTGAAGAATCAGGGAAAAGACTTGAACCATTTCCTCAAGTCATGAAAGGTCCAAAGGAAACCTTCCCTGACTTTTTTGCAAAGGTTGACGTTAGCTGTGGAAAGGAGTATATCAGATCCATCAGCAAGAAAGATAATAATCAAGTTTTTAGCCTTTGAAAATGTCAATGCTGAATGCAAGAAAGTAATCAGACCATTGAGGGCAAGGTCATCATTAATAGATGAGTGGATCACATATATACAGCTGATGTCAGACCTCATTCACCTGAGATGACCTTAATAGGAGAAGCCCCCATGAGAGGCCTTGAGACAACACAAAATTTCAAAGTTTTAATTGTGGTGAGCAGGATCATTTCAGTGTAAACTTCAGGAAAAAATCAAATTAATCCCAAAAGGGAGTCTATGCCTTATGGCATAGGTAAAATATGTGGCGAAGGCAGACACTGGGCTAAGGAATATAGAGTAACAGCAGACAAATGGGACAACATCTTACCAAAAAACTCTCAGGGTGGGGCTGGGGGCACTTGCAGGCCCCAATGCCAGGCAGACTTCTCTTTCTCAGGAAAATAAAACACCACTGCCTTAAAAACAGATGTTGTAAGACAAAATAACAAGGATGAGGCAAATTTTAGAAGAAATTCAAAAGACCTAAAAAGGGGTCAAAAACAAACACTTTGGCAAACTTCTATGGAGGACCAAAGACCCAAGCTAAAAGTACTAGTAAACAATATTGAGATAGAAAGAATGGTCAACACTGGAGCTGATGGCACCATTATCTCTCCAAAATCTTGGCCTGCAAGTTGGTCAGTTCAAGAAGTAGACATCCAATTTTAGTACAGGACCTGAAAGTCAGATAGGAAAATTAAGGCAACACGTGGCTCATACAGCCATTAACTTATGGAGAAGAGGTCAGTTTCAGCAGTGAATAACACAAATTAATATCTCCTCAGTTTCAAAGGATGGCCACAAAACCAGTCAGGCTCCTAATAAAAAAATTAAATTAGTTAAGGAAAGAGATCAAAGGCAGTTACACATTGTCCACACTGTCCATAAACAGGATACAGCAGGGGCTGACAGGTTAGCTTTATCTCAAGGAGCCACTGCTGATAAGACACCAACAACCTTACCACTAAGGTGATTGACTGTCCAACCCATTTGGATTGATCAATGGTCTATGACAAAAGAAAAACTACAGGCACTAGAACATCTAGTCCAGGAGCATCTGGAGTATCAATATACAGAGGAGTCCATTAGTACTTGGAATTCTCTGCTATTCGTCATTTAAAAAAAGTCTGGCAAATGGAGGATGTTGAAAGGTCTCAAGAGTGATTAATAAAAGTATTCAGACAATGGGTTTCTTACAGCCTGGAACCCCATTGTGTTCCTTGTTGACTGAGGGATGGTCTATCACAGTCTAAATGGTTTATCATTGATCTAAAGGATTGCTTTTTTACAACTTCTCTCCATGAACATGATAAAGCATCTACCTTCAATAGAAGTTGCTCAAAAAAGAAGATATCATTGGAAAGTCCTGCCACAAGGAATGTTAAATATCCCTATATTTTGTACAACAGCCATTGTAGATGATTCGCAAACAATTTTGCCAATCCGTTATTTATAATTATATGAATGATATCTTATTGGCTGATTCAGATATAAATATTCTCGAAAGGATGTTTGATGAAGTAAGTCTGCAAAGGCTAAGCCACAAAAGGTGCAAATCTGAAGAAACAAATTAAGGACTCATAATGATTTTCAGAAGTTACTGGGAGATGTTAACTGGCTGCAGCCTGAGATTGACTTGGCTACTCAAGAGCTAAGCACATTACTTCAAACCTTACAAGGTGGTTGAAATTATCAGTGGAGCCTGAGAAGGAGTTAGCTCTGGTAGAAAGGAAATTGCAGGATACACATCTAGATCATATTGATCCAAAGATGGCCTTATCTTAGTCATCTTACCCTCTACTCATTCCCCTACAGGAACTTTCATGCAGAGGGAAGATTTTATCTTAGAATGGATATTTTTAGCACATAAACAGAGTACGAAATAAAAAACCTACATAGAGAATGTCTCTTAATTGATACTAAAAGGAAAAATGAGGCATCAAGAATTAGCTGGAATGGATCCAAGCTGAGATTTTGGTACCTTTTACTAAAGCAGACATTGCCTCATTGTGAGCACAAGATGAACAATGGCAAAGAGCATGCAGTAATTTATTGGGAGAGATTAATAACAGATACCCTGAAAGCAAGCAACTTCAGATCATAAAAAGAACTAATTGGTTTCTCCCTCACATAATAACAAGAATTCCAATTTTTGGAGCCTCTACATTTTATACTGATGCAAATAAATCAGGAAAGTCAGGATATAAATCAGAAGATTTAACCAGAAGGTGGCTGAGAGTCCCTATGAGTAGGTTCAAAAATCTGAATTATATGCAATACTCACAGTGTTGTGAGATGTTCAAGTCTCTTAATATAGTAACTGACTTCCAGAGTGGTTGTACCAGTTTGCAATACCACCAGTAATGGAGGTGTGTTCTTCTTTCTCCACATCCTCAACAACATGTGCTCTTGCCTGGGGTCTTGATATTAGCCATTCTGATTGATGTAAGGTCTCAGGGTCATTTTTATTTATATTTTGCTGATCACTAAGGACTTTGAACATTTCTTTAGGTGTTTCTCAGCCATTCCTCTATTGTGAATTTTGTTTAGTTCTATACCTGATTTTTTGATTGGGTTGTTTGTTTTTTTGTGGTTACCTTCTTGAGTACTTTATGTATTTTGGATATTAGCCCTCTATCGGATGTGGGATTAGTGAAGACTTTTTCCCAATCTGTAGGTTGCCAATTTGTCTTATTGGCTATGTCCTTTACCTTAGAGACGCTTTCCCCTTTCAATGAAGTCTCATGTATCAATTCCTGATCTTAGAACGTGAGCCATTGGAGTTCTGTTCAGGAAATTTCCCCCTGTTCCCATGAGTTTGAGTCTCTTTCCCACTTTCTCTTCTATTAATTTCAGTGTATCTGGTTTTATGTAGAGGTCCTTGATCCACTTGGACTTGAGCTTTATACGAGAAGATAAGAATGGATCAAATTGCATTCTTCTACATGCTGACAGCTAATAGACCCATCACCATTTGTTGAAAACGCTGTCTTTTTTTCCACTGGATGGTTTTAGCTTCTTTGTCAAAGATCAAGTGACCATAGGTGTGTGGGTTCATTTCTGGGTCTTTAATTCTATTCCATTGATCTACCTGCTTGTCACTGTACCAATACCACACAGTTTTTATCACTATTGCTCTGTAATACAGCTTGAGGTCATGGATGGTGATTCCCCCAGAAATTCTTTTATTGTTCAGAATACTTTTCACTATCCTGCATTTTTTGTTATTCTAAATGAATTTGAGAATTGCTCTTTCTAAGTCTATTAAGAATTGAGTTGGAATTTTGATGGGGATTGCATTGAATCTGTAAATAGCTTTCAGCAAGATGGTTATTTTTACTAAATAAATCTTGTCAATCCATGAGCATGGGAGATCTTTCCATCTTCTTTGATCTTCTTCAATTTCTTTCTTCAGAGACTTGAAGTTCTTGTCATACAGATCTTTCACTTGCTAAGTTAGAGTCACACCAAGGTATTTTATATTATTTGTGACTACTGGGAAGGGTGTCATTTCCATAATGTCTTTCTCATCCTGTTTATCCTTTGAATAGAGGACGGCTGCTGATTTGTTCGAGTTAATTTAATATCCAGTCACATTGTTGAAGGTTTTTTATCAGGTGTAGGAGTTCTCTGGAGGAATTTTTGGGGTCACTTAAGTATCCTATCCTATCATCTGAAAATAGTGATATTTTGACTTCTTCCTTTCCAATTTGTATCACTTTCACCTCCATTTGTTGTCTAATTGCACTGGCTAGGACTTTGAGTACTACATTACATAGATAGGGAGAGAGTGGGCTTCCTGGTCTAGTCCCTGATTTTGGTGGAATTGCTTCAAATTTCTCTCTATTTAGTCTGGTGTTTGCTATTGGTTTGTTGTATATTGCTTTTACTATGTTTAGGAATGGGCATTTGAAATCCTGATCATTCCAAGACTTTTACCATGTTGGGGGGTTGAATTTTGTCAAATGCTCTCTCAGTATCCAATGAGATGACCAAGTTGCTTTTTTTCCTTTGAGTTTGTTTATATAGAGGATTATGTTGATGGATTTCTATATATGGAACTGTAACTGTATTTCTGGGATCAAGCCTATTTTATCATAATGGATGATCATTTTGGTATGTTGTTGGATTCAGTTTGCAAGAATTTTATTTTGTATTTTTGCATCAATATTTGTCCCGTCCAGCAGGACTTTGTTATTCTTGGGTAGCAAGGAGGACTAAGCCTGAAAAGAAAAACGGGCGAGAGAAAAGAGGGAGGCCGAGCAAAGTTCCTTCAAGGTCTCAGGTCTCAGCTTTATTCTTGACACATGTTTGCTTTTAAAGAAAAAGGAATGTAGAGGGGAGGGGAAAGGAGGCTCACCCCCCCCCCCATTGTCAGACCATCTGGCATCAATTGTTTTATGGTCGGTCTATCTCCCAGAGGTAGGAAGGACGGCTTATCTTACAGAAACACAGCTAGTTCTCAGATCTTCAGAGAAGGCGTGAGGGCCTGACTCTGATGTTTCTAGCTTATCTTGTACAAGCACAGCTGGCTCTCAGAAAGTCTCAGATTCCCAAGGACAGTGCGGAGGCCCCGGAAGATTCCCAGGAAGGGTGTTCAGATTCTCAAGGACAGTGTGGAGGCCCAGGCAGATTCCCAGGGAGGGTGTTGGAGCCTGGCTCCCGACAAATATTCATAAGGGAAATTAGTCTGAAGTTCTCTTTCTATGTTAGGTCTTTGTGTGGTATAGGTATTGCATAATTGTGGCTTCATAAATCGAATTTGGTAATGTTCCTTCTGTTTCTCTTTTATGGAATAGTTTGAAGAATATTAGTATTAAGTACTCTTTGAAGGTCTGACAGAATTCTGCACTACACCCATCTGGTCCTGAGTCTTTTTTGGTTGGGAGATTTTAATGACTGCTTCTATTTTGTTAGGGGTTATGGGACTGCTTAGAAGGTTTATCTGATCCTGATTTAACTATGGTACCTGGTAAATGTCTAGAAAATTGTCCAATTCCTCCAGATTTTCCAGTTTTGTTGCGTATAGGCTTTTGTAGTAGTTTCTGATGATTTTTTACTTTCCTCAGAGTCTGTTGTCATGTCTCCCTATTCATTTCTGATTTTGTTAATTTGCATACTCTCTCTCTGCCCTCTGGTTAGTCTGGCTAAGGGTTTATCTATCTTGTTGATTTTCTTAAAGAACCAGCTCCTGGTTTTTGTTGATTCCTTGTATACTTCTCTTAGATTCTATTTGGTTGATTTCAGCCCTGCATTTGATTATTTCCTGCTCCTACTCCTCTTGGGTGTATTTGCTTCTTTTTGTTCTAGAGCTTTCAGGTATGCTGTCAACCTGCTAGTGTTTTTCCTCTCCAGTTTCTCTTTGGAGGCTCTCAAGCTGTGAGTTTTCCTCCACTGCTTTCATTGTGTCCCAGAAGTTTGGGTATGTTGGGAATCATTTTCAATAAATTCTAAAAAGTCTTTTATTTCTTCCTTTATTTCTTCCATATCCAAGTTATCATTTTATAAAAAGTTGTTCAGCTTCCATGTGTATGTGGACTTTCTGTTGTGTTTGTTGTTATTGAAGAACAGCCTTAGTCTGTGATGATCTCATAGGCTACAAAGGATTATTTCATTCTTCTGGTATCTGATGAGGCCTCTTCTGTGACCAATTATACAGTCAATTTTGAGAAAGTACCATGAGGTGAAAAGAAGTTATATTCTTTTGTTTTAGGATAAAATGTTCTGGAGATATCTGTTAAATACTTTTGGTTCATAACTTCTGTTAGTTTCACTGTGTCTCTATTTAATTTCTGTTTCCATGATCTGTTGTTTGTTTGTTTTTTTAAATTTCCTCAGCTTTTGTTGTCATGTCTCCCATTTCATTTCTGATTTTTTAAATTTGGATACTGCCTCTGTGCTCTCTGGTTGATGAGGGTGGTGTGTTGAAGTCTTCTACTATTATTGCTGTGAGGTACAATGTGTACTTTGAGCTTTATTAAAGTTTCTATTATGAATGTGAGTGCCTTGCATTTTGAGCATTGATGATCAGAATTGAGAGTTCTTCTAGGTAGATTTTTCCCTTGATGAGTATGAAGTGTCCTTCCTAATCTTTTTTGATAAATTTTGGGTGAAAGTCAATTTTATTCGATATTAGAATGGCTACTCCAGTGTCTTTCATGGGACTATTTTCTTGGAATATTGTTGTCAAGCCCTCAAATCTGAGGTACTGTCTGTCTTTGTCACTGAGGTGTGTTTCCCATATGAAGCAAAATGCTGGGTTTTGTTTATGTATCTAGTCTGTTAGTCTATGTCTTTTTATTGGGGAATTGTGTCCATTGATATTAAGAGATATTAAGGAATAGTGATCGCTGCTTCCTGTTATTTTTGTTGTTAGAGGTGAAATTCTGTTTGTGTGGCTATCTTCTTTTGGGCTGTTGAAAGATTACTTTCTTGCTTTTTCTAGGGTGTACTTTCCCTCATTGTGTTGGCATTTGACATCAATTATCTTTTGTAGGGATGGATTTGTGAAAAGATATCGTGTAATTTTTTTTCATGGAATATCATGGTTTCTCCATCTATGGTATTTGAGAGTTTTGCTGGGTATAGTATGTGGGTAGCATTTGTGTCCTTTTAGGGTCTGTATGAGATCTGCCCAGGATCTTCTGGCTTTTAGAGTCTCTGATGAAAAGTCTGGTGTAATTCTAATAGATCTGCCTTTATGTGTTACTTGACCTTTTTCTCTTACTGCTCTTAATATTCTTTCTTTATTTTGTGTATTCAGTGTTTTGATTATTATGTGACGGTGAGGATTTTTTTTTTCTTGTTCAGTGTATTTTGAGTTCTGTAGGCTTCTTGTATGTTCATGGGCATCTTTCATTACATTAGGGAAGTTTTCTTCTTTAATTTTGTTGAAGATATTTACTGGCCCTTTAAGTTGGGAATCTTCACTTTCTTTTTTACCTATTATCCTTAGGTTTGGTCTTCTCGTGTATTTCCTGTATGTTTTGGGTTAGGAGCTTTGTGCATTTTGCATTTTCTTCAACTGTTGTGTCAATGGTTTCTATGATATCTTCTGCACCCAAGATTCTCTCTTCTATCTCCTGTATTCTGTTGGTGATGCTTGCACCTACGACTCCTGATCTCTTTACTAGGCTTTCTATATCCAGGGTTGTTTCCCATTGTGATTTCTTTATTCTTTCTATTTCCATTTTTAGATCCTGGATGATTTTTTTTTTCAATTCCTTTTCCTCTTTGTTTTTATTTTCCTACAATTCTGTAAGGGATTTTTGTGTTTCCCCTTTAAGTCCTTCTACCTGTTTACCTGTATTCTCCTGTATTTCTTTAAGAGAGTTATTTTTGTCTTTCTTAACATCCTCTATCATCATCATGATATGTGATTTAAAATCCTAATCTCGCTTTTCCAGAGTGTTGGTGTAATCAGAGCTTATTGTGGTAGGAGAACTGGGTTCTGATGAAAACAAAGTATATTGACTTCTGTTACTTATGGTCTTGTGCTTGCCTCTCACCATCTGGTTATCTCTAGTGCTATCTGGCCTTGCTATCTCTGACTTGAGCCTGTCCCTCCTGTGATACTGGTTGTGTCAGAACTTCTCAGAGTCCAGCAATCTCTGCGATCCTGTGATTCTGGGATCCTGTGGTCCTGAGATCCTGGGTGTGTCAAAGCTCCTGGTAACCAAGCTGCCCCTGGGATCCAGAAAAGTTGGTGTGACCAAGCTCCTGAGATCCTGTTGTGTCAGAGCTCCTGGGAGTCAAGCTTTCTCTGGGTATTGCAGGAGTGGGATGGGAGCCAGAGGTCTGGGTCTGTTATAAGCACAGGTGCAAACTGGAAAGAACCCATACCCCTGAGGGGGTGTTGTATTTTCTCAAAGGCTTTTTGAGCATCTAATGAGATGATCATGTGACTTTCCTGGAGTTTGTTTGTATATTTTCTTACATTGATGGATTTTTGTATATTGACACATTCCTCCATCCCTGAGAGGAAGCCTCCTTGATCATGGCAAATAATGGGTTTGACGAGTTGTTAGATTCAGTTTGCGAGAATTGTATTGAGTATTTTTGCATCTATATTCATAAGTGAAATTGGCATGAAGTTCTCTTTCTTTGTTGGGTCTTTGTGTGAATTAGGTATCAGAGTCAATGTGGCTTCGTGGAATGAATTAGGTAGTGTTCCTTTTGTTTCTATTTTGTGGAATGGTTTGAGGAGTATTGGTATGAGTTTTTCTTTGAAGGTCTGGTACAATTCTGCCCTAAAGTCATCTGGTCCTAGGCTTTTTTTTCTTTTTCTTTTTCTTTTTTTTTTTCTTTTGCTATGAGGTTTTTCATTGCTATTTCTATTTCCTTATTAGATATGAGACTGTTGAGATAGTTTACTTGCTCTTCATTTAACTTTGGTATATAGTACTTGTTTAGAAAATCATCCATTTCATCTATATTTTCCAGTATGGTTGAGTATAGGCTTTTGTAGTAAGATCGGATTTTTTTTTAAATTTACTCAGTTTCTGTTGATATATCTCCATTTTTCTAATATTAATTTTGTTAGTTTGGATACTATCTCTGTGCCCCTTAGTTAGTTTGGATAGGGGTTTATCTATCTTGGTGATTTTCTCAAAGAATCAGCTTTTAGTTTTGTTGAATCTTTGTATCATTCATTCTCCTTATTTCTATTTGGTTGATTTCAGCCCTGAGTTTGGCTATTTTGTGCTTTCTATTCTCCTTGGGTGGAAGAGCTTGTAGTTTTAAAGTACTCCAAACAAACAGAATATATCTTGAAGCAGCTGTTTATGATTAGAAAATACTAATACTTAACCTCTTTTTCTATATGTTTCATCATCTACTCTATAAAATAAGAAAACGTTTTATTTTAGTCAATCTATATTATTTACTAAGTTTTATTTCTTCAGGGGTACACCCTGTATGAACCCGTATCTTTAAACTATGTTTTCAGAGAGTTCTGCACATAAAGAAAGAGAGAAAGATAGAGACAGAGAAAGAGAGACGGAGATGGAGGGAGAGAGAGACAGAGATAGAGAGACAGAGAAAGACAGAGAGAGACCATAAATCTGTAACCTATTCTCCTGGACAGTAACAGTCAGTTCTCTCTGTTTATCCTGCACCAATTATACTGTCTGAGTTTTCTCAGGTGGAGATACCCAAATAATGTTCCTGGAGTAATGACCTCATTTAGCTGTGTGCTCAACTGTACGTAATGATCTCCAAGGCATAAGGAAGCCTTCTAAATCATGGCCAGATAAAGTTAATTTTAGAATTTTCCTAAAGAGACTCAGGCATAATTTCCACAGAAAAAGACACAAAATCATAATGCAGTAAGTTTCCAAGAATGGAACATTGGGATGAGAACCCAAAAGTTAGAGATAGAAAGACAGAGATTATAGCAATCCGCTCAGCTTTGCTAGAACTGTGCTGATTTCATGACTCTTACTATTTCTAATGGATTTGCCTTTGCCAATGTCTTCTCATTTAATAATTTTCAGTGCTGTGGAAAGGGATTATAGCAACTAAAAATAATAAAATGTGATGCATCCTGTTACTATTATTTTTGCTGGAATGAAGAGAGGGGCTTAGAGACAAGGTAAGCAATATAAAAGCAAAACATTTGCTAATGTTTAAGTGGAAGAGAAATTTAAATTGCTTTTGTATTCTTAAACAGATTTAAAAAGTTTTAATTTTGATCTGGGTAACAGCAAAGCAGGAGTGGCCTCACCCTTCCAGTGTATTCCACCCTTGTTTTTGTAGAATGTGAAGCTACTGCTGAACTGCTTATCTGTTTCAAATGTAAATACTTCCAGTAATTTGAGGTGATGCCTAGTTAAAGAGATTTCTCACCAAGAAATTCTTTTCCATATGTATTTACATGGAAAGAGTAAAGGCTCAGTGTGTGTGTGTGTGTGTGAAAAGGTATGAGGCATATGTGGAAGTCAGGGGACAATTTTCAGTTTTGTCCCTTAGGAGCTCACAAAATGGGTTTAGAAACAGATTATCACAGTAGAACCCTTTTATTTGCAGTGACATTTTTCCTCAGGATCTTTTACATTGGCTTCAGAAACTATATAATAGAGAACTGTTATCCTTGGGCAATTAGAGAATAGAAACTGAGAAAAAGAAAGTATATAGTAGCATTTCTAGGACAGTAGTAAATGAAGGTTTCTGTGGCTGATTGAGGAAAAGAGCACAGCAAGAGCTTTCCTCATCTTCATTTCTGATTTCTGGTCTTCATTAGACAGGGATGAAGCACATCTGGAAAGTGGGAGGAATGCTAGACAATGCAGAACATATTGGGGTTATATCGATGTCCTTTGGGTCAATCAGAGATTTCAGTTTGAAATTCTGTAAAATGGTGGTCAGGAATAGAAAGAGCTCCATGCGGGCAAGGCTCTCTCCCACACATATCCGTTTTCCTATGGGAAATAAAGAATGAAAGAAGGTAACTATGGGTAGTACGTAAGTCATTTTGGGAGACTCTATGTTTGTAACTGGCATAAGAGAATAAATTTGAATGAGTTATTGCATGAGTGATTAGATGTATTGATGGTTGAATGGATAAGTACTTAAGCAAAGACACAAAGGTAAGACATATTTTTCCCTTCTAACATATGATGTTAAGAAATATATTGTGGTTTCATGTTTCTTCCTCTGCCTGGAAGCTGACCCTGTGCCACAACTCCCACCAACTCAATCCTGCCCTGTGATAACTTTTTCCCCAAGAATGCTGACACACCTAACCTCACAGGTGAGACCACCAGTACTGTACTAATACCTGACCCAAGTGGCACCAACCCAGGGCCCAGAGGAGACAGGAAGCAATGTGCAGCCAGGGACATGATCCTTCCAGTTTCCATCTGTCCCAAGGAGCTGATCCTGTGACATATCCATCCATACCCAAATCATGCCTAACTTTCCCCCAGGAGAGCTGACACACCTAAGCTCACAGAATCATAGACTCACAGGAGGTATAAGCTCCAGTCAGTTACAGCAAAATCAGTTAACACCAGAGACAATCAAATTGAGAGAGGCAAGTGCAAGAACATAAGCAACAGAAACCAAGTCTACTTGGCATCATCAGAACCCAGTTCATCCAATACAGCAAGCCATGGATAGAACAACACACCTGAATATCAAGATCGCGATATAAAATCAGATCTCATGATGACAATAGAGAATGTTAAGGAGGACATAAATAATTCCCTTAAAGAAATACAGGAGAACCCAGGCAAACAGGTAGGAGCCCCTAAGGAGGAAACACATAGATCCCTTAATGAAATACAGGAAAACACAAACAAACAGGAAAAAGAATTGAACAAAACCATCCAGGATCTAAATATGAAAATAGAAACAATAAAGAAACCACAAAGGGAGAAAACCCTAGAGATAGAAAACCTAGGAAAGAGATCAGGAGTCACAAATGCAAGCATTACCAACAGAATACAGGAGATAGGAGAATTTGAGATTTAGAACATACCATAGAAAATATTGAAACAACAGTCAAAGAAAATGAAAATAGCTCCTAATCCAAAATCTCCAGGAAATCCAGGACACAGTGAAAAGAACAAACCTAAGGATAATAGGAATAGATGAGAGCAAAGATTCTCAAATCAAAGGGCCAGTAAATATCTCCAACAAAGTTATAGAAGAAAACTTCCCTAACCTAAAGAAAGAGATGCCCATAAACATACAAGAATCCTACAGAATCCCAAATACCTTGGACCAGAAAAGAAATTTCTCCCATCACTTAATAATCAAAACAACTAATACATTGAACAAAGAAAGAATATTAAAAGCAGTAAGGGAAAAAAGTCAAGTAATATATAAAGGCAGATCTATTAGAATTACACCAGACTTCTTATCAGAGACTCTAAAAGCTGAGGATCCTATGCAAATGTTATACAGACCCTAAGAGAACAAAAATGCCAGCCAAGACTACTGTGCCCAGCAAAACTCTCAATTACCATAGATGGAGAAACCAAAATATTCCATAAAAAACAAATTTAAACAATATCTTTCTACAAATCCAACCCTACAATAAATAATATATGGCAAACTCCAACACCCAGAGGGAAACTACACCCAAGTCAAGAAATTAATCTACTTACAAAAACCCAAAAGAAGATAGCCACACAAACATAATTCCACCTCTAACAACAAAATTAACAGGAAACAACAATCACTGGTCCCTAATATCTCTAAACATCAATGGACTCAATTCCCCAAAAAAAGACATTGATTAACAGAATATCTACATAAACGGGACCAAGCATTTTGATGCATACAGAAAACACACCTCACTGACAAAGACAGACACTATCTCAGAGTAAAGGGCTAGAAAAAAGATTTTCAAGCAAATGGTCCCAAGAAATAAGTTAGAGTAGCCAATCAAATATCCAATAAATTTGCCATTCAAACAAAAGTTATCATAAAAGATGAGGAAGGATACTTTATACACCTCAAAGGAAAAATCAACCGTGAAGAATGCTCAATTCTGAACATCAGTGACCCAAATGAAGGACAGCCACATTACTAAAAGTTACTAAAGCTCAAAATATGTGTTGAAACTTGCACAATAATAATGGGAGACTTGAATACTTCACTCTCACCAAGGGACATATCATGGAAACAGAAACTAAAGAGAGATAAAGTGAAACTAAGAACCAAATTTACTTAACAGATATCTATAGAACATTGCACCCTAAAACAGCAGAATATACCTTCTTCTCAGTACCTCATGGTACCTTCTCCAAAACTGGCCATATAATTGGTCACAATCCAACCATCAATGAATACAAGAAGTTTGAAATAATCCCATGCATCCTATCAAATTAACACAGACCAAGGCTGGTCTTCAATAACAACAAAAACAACAGAAAACTCATATACACATGGAAGTTGAGCAACTCTCTACTCAATGATAACTTAGTCATGGAAGAAAGAAAGAAAGAAAGAAAGAAAAAAAGAAAGAAAGAAAGAAAGAAAGAAAGAAAGAAAGAAAGAAATCAAAGTAGTTTAAGAATTTAACAAAAATTAAGGCACAATATACCCAAACTTATGGGATACAATGAAAGCAGTACTAGGAGGAAAATTTGTAGTCTTGAGCACCTTCATAAAGAAATTGGAGAGAGCATACACTAGCAGCTTAACAACACATGTGAAGCTCTAGAACAAAATGAAGATAATAGACCAAACAGGAGTAGGTGGCAGGAAATAATCAAACTCGGGGCTTAAATCAACCAAGTGGAAACAAAGAAAATTATACAAAGAATCAACAAAACCAGGAGCTGGTCCTTTGAGAAAATCAACAATGTAGATGAACTCTAAGCCAGACTAACCAGAGGGCACAGAGACAGTACTCAAATTAACAAAATCAGAAATGAAAAGAGAGACATAAGAACAAACACTGAAGAAATTCAAAAAATATCAGATCCTACTACAAAAGCCTATACTCAACAAAACTGGAAAATCTTGATGAAATGGATAATTTTCTATGCATATACAAGGTACCAAAGTTAAATCAGGACCAGATAAACTATGTAAACAGCTCAATGATCCCTAAAGAAATAGAATCAGTCATTAAAAGTTTCCCAATCCAAAAGAGCCCAAGACCAGATGGTTTTAGTGTAGAAATATATCAGACCTTCAAGGAAGACCTAATTCCAATACTCTTCAAACTACTTCATAAAATATAAACAGAAGGAACATTACCTAATTCATTCCATAAAAGCAGTTATGCTGATGACTAAACAACACAAAGATCTAACACAGAAAGAGAACTTCAGACCAATTTCCTTTATTAATATCAATGCAAAAATACTCAATAAATTTCTCACAAACCAAATCCAAGAACAAATATACCTGCCTCTGGAGAGGTATGGCCAGACCCTGACAAATATAGATGTGGTTACTGGCAGCCAGCCATTGAACTGAGCACATTAACCACAATGAAGAACTTAGGAGAAGAACTGAAGGAGCTGAAGGGATTTGCAACTTGATAGGAAGAACAACAATATCAACCAACCAGAAACCACAGAACTCCCAGGAACTTTGAGCAACCCTTGCTCCAACTGCATATGTAGCAGAGGATGGACTTATCTGGCATCAGTGGTAGGAGAGGCCCTTGATCCTGTGAAGGCTCAATGCCCCAGTATAGCGGAATGCCAGGGTGGTAAAGATGGAGAAAGTAGGTGGGTGAGGGAGAACCCTAATAGAAGCAGGGAGAGGGCAGATGGGTTAGGGGTTTTCTGGAGGGGAAACAAGGAAATAACATTTCAAATGTAAATAAATAAAATGTCCAATTAAAAAAAACGCAATATACAACAAACCAATAGCCAAGATCAAAGTAAATGGAGAGAAAATTCAAGCCGTCCCACTAAAATCAGGGACTATACAATGCTGCCCACTTTCTCCCTATCTATGCAATAGAGTAATTGAAATTCTAGTCAGAGCAATTAGACAACAAAAGGAAATCAAAGGGATACATATTGGAAAGGGAGAAGTCAAAATATCACTATTTGAAGATGATATGATAATATGCATAAGTGACCCCAAAAGTTCCACCAGAGAACTCCTACTGCTGATAAACAACTTCATCAAAGTGGCTGGAAATAAAATTAACTCAAACAAATCAGTAGCCTTCCTCTACTCAAAGGATAAATGGCTGAGAAAGAAATTAGGGAAATGCCACCTTTCACAATAGTCACAAATAATATAAAATATCTTGCTGACTCTAACTGAGCAAGTGAAAGATATGTACAACAAGAACTTCAACTCTCTGAAAAAAGAAATTGAAGGAGATCTCAGAATATAGTAAGAACTCCCATGCTCATGGATCAGCAGGATTAACATAGTAAAAATGGCCATCTTACTAAAAGCAATCTACGGGTTCAATATAATCCCTATCAAAATTTCAACTCAATTCTTCACAGAGATAGAAAGAACAATTCTCAAATTTATTTGGAACAACAAAATAACCAAGATAAGGGAAACTATTCACAAAATAAGAGAACTTCTGAGTGAATTATCATCTTTAACCTCAAGCTCTACTACAGACAAATAGTGATAAAAAAGAACCACATGGTATTGGTACAGATACAGACAAGTAGATCAATGGAATATAATTGAAGACCCAGATTAAATCCACACAACTATGGTCACCTGAACTTTGACAAAGAAGCCAAAACCATCCAGTGGAAAAAAGACAGCATTTTCAACAAATGGTGCTGGTTCAATTGGTGGTCCACTTGGGAGAGCTGGCAGAAAGACTGGAGGAGCTGAGGGGGATTGTAACCCCATAGGAAGAACAACATCAGCTGGCCAGACCACCCAGTGCTCCCAGAGACTAGACCACCAACCAATGAGTGTACAGGGAAGGATCCATGACTCCAGATACATATGTAGCAGAGGATGGTCCTGCCTGACAGCAATATGTGAGGAGGATCTTTGTCCTGTGGAAGTTTGATGCCCCAGCATAGGGGGATACTAGAGCAATGGGGTGGGAGAGGGTGGGGGGAGCATTATTTGAGATGTAAATGAATGGAATTAATAATAATAATAATAATAATAATAATAATAATAATAATAAAGACTAATCTTATTCCAAAATAAAAAGAATGCAATTGATTGATCTTATCTCTTTGTAGAAAGCTCAAGTTCAAGTGGGTCAAGGACTTCCACATAAAACCAGATACACTGAATCTATTAGAAGAGAAAGTGGGAAAGAAACTTGAAAACATTGACACAGGGAAAATTTCCTGAACAGAACACCAATGGCCCAATATTTAAGATCAACTATAGGCAAATGTGATTTTTTAAAATTGAAAAATTTCTGTAAGGCAAAGGATACTATCCTCAGGACAAAATTGCAACCTACAGATTGGGAAAAGTTCTTTACCAACCCTATATCTGATACAGGGCTAATATCCAATATATACAAAGAATTCAAGAAGTTAAACTCCAAAGAACCAAATAACACTATTAAAAATGGGGTACAGAGCTAAAATGAATTCTAACTGAGGAATCTCAAATAGCCAAGAAGCACCTAAAGAAGTGTTCACCACCCTTAGTCATCAGAGAAATGTAAATCAAAACAACCCTGAGATTCTACCTCACACCAATCCGAATGGCTAAGATCAAAAACTCAGGTGACAATAGATACTGGTGAGGATATGTCAAAAGAGGAACATTCCTTCATTGCTAGTGGTATTGCAAGCTGATACAACCAGTCTGGAAATCAGTCTGGAGTTTCCTTTGTAAATTGGACAGTACTTCCTGAGGACCCAGATATACCACTACTAGGCATATACCCAGAAGATGCTCCAACATATAACAAGGACACATGCTTCATTATGTTCACAGAACCTTATTTATAATTTCCAGAAGCTGGAAATGACCCAGATGTTCCTCAAAAGAGGAATGAATGCACAAAATGTGTTATATTTACACAATGAAGTACTACTCAACTATTAAAAACAACGACTTCATGAAATTCTCACACAAATGGATGGAACTAGAAAACATCATCCTGAGTGAGGTAACCCAGTCACAGAAGAACACACATGTATGCATTTACTGATAAATAAATACTACAAATAAAGCTCAGAATACCTACCATACAACTCACAGACCATATGAAGCTCAAGAAGAAGGAAATCTAAAATGTGAATGCTTAAGGACTACTTAGAAGGGGGAACAAAATAATCACAGGAGGTAGAGAGAGGGAAAGACTTGGGGGAGAGAGAGAGGCAGTGGAGGGGAAAGGGAGGCAGGATGAGATGTGGAAGGAGTCGAGGTAGATGTACAGCAGGTCAGGAAATTAAATAGAGGTATATACCAGTGGGGGATGAGGAACTGGGGGTAGCTACCAGAAAGTCCTAGATGCCAGGAAAACAGGAGGCTCCCAAGACTTAACAGTGATGGCATTAACTGAAATACCCAACAAAAAGGAGAGAGAACCTGTAGAGCCCATATTCAGAGGTTGGGCACTGCCCCCCAGTTGAGGGTTGGGGCCACCCACCCATCTCAAAATTTTTAACCCAGAATTGCTCCTGTCTAAAGGAAATACAGGGACAAAGAATGGAGCAGAGACTGAAGGATAGTCCATCTAGAGACTGCTCCACCTGGGAATCTGTCCCATATGCAGACACCAAAACCAGACACTATTGCTGATGCCAAAAAGTGCATGGTGACAGGAGGCTGATATAGCTGTCTCCTGGGAGGCTGTGCCAGAGCCTGACCAATACAGTTGCAAAGAATTCTACCAGTTTTAATGAAAATTAAAGAAAATAATCCCAAAATTATTCTTCAAAATAGAAACAAAAGGAGCTGCCTAATTCATGTTATGAGGTCACAATTACCCAGATGCCTAAACCACTTAAAGACCCAAATATAAAAGAGAATGACAAACTAAATTGTCTTACAATCATAGATTAACAATTCTTAGTACAAATACTTCCTAACAAAATACTAGAATACTCAAAAAGATTATCAAGTAGGTTTCATCCCAGAGATGAAGGGATGTTGACATATATAAACCAATGTGATCCACAATATAAACATAATAATGATAAGAATATCATGATCATCTCATTAGAAGAGACATTTGCTGAAACACAGTATTCCTTCATGAAAAAAGTCCTGGAGAGGTTACAAATAGAAGGAAATTTATTCAACATAATAAAAATTATTTTACAGCAAACCCACAACCCAAATCAACTTAAACAGAAAGTGTTAAAGCAGTTTTACTAAAATCAAGAAAAAGAAAAGAATGTCCACTATCTCCATATTTATTCAATATAGTATTTGAGTCTATGCTAGAGTAATGAGATAATTGAAAGAGATCTAGTCAATACAAGTAGGAAAGGAATATTTCAAAATATTTTTAATTGCAGATGATAATATTGTATCTATAAAACCCTAAACTCTCTACTAGGTAATTTCAACAGCTGATATGTCTTTAAGGAAAGTATCAGGATACAAAATTAACACGCAAAAATCAATAAGCTTTCTATATACAAATGACAACTGTACTGAGAGAGAAATCAGAACAACCATACCTTTCAGAATATTAACAACAAAAGAAATCTTGGATAACTCTGAACAAGCAAGTGAAAGATTTAAAGATGGATCTTATGCCACAGTGCCCAAAGCTGATCCTGTGCCACAAGTCTCCATACCCAAATACTGCTGTAAGAAAGCTGGCTTCCCAGGAGTATGGACAAGCCTGTGAGCACAAGAAAGACCACTACTTCTACTCAGAGGTACCCACCCAGAACCGTCAGGACACAGGAATCAAGAAGCAGCCTGGGACAGGATCCTTCCAGTTTCAGCCTGTGCCCAGAGTAGATCCTGTGACACTACACCTAGAAGTGATCCTGTGCCACAGCTCTCCACACCCAAATACTGACAGGAAAGAGCTGGTCTCCCAGGAGTGCTAAGACACCTGTGAGCACAGGAGGGACAAGCCACAGTCAGAGACAGCAAGACCAGCTAACACCAGAGATAACCAGATGACAACAGGCAAGGGCAAGAACATAAGCAACAGAAACCAAGGCTACTTGGCATCATCAGAACCCAGTTCTCCCACCACAGAAAGCTCTGGATACCCCAAAACACCAGAAAAGCAAGACTCTGATTTAAAATTGTATCTCATGATGATGATAGAGGACTTTAAGAAGGACATAAATAACTCCCTTAAAGAAATACAGGAGAGTACAGGTAAACAGGTAGAAGCCCTTAAAGAGGAAACACAAATATCACTTAAAGAATTACAGGAAAACACAACCAAACAGGTGAAGGAAATGAACAAAACCATCCAGGATCTAAAAATGGAAATAGAAACAATAAAGAAATCACAAAGGGAGACAACCCTGGAGATAGAAAACCTAGGAAAGAGATCAAGAGTCATAGATGCAAGCATCACCAACAGAATACAAGAGATAGAATAAGGAATCTTAGATACAAAAGATAACATAGAAAACATTGACAAAACAGTCAAAGAAATTGCAAAATGCGAAAAGCTCCTAACCCAAAACATCCAGGAAATCCAGGACACAATGAGAAGAACAAACCTAAGGATAATAGGTATAGAAGAGTGAAGATTCCCAACTGAAAGGGACAGTGAATATCTTCAACAACATTGTAAAAGAAAACTTCCCTAACCTAAAAAAATAGAGATGCCCATGAACATACATACAAGAAGCCTACAGAACTCCAAATAGATTGGACCAGAAAAGAAATTCCTCCCTTCACACAATAGTCAAAACACCAAAAGTACAAAACAAAAAAAGAATATTAAAAGCAGTAAGGGAAAAAGGTCAAGTAACATATAAAGGCAGACCTATCAGATTTACACCAGACTTCTCACCAGAGATTATGAAAGCTAGAAGATCGGGGGCAGATCTCAAACAGACCCTAAGAAAACACAAATGCCAGCCCAAGCTGCTATACCCAGCAAAACTCTCAATTACCGTAGATAAGAAACCAAGATATTCCATTACAAAACCAAATTTACACAATATCTTTCCACAAACCCAGCCCTACAAAGGATAATAGATGGAAAACGCCAACACAAGATTTAAAGACAAAAATTTAAAACATTGAAGAAATAAATTGAAGAATAAATCAGAAGGTGGAAAGATTCCCAATGTTCACAGATCAGGAATATCAATAGAGTGAAAAATGGTTATCTACTGATTAAAATCCCAACACAATGGAGAATTTTCAGCTTTATGTAAAAGAAACACAAAAAAGTCATGATAGCTGAAACAATCCTGAATGATAAAAAATGGACAGAGATGTAACTATCACTGAACTCAAATTGTACTACAGAGATATAGTTAATGAAATCAGGATGGTATTGACACAAAGGCAAACAGGCTGAAGGAGTCAAGTTATGAGTGTGTTATCAAAATCACTTGATAAATGAACATGAATCCATGTCAACACTTTAAGTAAGGAGATGTGATATTCATGAGAGTATCCTCCTTGGTGGAGCAGTAGGGAAGCCCATGATCCCAGCATAGTCTTCTGCTACAATCATGAGGGTTCCACAATTGCATGGGGACCTGGAAGTTTCTTATATTTGGACCTAGAAAGAATTGTATATCTGTGTTTCGTTGTCTTCTTTTGTATAAATAAATGTATAGTATTTGCATTAGCTATTTATGGAGTACAAAAGATGCCTCAAGGTCTCCTGACAGAGGAAATACAGGTGGTTGTTAATATCCAAGGTAGGTGCTAGGCATTCAACTCAGGTTTATGGCACGAGCTGCATGTTCTCTTAATTGCTGAGCCTTCTATCAAGCCCTTTATTGCCTTTGTAAGAATGTCAAAACACCAGCAAAAGTCCCAGAAATTACTAGGAATGTGCTCACAAAGCTTCACTCCTAATGAAGAGTTACTGGAGTATCAGGTTAGCAAGAGGGAAAGCCAGGTTTCTTCATGAGTTAGGTCATATGTGTGTTACTTATTTTCCAGAGGGTGTCACTAAACAAATAAACATATAACAGGACATAGTACATTCTGAAGCTTTAAAAAGGTATACAAAGATGGGGAAAAAATTGTGCTGATCATATGTTATGGACATGTGATGGTTGTGTTGAAATATTGGAGTGGATTTCATCAAAGGCCTTGCATAGATGTATGAAACTAAAACAATGCAAAATGAGATCTAAAAATATTATTCTTTCTTTTTCTGCTTTCTATCATATATGTTCTTTGTAGCAGGTAGAAATTTCTCAGTTATAATATTGATTAACTTTTGTGTTTTAAATTTGAGATACTAAAGAGCAAAAATTGTGGAGAATTCTCCTAAGCAGCATGCTTGTTCAGTGACATTTAATTCAACCCAACCACAAGTCCAAATATATCAGCCTGTTTGCTCATCTACTTCCCTACATGGACTTTATGCCTATTGGGGCATTTTTTGGTGTTTTTACTCTATTTATTTTATTTTTTAACTTTTTAATTCTTTTTGTATAGCTGAGCCTGAAGAAGAGTGACACAATAAAGACATACATTCAAATTATGGTTGAATCTTTATCTTAATGGTGATTGATCAAAGGCTAAGTGACATTTATTCTCTAGGATAATGTCTTTTGCATCCCCAAGATGTACATAAAAGAAAATTGCAAGTGTACAACCACTAGGACAGCTAGGAATGTGTGAACACAGTGAATCCTTAATATTTGATTCTGTCAAGGAAAATGTGTCATCATTATCAAGGACAGTGCATGGACAATGGGAGTAGCACTGCTGAACATGCAGAAATAGCCAAGTCTACAAACAATTGGGAGCCACTGTATAAGTGCCTACAGACCTTCATGTCACTGAAGCCCTAGGAATGAGTTTCTATTACCTGCTGAGAAAGGCATGAAGTAGTCACTTTTCTTAAAGTTTCCATTGCCATCTAGAAAGTGGCCAGGGTCAAACATCTCTGGGTTGGGGAACTCCTTACTGTCATGCAGCACTGATGTCAGTGACGCTAATACTGTTGTTCCCTGCAAACAACACACAACAAAGAAAGCAATGTACAAATATATCAGAGTGTTAAACATTGTTCTCCTTCTCCTCCATAGAGGAAGTACAAAGTATAGTAGGTACATTTCAACACACAAATCATGCAAGGATCAGGGAGGAGTCTGAGATTGGCCAGAGTGGTGTAAGTAAGGTGCCTTCTGTAACACATGAAGTCAGTACTGGGCATTTGATGCTAATGCTGACATCTCTTTTCTCTTTTCCTGCAGGTTTATCTCATCACCTGCATAAATCACACGGGTCATGATTTCAATGGAGACTTGTTTTCCATACGAAACAAACAGGAAGTCATTCACGCTGGTAAACAAGCAAAGTCTAGAAAGACAAATTTTACTTATTTTCCCTCATGAACATAATTCAGGTCTTACATGCCGTGGAAGGAAGAGTTTTCACTCACACACAGAATGTATGTGTATATAGATACATGCAAATATACTAACAGAAGGGAGACTGTTGAAGGAAAGGTTCTAAGTATGCAGGATAGGAGACAATATAACTCATTTTACCATTTTTTTTTCTTTGTGTTTATTCTTCTCTCATACAATACCTCCTGACAGGATCCTCCCCTCCCTCTACTCCACCCATTATACTCACTAACCTCCCCTTTAACCAAGACTATTGCCCTGTTCTTTACCTTCACTAAATAAATTAAAATAAATAAATAAATAAATAAATAAATAAATAATAAACCCATAAAACAAAAAATGCCCCACAAGGATATCAAATGAGCATGTCACAAGATCTAATGAGACTAGGCATAAGCCCTCATATCAAAGCAGGATCAGGAAACTTAGTAAGGAGAAAAGTTCTTACTAAGAAGAACAGGGAAAAGACAGACACCCCACTCCCACTGCTAGAGGTCCCACTAGAACACCAATCCAATCACCGCAATGTATTTTCAGAGTACCTAGTGTAGAGCCATGTAGGCTAAGTGATTACATCTACTATCTCTGTAAGGACCCATAAGCCCCACTTAGTTGATTCTGTGTGTCATGTCCTCCTGGTATCTTCATCCCTTCTGTCTCCAACAATCTTACCTCACATTCTCTTCTGCTGTTTCCAAGCTCTACATAATTTTTGGCTATGAGTGTCTGCATCTGCCCCTATTCGATGCCTTAATAATCCTCTCTGATGACAACTAGACTAGGTACTAATATAGCAGAATATAATTAGAAATAATTTAATTGATTTCTCTTTTTGACAGTTGGGTTCATCTCTACAATGGATCCCTGAGATGCTCATCATTCAGTTTTGGCCATCTACACCTAGACAGTGTCCAGCCTGACTTGGCATGGGACTCAGTTTACACCAGTCAGTGGTTGGTTAGTCTCACAATTTCTCAGCTACCATTATTCCATAACATTTTCTAGGAAGGACAAAATGAAGTTTAAAGTTTTTATTCCTGGATTGGTGTCTTAATCCCACTACTGAAATCCTTGCCCAGTTACAGAAAATGTCTAGTTGAGGCTCCTTTTCTCTCATTACTAAGAGTCCTCTCTAGGGTCCTCTTTTTAGATTCCATGGACTTTCTATTGCACTAGATTTCCACAAACATTCCCAAAGGCTAGCCAATTCCAGTCATCTCTTCTCCTACACTCTGGTTTCGTCCCCTTGTTATTTAACATGTCATGGTTTGTAGATTGTAGAATGATTGTCTTTTATTTAATAGCTAATATCTACTGATAAGTTAGTACATACCATGTTTGTCTTTCTGGGTCTGGGTTACGTCACTAAGGAGGATTTTTTTCTAGTTCTATCCATTTGCCTGAAAATTTCATGATGTCAATTTTGTAACAGCTGATTAATACCCACTCTGTAAATTTATCACCAATTTTTATCTTTCTTATTGAGGGACATCTGGGTTGTTTCCTGTTTCCTGGCTATTCTGAATAAAGCCACTACAAATATAACTGAGGAAGTGCCCTTGTGCTAGGATGGATCATCTTTAAAGTATATGACTAGAAGTGGAAAAGCTGAGGCTTGAGATAAATCAATCCAAGTTTTCTGAGGAACTGCTGTATTCATTTCAATTAAGTTATCTTCCTGTGTAAGTTCGTATTCCCAACAGCAATACAGGAGTGTTCCCATTAGTTCACATCCTGGCGAGCATGAGCTCTCACTTATGCAATTGATCTTACCTATTCTCACAGGCTGAAGATGGAATCTCAGAGTAATTTTGATTTGCATTTTCCTGATGGATAAGGATGTTGAACATTTCTATACTTTGAGTGTTTCTGAGCCATTTAATTACAATTCTTTGTTCATATGTGTACAGTTTTTTAAATAATTTTATTACTTGATTTGTTGATGTCTAGTCTTTGTTTATATAGTTTTGATATTAGTGCTCTGTCAGATATGAAGTTTGTGAAAATCTTTTTTCCATTTGCAAGGCTGCCGTTTTGTCCTACTGATCATGTCCTTTGCCTTAAAGAAACATTTTACTCTCATGAGGTCTCATTTATTAATTGTCAGTGTTAGTGCCTACAATATCAATGTTCTGTTTAGGAAATAGTCTCCTGTGCCAAGGTATTCAAGGCTATTCCCTATTTCTTCTTCTATCAGGTATACTGTGTCTTGTTGAATGGTGATGTGGGTCCACATCTTCCCTGCTGCTAGGCGTGGCCTCTTGGGGAGGTGGAACATGAGGAGTTTGTCTGTGTTTATCCCATACTGCTGCCAGGGCAGGTGCTGGGCTGTAGAGAAACACCAAGCCACCACGCCAGGGTGGGAAAGCACAGTATGAGATATGACAAAGCTGGGGCCTAGTGAATTTTCTGACTCTTGGACTTCCAGGTGTAGCTGGGAGATGCAGAAGAGCTGAGAACTGAGTCGGGACTCACAGGCTGTGGACAGTGTCTAGCCTGGAGCCTGAGGAAAGAGGAGCTCCTACTTGTTCCAATGGAAACAAGCTTGTTGGCAGTTGTGGCTGGGAATACGGAGAGGCCTTCTACTGGAGAATTAAGTTGAAGTTCTATACATGAATGCCTTCTCCAAGGCTCCCCAAGGTGAAACTTGATGGAAGACACAATCCATAGTTCTAAAGTGTTTATTGACTATTCATTGTGGAGAATGGATGTATGCTGTTTGGTACCCACTTCTTAGAGTGTACCTGAGATAAAATAGATTTTGCAGGGAGGAATGTATGGGAAGGGAAGCTTATTGGCTAAGCTCTCTGGACCACTACATACCACATTAGCATGGAGAATCCCGCTCTGGGCCTATGTGACCCCAGGTCACATTTCCTTATGTGAAGAGTGGGGCACGCGTTCCATGACAGAAATCTGGCAGGGAGTGGGGAGTCACCTAAGTCTCTGGTGTGTGCCCACTGAGTCTCTAGGTCTCAACCTGGTCTACATTACCAAGGTTCCTGGCATGGTTTTACCATCCAAAACAGTGAGATACTTGGTGCACTTGTACTTGCATTTTTGTACGGTGATCAATATGGATCTATTTGCATTCTTCTATGGTATGACAGCCAGTTAGCCCAACACCATTTATTAAGGATGTTTTCTTTTTCCATTGTATGTTTCTGGCTTCTTTATCAAAAGTCAGGTAGTCATAGGCATGCAAATTTATGTCTGGGTCTTCAATTTGATTCCACTAATCAACATGTCTGTTTATATAATTGCCATATGATTTAATTACTATTTTTCTGTATTTCAGCTTGAAATAAGAAGTGGTGCTACCATTGGAAGTCCTTCTATTTTTCAGGATTATTTTAGCTATTGGAAGCTTTTTGTTTTTCAATATAAAGTTGAGATTTGTACTTTTTCACTTTCTGTATTTTATTTTAACCATGTATGCTATTTTAACATTATATTTATACTGGAATACAATATGCTGACCTGTGAATAGGTCAGATTCAAATTAGACCCTTGGCAGCTATGGTGTTGCTCCCAGATCCTAAGGATTTTGGTGATGGTGAATGCTCCTTCAGGCCCTGTCTCTAATCTGATGCAAGACCTAAGTACCACACACCTCTACTCAAGCCCTCTCTGTTGTCTTCCAAAGATAAACTTATATGTATTTTTGTTTATATGTAAATCTACGAGACAAATTCCACATAATTATCATATACTTTCTTTTGTTTATGTTCTCTGAAGAGCAAAACCTGGTCTTATTCTGTGGCCCAGACTGGCTTCAAAGTCACTCTGAACCCACAAATGCCTCAAGTTTGTAGTATTCCTCCTGCCTCAGCCTATCAAGCAGTGATCATAGGCGTTAGCCATCACATATGGCTTACTTCACTTACATTTTTATTTAATTTTCTTAGTCTTTTTCTTCTTTATTTTCTTCCATTTATTTTATTTCATCTGTATTTGCTACTTCATTACTTTATAAAGCATAACTTTCCACACTCAAATAAAAAAATAAGCACAAACCCAAATATTCTTAATCTAATGCATCTGAGTTAATAGATAAGACAGTGTTCCTTAAATTTTCATTTATCCTACCTTTAAACGTCAACCTTAAAGTCACACCTGAAAAGTCAATGAATTTAAAAGGACAAAATATACATTTCAAAGACAACAAATGCAATGATCAAGAAAACCCACTGTACAATTTATCAAAGTCAACGGAAGACAACATGAAAATAATGTATCATTAAAAATATCAGTAAAAACACTCTCCTAAATAATAAGATCATTGAGGAATACAGACTTTCAGATATCTGTTCATCAAGCTCTAAGAAAAAAATAAAGAGATATTGGTAACAGAATGTGAAATACATGAAAACTCTTCCCAGATAAGACTATGTGGTATCAAGAATTCAAGAACAATTTTTTTTTCCAAAAATTAAAAGAAATTCTTAAACAGATTTTTAAACAGAACAAAAGGGTACATTGGTCTATGGATAGATCTCATTTGTAGAGTGCTTGCCTAGCATGCATGAGGTCCTGGTCCTGAGTTTAATCCCCAGTACTACCTCAGGGAGTGGGGGGTGTCTTTTTCCTTTCTTGGAAAGAAACAGGATAGAGCATTTCTTAATAGTTCACTGATTGCATTAAGAAAAATTAGACAGTCCCATTCCACAAGAATCAAATGAATTCTTTCCACAACACTGTCATTCACATTATTAAAACATTATCAATTATTTGGGTCAATTTCACGGTTAAACTGTTTAAACTGATCACCTATGCAGAATTATTGGACCTGAGTTATAAACTATTTGAATCACCATAATTGTATTTCCTTATGTGAATCTGAGCAGCTGCTCTGACAGTGATGTAGTGGGAATAAGTGACACACTTGAAATCTTCTTTTCTGTGTGATGCTAAGCAATAAGTAGGTCACATCTCACAGCTTCTTAACCAGGAATAACTGTACAGGCCTTACTAGGAGGAAAGAACTAGTAATGGCAGGCACTGCCTGTTATATCACTGATACCCTACATAGTTTAAGAATCTAGTATTAAGCAAAAAGTGAAAATCATCATCATTTTACCAAAGAAACAAAATACAGAATGAAGACAAATGAGCTTGTTATGAATCCCAGAGATCCCACTCTGATTCTGAAGCAAATTTTAACACAAAGGCATCTACATACAATTTCTGTGACTATTTATATTAGACTCAGAGCAGATGGGGCCAGTGTGGCCTAGCTAGTCAAACATCCACTTAATGAAAAGTTCCATTGCTAAAATGTCTGAACTCAGCATATCATTCCCCTGGCTACTGGAAGTCCCTAAGAAGTGGTGGTCGCTTAACGTGACTTATTCACTGTCTGCATTTAGAGGCAAATGGGACAATGAATGCCTTTCCAAATCTAATACTTTATAGTTATTCATAGAAAAGCAATCCTAACTATACTACCACTTAAAATTCTACAGTTAAGATAACCTCATTATCTTTAAATACTGAGAATACAAAGGACCCCTACAAAGTAGTTGTGTCAAATAGCCACTTCCTACTTTAACATTCACTAACTATGCTCTTAAAATCTCTACGAGAGAAGCAGGAATTTTCCCCGTGTCGTTTGGCAATAGATTCAAAAGCTTAAGTTTCAGGTCTGTAAAATTTCATGAAGTCTGTGGGTTTTAAATCTAAATTATTCAGTAACTTGAATTAGTATTGCACTCATATGTTGCCCAGAATATGTCTAGAACAAAAGTAAGGTTAGTAGGTCTACAAGTATTTGCTTTTCTTACTAGATAAGCAAGCTCGAATAATGGAAATGCAAACTGCAATTTAAATAAGCCTATGCATGTGTGCAATGTATCAACCTCTTATAGAATGAAATTCAATCTCCAATACTACAAATCCATGAAGAACCAGAAAGAGAACTGTATACAAAGTTCTTACTATTGACTCATTCTACTTTGTGATCAAAACAGTAATTCTTCAGGATTTAAGAAAAATAGATTTTAGGAGACTCTTTTAAATCACTGAATACTTCATTTCTGTCATTAAGAGAAATAATTTATGCTTTTGCTGCAATAATTCATTCTAATGAAGTAATTCTCTAACTCCTAATTAGCACTATATTTACAAGAGTAAGGGGGTTTGTCGGTAGGCATTCTTCCTTGTTTTAAGTTATTTGTCCCCAAAATATATCACGTAAGCCTTTAATGACTCCAGGAGTGGCTGCTTCATTATGTTTTCTCTCAGTGGATTCTGCGGTGGCTCCTCACGCTTTATGGCTTTGCTGTGATCTTTCTTCTCTTCTCTTTTGCTGTCTTCTTCCATTTGTTTTATCCTCTTCGTTGTCTAGAGGCTGAGGGAGAAGCTGATTACCTACAAATATGTAAGTGTTAATTCTCTTTTTAACTCTCTTTTCCTCTTGGGTGGAGCCCTTTGTGGGACCTCCCTGCATCTCATCATTTATGAAGTTTCTAAGTGTACGTAGAATGTAAATACGAACCAAGTCTTGGAGATTCCTGACAGCACACAGGGGTGGGGGAGTGGAGCCCCACAGAGTGCGGTGTGCAGTTATCATTCTTACTAGGTTGTACTAGTGGTGCAAAGGACACCGCAAGGATATTTTTACTTTCCGAGGTGTTTTGTCCGGTCTGCATAATTTGTGTCAACTGATCCTCTATAGGCATGACCAATATGCTCCTAACTTTGAGTAAGATCTTCACATAGTTTTCGTGGTCTTTCTGGACTCCAGCTCAACAGTAAATTCGATCATACTGATGACAGTCAGAAGCTATCTGAAGGCAATTATCCACCACAAATGCGGGTTCACAGAATTCAAATTTATCAAAGCTATCACTATTTTTGATGAAGTTCCCCAGTTTTTCCTTGGCATACTCCACCACATCTGAATGAAGCTTAATCCCATGATTTGTTCCAAAAGGACCTAAAATTAAACCCACCGTTGTACTTAAATATCTGGTTCCACTTCCCAGGTTAAGAAAAGATAATCCTGGTTGAAGTTTCAAAGCTCCCATAACTTTGGAATAAATGCAAGGTGCTGACAAGTGTATGTTCCTGTGCTTCCAGGCTAAGTCTTTGTAAGCATTGTCTCTGTAGCCTTCCAGATAGTAATCTCCATGGTCAATGGCTCTGAAGGCTTGCTCTACTCTTTCAGTTCGGATGTACTGAGCTTCTTTAAAGTTATCAATTAAGTCATCATTATCTTCCCCAGAATTCACAGCTTATCCCATGATGTATTCAAATCAAACCATAAATTAAAATGTATTAGTATAAATGGCTTCCAATAATATGTGCTTTTTCTTTTTAATACTGAACTTGATTTCCAAAAAATAAATTAAACCAAAGACGCAGAAGACGCTCACCTAGCAGCAGCACCCACTCCATCCCCAGAGCCCTGTCCCAGCACCATCATGAGCATGCATAGGCAGGAGCCCTCCAGGACAAAGCAGCAGCTGGCCATCACCAGAAATAGCCAACTGGCCCAGCAAGGAGTCCACCTGTGCCTGCCCTGGAGGGCAGGGCCCTGATAATTGTACTTTTAAGGACTGAGAAGAATTGTGTTGTAATTTTAATAGAGATTGCATTGAATTTGTAGATTGGATTTTTTGAGGATTGGAGACATCATTATAATGTTAATTCTAGCAATCTGTAAGCATGGGAGATCTTTTGATATCTTCGATTTCATTATTCAACGACATGAAGTTTATCAAACAAGTTTTGTATTTACTTGGTTAGAGTTAGCCCAAAGTTTTTATATTGTTTGTAGCTATAGTGATGGATATTGTTTCCCTGTTTTCTTTCTTGTTCCATTTTCATTTGTATGAAGGAGGATTATTGATATTTTTATCAAGTTAATCTCATATTTACACACTTCCCTGAAAGAGTTTATTAGATGTAGGAGTTACCTTGTAGAATACCTGGCGATGCTTATGCATGCTATCCTATCAACTGCAAATAAATATAAACTGACTTCTTTTTTTCCAATATATACCCACTTTATTTCTTTTAATTATTTAATTATTGTGTCTAGGTCTAGTTCCTGATGCTAGTGGGATTTCTTTGAGACTCCCTCACTTTAATTTGAGGATAGCTATAGGCTTCATATAAATTTCATTTATGTATAGGTATGTGCCTTGAATCTCCAATCTCTCCAAGACTTTAATCATGAAAGGGTGGTTTTTGTCAAAGGCTTTTCTGGCATCTAATGGGATGATTATGGGATTTTGTTTTCCTATTTGATTGTAAGGTGGATTATTTTATCTAATTTTTGTGAATTGGACCATGACTATATCTCTAGTATGCAGCCATTCATAATGGTAAATGGTCTTTTCTATTTGATCTTGGATAAATGTCGCAAATACATTATTGAGTATTTTTACATCTATGTTAGTAAAGGAAATTGTCATATAGATCTTTTTGTTGAATCTTTGTGTGGTTTTCATAACAGGGTGATTGTGGCCTCATAACAAGAATTTTCTGATGTTGCTTCTATTCCTGTTTTGTGGAATAATTTGAGGAGTATTGACATTAATTCTTCTTTGAAAGCCTTGTGAAATTCTATACTAAACCACTTTTAATGACTGCCTCTATTTCCTAATGTTTTATAGGTATATGTATATTGTTTATCTGATCTCAATTTTACTTCAGAACAGATTTTTAAAGTATGACATGATGAATCTTTGAATTTGCTTGCTGTCTGTTGTTATGTCCCCTTCTCATTTCTGATTTTGTTGATTTGGATTTTCCCACTGTTCCTTATAGTTAGTTTGGATCATGTTTTTTATGTTGTTGATTTTCTCAAAGAACCAACTGTGTTTCATTGTTTCTTTGTATTGCTATCTTGTTTTCATTTTATTAATTTCAGCCCTCAGTTTTATTATTTCATGCCAACTACTCTTTATGAGTTTGCATACTTTCTTTTCTTACTTTTGTACTTTTCTTTTGTTCTAGATCTTTCAGATGTGCTGTCCAATTGCAAGTGGGGCATCACTTCATTTTTGTCTATAGGCACTTAGTGCAACGAACATTCCTCTTAGCCTTCATTGCATCCCACACATTTAGGGATGTTGAACATGCATTTTTATCAATACCTAGAAAGCCTTTAATTTCTTTGTTTCTCCTTTCTTTCTTCCTTTCTTTCTTTCTGTCTTTATACACTTTATTTTATTCTTTTTTACTGGATATTTGCTTTATTTATATTTCAAATGATATCCCCCTTTTCAGTTCCCTCCCCCGAAAATTCCTTATCCCATATCCCCTCTCCCTGCTTCTATGAGGGTGTTCCCTCACCTAACCACCCACTTCTTCCTCCGTGCCCTGGCATTCCCCTACACCGAAGCATCAAGCATTCACAAGACAAAGGGCCTCTCCTCCCATTGATGCCCGACAAGGCCATTCTCTGCTACATAAGTGGCTAGAGCCATGGGTCCCTCCAAGTATACTCTTTTGTTGGTGGTTTAGTCCCTGGGAGCTCTGGGAGGTCTGGTTGATTGATATTGGTGTTCTTCCTATGGGGTTGCAAACCTCTTCAGCTCCTTCAGTCCTTTCTCTAACTCCTCCATTGGGAATCTTGCGATCAGTCCAATAGTTGGTTGAAAGCATCCACCTCTGTATTTGTCAGGTTCTGGCAGAGCCTCTCAGGAGACAGCTATATCAGGCTCCTGTCAGCATGCACTTCTTGGCATCCACAATAATGTCTGGGTTTGGTGACTGTATATGGGATAGATCCACAGGTGGGACAGTCTCTGGATGACCTTTCCTTCATTCTCTGCTCCACACTTTGTCTCCGTATTTGCTCCTGTGTGTATTTTGTTCCCCCTTCTAAGAAGGGCTGAAACATCCACACTTTGGTCTTCCTACTTCTTGAGCTTCATGTGGTCTATGAATTGTATCTTGGGTATTCCGAGCTTTGGGGCTAATATCTACTTATCAGTGAGTGCATACCATGTGTGCTCTTTTGTGACTGGGTTACCTCACTCACGATGATACTTTCTAGTTCCATCCATTTGCCTTAGAATTTCATGAAGTCACACTTTTCTATCAGGAGAGAGTTATTCAGGTTTTATGAGTTTGTAGGCTTTCTAATGTTTGTGGTGTTGTTGAAACCAAGCTTTAATCTTTAGTGGTCATGGTTAATTTTAAATTTTTAGCTACCTTTTGCTGTATGAACCAGTATGTGCTCAATTCTGGAAAATTTCTATGGGGTGCTGAGAAGGCATACTCTTTTGTGTTTTGGATAAATGTCCTGTAGATATCTGTCAAGATTGTTTAGTTTATAATATCTCTTAGCTCCACTATTTCTTATTTAGTTTTCATCTGGATGGCCTATGAGTTGGGACAAGTTTGATATTAAAGACTCCAACTACTGATGTGTGAGTGTTGACTTGTTATTTAAACTTTAGTAATTTTCTTTTACAAAGAAGATGCACTTGTGTTTGGGACATAATAATTAAGAAATATCATCTTGGTGTATTATTCCTTAAATGAATATGATGTGTCCTTCCTCATTCCCATTGGAAGTCTATTTGTTAGATATTATAATGTCTATACCACCTTGCTTCTTAGCAATGGAAAATATTTTTCCAACCATTTACTCTGAAGCAATGCCTGTCTTTGATTATAAAGTGTGTTTATTGTATGCCCCTGAAGAAGGATAGATCCTGCTTTTTCATTCATTCTGTTAGTCTAAGACTTTTGGGGACACTTGAATCCATTAATATTGAGAGATATTGGTGACCAATGATTGTTAGTTCTTGATATTGTATTGTTTTAGGTGGTGGTGGTGTGTGTGTGTGTGGTGTGTGTGTGTGTGGTGGTTCTTGGGGGTTTTTCCTTATTTTTGTTTTGCTGGTGTAGGATTATATAATTTTTGTGTTTTCATGGGTAAAGTTAATCTCCTTGGGCTGGAGTTTTCTTTCTAGTATCATCTGTAAGAACAGATTTGTACATAGATTGTGTTTGAGTTAAACTTTATCATAGAATATCTTGTTTTCTTTATGGTGACTGAAAGTATTCCTAAATCTAGTAGTTCTGACTGACATCTTTTCTCTCTTATGTTCTGTGGTACATCTGTGCAGCCCGTTCTCCCTTTTAGAGTCTCCATTGAGAAATCAGATATAATTTGCATACATCTATATTTATATGTTACTTGATTTTCCCCTGGCACCTCTTACTATAATTTCTTTGTTCTGTATGTTTAGTATTTCAATTCTTATGTTGAGAGGAAACTTTCATATCTGATACAATATATTTCATGTCTGCTTTTTTCTTGTATTCTCCTTTTTTAAGTTAGGAGAAATTTCTTCTGTGATTTAGTTGAAAATATTTGGGGGGGTCTTTGCATTAATTTCTTCTCCTATTCCTATTATTATTTGGTCAGGTAAATTTAATCTTTTCATAGTACTGCAGAGTTCCTGGATGTTTCATTTCAGGAAATTTTTTTATATTTAACCTTTTCTTTGGCTGGTGTATACAGTTCTTCTATTGTATTGCCAATACCTGAAGTTCATTCTTCCAACCTTATTGGTGATGTTTATGTCTATAACTCCTGTTTACACCTAGGTTTTCCATTTTCAGAATTTTCTCTCTTTGTGTTTTCGTCATCGCTTATATTTCCATTTACATCAGCAGTTTTCTCATTTATTTGTTTTTATTTTTGTTGGGCAGTGTTATTCTTGTCGTTTGCTAAGGGATTTATTTATTTCCTCCAATTTTTTGTTTGTCTTTTCCTCAATTTCTTTAAGGAATTTATTCACTTCTTTAAGGTCCTCTGTTTTGTTCATAATGTCAATACTGAATCTTTTCCTTGTGCTTTGAATGTGTTAGAGTATTGCAAGCTTTCTGCAGTAGCGGAGCTGTGCTGTAATGGTGAAATAATGCTCTGACTATTGATTATGTTCTTATCCAGGCACATAGATTAGGTGTGATTATATATCTAGGTGCTAATTTCCAGGTTTGGTGTGATTATATATCGAGGTGCTGATTTTCCGGAAACTTAGATACATAGGATTATTCTAATATAGATTTATACCAGCATCCTATCACATAGCTAATATGATTCATTACTATATGCTTATTGTTTTTATCCTTTGACTACAACTTAATCTAATAAAATCACTTTCCAAGTCATCTAAAGCCTATGAAATTGACAGAGAAATATTATAGTTATGTTAATCAAAAATGACATGAATGTGCACATGTATAAGTTGCTCCTACACATTCAGTCATCATTATATCATAATATTTATGCCAACTTCATCATTTCTCTAGATGATTCATGAATTGATGGTATAATTAACATTTTGAGTTTCTGCAGTTCGTTCTATTCTCTGTACATATATTCCAAATGTCCTGATATAGTTCTATAAACATTTTATTTTCGCAATTAAGAAGTTAATAGCAGTTCAAATTAATGATTTCTGAAATTCATCAATAATAACTTAATGGATAAATAATAACTTAGATGGTAATGAAGTACAAATGTATGAAAACAAAACTATACATAAAATGTTAACCAGAAGCCACCTTGAATTCTACATATATTTTCAGAGAAAATATCAGTGACTAAAATACATGAGATTAGGTAAAATAAAATCATATGATGACTAATTCATTTCTATACACCATGTTTGAAAAATAATAACAAAAAAATATTAATTATTCAGTAAAACTCAAAAACTATATACAAGCTATATCATTGGAAGGAAATTAATATGACTAAAATAAACCAAACATAAGTCAAAGTATGATATATCCTTTTTCATAACTTAAAGATTTAAGTATATAAACTACTTCTAATTAATTGTAGATTATCCTTTCAATAATAAAAATTTCAAAAGATATTGGTTGAATTCAACTCAAATTGGAAAATATGTATGAGAATATAAAAAAAACAAGTTTTATACAAGTAATCTTTGGAAGACAAAGCAAATGTCAAATTGCCACTACCATGTCCCTGCCTGCTTAAATCTGCTATCCTAATTACAAACCAGCATAAGCAATGGGAAGCACAGTGTGATGAAAAGAACTAGAACCACACTGAAACTGAGAACATCAAAAGAACATAAGTGTAGCAGAGAGAAACAAGCTCACCTTGGGGATAAAGTAGTTTCTGAATTTAGTGTCACAGGTCACTTCATGCACAATACTGTTTGGGCCAAGGTCAATGTATCTCTGGATCTCATGCACCACAGCATTTGTGTAAGGCATTTGTCTCCTGTCCTGCATACAGGGAATGCGGTGTCTGCCAATCACACATTCAATCTCTTCCTGGACTTTAGCTGGATACAAGCAATAACAAATATTGGAATAGGAAATATGTAGCCTGTATCTCCCATTAATGCACAGCTACCTGGTCCATGAATTAAGTGGCCCAGTAGCATTTTGAACACACATTTTACACTGAGGAGTAAACTTAGATACATAGGATTATTCTAATATAGATTTATACCATTATCCTATCACATAGATAATATGATTCATTATTATATGCTATTTGTTTTACCCATGTTATCAAATAATACGAGATATAATTAAATATTGGTAACAATAAAACATAGTACAATTAATTTGACATTATGGACATTTATAAAAGATATCAGAAATAAATTATTAAATTGGTAAATGTAGTACTGATTTTAAAATTATGTATCTGAAAGTCTTTGTGGAACTGTATTCTATATATCTTATTTTTACTCTCAGTGAGCAGGTTAATCACCAACAACTACTAACAACTATATTTGTATTTTAAACAATAACTATTTTACATACTCAATCATATACATTTATTGAGATATTAGTAGCAGAAAAGAACATGTTATGCCTATATACTGTTTATAAATACATATCTGCAAGTAGATAATGAACACACATACATACCATATACACATGAATGTCCACACACATATCATTCTTAGATTACCACATTTGATAATATAGACAAATTGTGGAAAGATATATAAATATTATTTCCTATCTCCAATATAAAAGTTAGTTTACATTATTGATACACTTTTGGATTAATGCATGCTGTTCACTTTAGTTTGTAATTTTCCCTTTCATGATTTAGAATTATTTCCAAGTATTCAAGTGGATGTTTCACTGTCTAGAATAAATGTGCACTCAATGAAGACATGAAAAGACACATTACTTCTGTATTGTCCCTCATTCTCTGTTCATTCTCGCAGCATCCACCAGGTGAATACCAAATCTGGGGGTTCTAATTCTAGTGCCCAGAACACTCTCTAAAAGTGTCAACTTCTCTCATAAATTGTACAGGTATCTGGAGTTAATTGCTTCTTGCAAAGTTACTTTAGGCAATAGGATAGAAATCCTCCTACAGAGTTTTATAAAGAAAGTAAAACAAGGAGCAAGATTTATGGTTGGAGATCTCTCTTTACATTTTTGCTTTTCAATGCATAAGACAATCACCAGCTGCTCTTGAAAATTCTGGTGTAGTGTCAGTATTTTAAGTGTGGATTGGGGATGAACCTGAACATCTTTTTGCTTTCATCCATTGTTGACATTCTAGTCTTTATATTGTTATAACTGATGGGTATTTGGGAAAAAATGTCTATGCAAAACACAAACATGTTTATAGTGCATTACCGTCTGGGTGGTAGATTCAGCAGTTGATATTCATGAAAGGATGGAGAAAAGAGCTCTGAGACTCTCTATTCAACATTGCTAGTTCTCCATTTTCAGACTCTACATTCTTCTTTCACTGTCAACCTTTCATTGATCATTTACACATGGGTTTCTGATGACATTTTAAAGTAATTCTATGTTTTATGTGTTGGAAACTCTCACCAGAAGGATGAAGTAATTAAGGGAATAGTGGGCAGAGCAGCCTCTGGTTCCCAACCTGGTTTTCTATTTAAAATTTAAGATACAAAGAGGAGCCCTAGGGACACTTGAGAGGCACAGCATGCTTTCCCTATTCTATAGCAACTCTCCAAGCATATGTTCCCCCATCTTCTTCCAGGATCCCCCCCCCCACTCTTCATTACTATTATATTATAGTTATATTATGAAGGATTCTGTTGTTTACTGCTGTCTTCATTTGTTGGCCCAAATGACCTAATTCTGTCTCATAATCGTGCTATTGTCATTTCAGTAGATATTGACACAGGATGGAAGGTGTGTTTTGTCAATGTGGAATGCCTGGTTCTACGTAAAAATAAAATTTTACAATAATGTTATCTGTAAAATGAAACTTTTGGTATATTTTCAAAAACATTGTTCATCAGAACTTTTATGGAACATGATAAAACTCTCTATTCTGTAAATTTGACATCATAATCTTGACATCAAGGACAATATAACTATAATGAACCAAAAAATTTAAAATGCTTCACAGAATAAAAAAATTTCCCAGGAAATCACATTAAATACTGGACTTTATTTTATGCTTTAATGAACCTAGTTTTCTTTTATCTACCCCAGAATTAGATTTATCACAATGAAGAAAACAACTGGAAGAATTCCTCTGCTACAGAGGCCTGAATTTGGGGAAGAAAACATTATGCAACCATGGCCCAATATATGCTCAAGGTGTTTACCACAGATCACCTGCCAGAGACCTCAGACAAAGGATTAGCCTTGATGGCTTTTTCAATAGCTAAGGTCTCTTCCCTTCAATTAGTCATCATTCTCATTAAAGCCAATGAAACAGAAAGTTAAATACTGATATTTTGAATAACAACATGCAGGACACAATCTGCATCTTCCCAGCATCTTCTAGGAATGCTGTGTTTCTTCACTTATGTCCTTACCTGTGATGTGTGGGTACTTCATCAACAGCAAGAAAGCAAATCTCATCGTTGAGTTTAACGTCTCTGTCCCACCAAAAAACAGATCAGTCACCAATGTTGCCAGGTGTTCGAAAGTGTAGTTCATCTGCTGATTGCCATTTTTCTAAGAATGGTTTGACACAATTATCTGATAAACATTGTCCTTGCACAATCAACTGTGATTGAATAGACGATGTTGGACAAATATATATTGTTGATAACACAGAATCTAGAATGTTCATTAGTGGCAAAAATTATTATAGCATTTCAGAGAATGTGGTGTAAATCGTCTAGACTTAATTTTCCACACTTATTTTTCCTGTTTAGCAAAATTGCATTCTCAAAATTATGTTTTTAAGTCTGTGTGTTTGTGTTTACAATGCATAATAAGTCTATAGAAAATATGAAGAAAGGCTAATTTTGTTTATTTTCTATTCCTATTAAAACACATGTAAGAAAGATTTAGGTTTCATCTTATTTGGGCATAAGATGCATTTATTCAAAGAAATCCTACACACTAAACATTGTAAGAATATTCAAAGGCACTTGATTAATGCTTTGAATCTCCTTCACAATATCAACACTGGGTTACAATGAGTTTCTTTGTACCTGAGTTCCACAGATCCTTTATATTTTTAAGACATTCATAGCCAGACTTGTTTGTTAGAAAGCACAATTAGATTTAGTACAAATGGTAAAATTGGAGCCATTATGCTAGCTACTTGAAGTTTGTATATAGAATTTGCTTTAAATTTTTTCTCAAAGTTTTTTATGGACTAACAACAGCTGCAGACTCTGCACAAAGTTCAAACTTTATAAATGAGGTGATGAATCATTCAAGATTAGATAGGTTCACAGTCAGTACAACCATGCTCCACTATACATCAAAGTCAATTAGCAATATGATCTATGTAATATGGAAAAGTTTGATAATTTATATTTAAACAAAAGATACTAAGTCACAAAGACATAACATGACACATTTGTGACCTTCATAAAATAAAGCAGAGAAGGAGAGGAATGCAGGTGACAAAGCTGCAAAGATGGTGTGCTACAAGATAATCGACAAGGTTATAGCTTTAAATGTTAAGGCAGGATCAGAAATAAAACATAATTACTTTCTAACAATAATCTTGATATCATCATGATCTCTAGATGGCCTTCATTGCATCTAATATTGTATAACTAACACTAGCAGAAGCACTAGCATTCTCTGTATTGATACCAACCAGACAAAGACACTCATCTCCCTTAGTAATGCAGCTTCATTTTTTTCTAACCATAAATGTGGCATTTATGTTTTGAAAACATCTTTAATAAATGGTGCTAGTCTAACTGGAGGTCTGTATGTAAGATAATGAGTATACATCAATATTATCAACTTGTACAAAGCTCAAGTCCGTGTGGATCAAGGACTTCAACGTAAAACCAGATACACTGAATTGTTTTTATTAATCATTTTATTTATTTGTTTAATGTTATCCCTCTTTCTAGTCCCCCATCCACAAAATCTTTACCCCATTCCCCTTTATTTTGTCTCTATGAGGGTGCTCTCCCACCCATCCACCCACTCTCACCTCACCCCTCTTGCATCCCCCTTCTCTGGGGAATCAAGTTTCCACAAGACCAAGTCCCTCCTCTCCCACTGATGCCAGATGAGGCAGTCCTCAAGTACAAATGTAGTGGGAGACATAGACCAGCTCATGTGTACACTTTGGTTGATGGTTTAGTCCCTGAGAGCTTTGAGGGGTCCTGGTAACTGATACTGTTGTTATTCCAATAGGTTTGCAATCCCATTCATCTCTTTCAGCCCTTCCCCTGACTCTTCCATTATGGTCTCCAGGCACAGTCCAATGGTTGGCTGTGAGTAACTGCATTGGTCTTAGTCAGGTGCTGGCAGAGACTCTCAGAGGACAACCATACGAGGTTCCTGTCTGTAAGCACATCTTTGCATCATCAATAGTATTGAGGTTTGGTGTTTGTGGATGGAATGGTGCCCATGGTAAAGCAGTCTATAGATGGCCTTTCCTTCAGCCTCTGTTCCATTTTTTGTCCCAGCATTCTCTTTAGACAGGAACAAATCTGGGTTCAAAATTCTGAGATGGGTGGGTGGTCACATCCCTCAACTGGGTGCCATGTCTATCTACTGAAGGTGATCTCTTCAAGTTCTATTTCCCTGTTGTTGGGTATTTTGGTTAATTATCCCCATTGTGTCCTGGGAGCCTCCTGCAACCCTAACATCTGGGACTTTTTAATGCTTCCCCAAGTTCCCCAGCACCAACCCATACTTACTTTTTTCCCTTTCCTGTCCTTTTGGACTTCTCTCCTGACTCTTTTCATACCTGGTGCTGCACCTCCCTTTTTCCTACCTCTACTCTCTCCCAGCCAGATCCCTCCCTCCCTCTGCCTCCTGTGATTATTATAGTCCCATTTATAAATGGGTTTGAAGCATCCAAACTGTGGCCTTCCATCTTGTTAAACTTCATGTGGTCTTAGAGTTATACAATGGGAATTCTGAGCTTTTGACCCAATATCCACTTATCAGTGAGTACATGCCATGGATGTCCTTTGGGGTGTGGGTTATCACACTCAGGATGATATTTTCTAGTTCCATCCATTTGCCCTCAAATTTTGTGAAGTCATCATTTTTAATATTTGAGTAATATTCCATTGTGCAAATGTAACCCCTTTCTGTATTCATTCTTCTGTGAAGAGACATCTGGGTTGTTTCAAAGTTCTAGATGCTATTAACATAGTGGAGCATGTGTCTCTGTCATGTGTTGGAACATCTTTTGGGTATATGCCTAGTAGTGGTATAGCTGGGTCTTTAGGTAGAACTATTTCCAATTTTCTAAGGAGCATCCAGATTGTTTTCCAAAGTGGTTTTACCTCCTTGCAATACCACCAGCAATGGAGGAGTGTTCCTCTTTCTCCAAATCCTCACCAGCATGTGCTATCAACAGAGTTTTTAGTCTTAGCCATTCTGATTGGTGTAAAGTAGATCTCAGAGTCATTTTAATTTGAATTTCCCTGATGACTAAGGAAGTTGAACATTTCTTTAGGTGTTTCTCCTCTATTCAAGAGTTCTCAATTGAGAATGCTTTGTTTACTTCTTTAACACATTTTTAATTGGGTTATTTGATATTTTAGAGTCTAACTTCTTATGTTCTTTTTATATTTTGGATGTTAGCCCTCTATCAGATGTAGGGTTGGTAAACATCCTTTCCTAATTTGTAGGTGGCTGTTTTGTCCTATTGACGGTGTCATTTGCCTTACAGAAATTTTAAAATTTTATGGGGTCTCATTTGTCAACTGTTGATCTTAGAGCCTGAGCCATTGGTGTTCTGTTCAGGAAATTTTCCCCTGTTCCAATACATTCCAAGCTGTTTTCCATTTTTGTTTCTATTAGATTCAATGAGTCTGGTTTTATGTGGAGGTTAATGAGCCACTTGGACTTGAGCTTCATACAAGGTGATAAATAGGAATCAATTTGCATTCTTCTACATGCAGATCACCAGTCATTCCAGCACCATTTGTTGAAGAAAATTAATTTTTTCCACTGGATGGTTTGGCTTCTTTGTCAAAGATTAAGTGTCCGTAGGTGTCTGGGTTTATTTCTGGGTCTTTAATTCTATTCCATTTATTGACATGTCTGTCTCTGTACCAATACCATACAGTTTTTATCACTATTGCTCAGTAGTACAGCTTAAGTTCAGGGATGATGATTCCCCCAGAATTTCTTTTATTGTTCAGAATTGTTTTTGCTATCCTGGAATATTTGTTTTACCATATGAAGTTCAGAATTGTTCTTTCCATGTCTGTGAAGAACTAAATTGGAATTTTGGTGGGTATTGCATTGAACCTGTAAATTGCTTTTAGTAACATGGCCATTTTCACTATGTTAATCCTACCAATCCATGAACATGAGAGATCTTTTCATATTCTGCAGTCTTCTTTGATTTCTTTTTCAAGGAGTTGTGGTTCTTGTCATATAGATCCTTCATTTGATATGATAAAGTTACACCAAGATAATTTATAGTACTTATGACTGTTGTGAACGGTATTGTTTCCCTAAATTTGTTCTCAGTCTATTTTTCATTTGGATAAATAAAGGACACTGATGAGTTTGAGTTAATTATATATCCAGTCACTTTGTTGAATTTGTTTATCATGTATAGCACTTCTCTGGTATAACTTTTGAGTTCACTTATATATACTATCATATCATCTGCAAATAATGATGTCATTACTACTTCCTTACAAATTTTATCCCTTTGATCTCCTTTTGTTATCCAATGGTTCATTCTAGAATTTCAAGTACTATATTGAATGAGCAGCCATGTTTTGTCCCTTATTTTAGTGGGATTGCTTCAAACTTCTCTCCTTTTAATTTGGTGTTAGCTGTTCATTTACTGTATATTGCTTTTACCATGTTTATGTATATGCCTTGAATTCTGGATTTTTCCAAGACTTTTAACATGAAGGAGTCTTGTATCTTGCAGAAGACTTTTTGTACATCCAAAGAGATGAACATGTGATTATTTTTTCTTTGAGCTTGTTTATACAGTGGATTATGTTGATGGATTTCTGTATATTGAACTATCTCTGCATCCCTGGGATGAAGTCCAATTGATCCTGGTGAATAAACTGGGCAAGTGACACCACAGTCTGAAAACCGCATGCAGGGCAATTGATGCAACAGAATGAAAGCCACTCTGGGCTTCTGTTGCACACAGTGAAACAGAAACTGCAGTCCATAGTCCTCTCCCCTTGATAACAGCTTCAAGCAGGACAACAGCTTAACTGCTCCACCAAAGACCCAACAGTCTGAAGGCCTACCAGGAGATCAACTGCAGCCAGCAACAGATCAGTAGCTTCTCTGCACCTCTGAATATCTCACAGTTGGAAGGCCCCACAGGAGGTCAGCTACAGCCAGGGCTGCAGGCTTACAAGAGACGACCCAGCAGACCCAGGGACAAAGAAGGCAGACTCCAGACAGAGGCACCCAGACTAGCTAACACCAAGGATAATCAGATGTGTAGAGGCAAGCCCAAGACCATAAGCAACAGAAGCTAATATACATGGGAATCATCAGAACACAATTCTTCCACCACAGCAAGCCCTGAACACACCAACACATCTAAAAATCAGGAAGTTGACTGAAAATCCTATCTCATGAAGATAATAGAGTCCCTTAAGGAGGATATAAATAACTCACTGAAAGAAATACAGGAAAACACAGGTAAACAAGTAGAAGCCCTTAAAGAGGAAACAAATCCCTTAAAGAAACACAGGAAAACACAATCAAGCAGGTGAAGAAATTGAATAAAGCAGTCCAAGACCTAAAAGTGGAAATAAAAACAATAAAGAAAACATGGAAATGGAAAACCTAGGAAAGAGGTCAGGAACTAAAAATGTAAGCATCACCAACACAATTCAAGAGGTAGAAGAGAGAATCTCAGGGTCGACGATATCGGAGAAGAGACTGATATAACTGTCGAAGAAAATTCAAAACATAGAAACCTTCTAAGCCAAAATTCCAATCAATTCAGGACACAATGAAAAGACCAAATTTAAGAATAACTGGAATAGAGGAGAATGAAGATTCCCAGTTCAAAGGACCTGAAAACATCTTCAACAAAATCATAGAAGAAAAATTCTCCAATGTAAAGAAAGAGATGGCCATAAAGATACAAGAAGCCCATAGAACATCAAATAAATTGGACCAGAAAGGAAAATCCTTTCACCACATAACAATCAAAAACACCAGATTCACAAAACACAGAAAGAATAATAAAAGCTACAAAGAAAAGGACCAAGTAACATACAAAGGTAGACTTATCAAAATAACACCAGACTTTTCAACGGAGACAGTAAAAGCCAGAATAGCCTGTTCAGAGGTCATGCAGACTTTAAGAGAAGACAAATGCCAGCCCAGGCTACTATACACACAAAAACTCTCAATCAACATAGATGTAGAAACCAAAATATTCCAGGTTCAAACAGTATCTATCTCCCAATCCAGCCCTACAGAGGATCCTAGAAGAAAAACTCCAACAAAAAGAGGGCACCTACACCAAAGAAAACATAAGATACTAAGCATCTCACAACAAAGCCAAAAGGAGAGAACAGCATGCACATAAAGCCACATGCAAAAACAAACATAACAGGAACTAACAGTCATCTATCTTTAATATCTCTCAATATTAATGGACTCAACTTACCTATAAAAAGATATAAGATAACAGACTGGATATGCAAACTCGATCCAGCATTTTGTTGCATACAAAAAAACCACACCTCAATAACAAAGAGAGACACTATCTCAGAAAAAAAAAAAAAGATTTAAAAAGAACTTCTAAGCAAATTGTCCCAAGAAACAAGGTGGAATTGTCATCCAACAAAAGAGACTTTCAACCAAAAGTTATCAAGTGTGATAAGGAAAGACACTTCACATTCATGAAAGAGAAAATCCACCAAGAGAAAGTCTCAATTCTGAACATCTATGCCCCAAATGCAAGGACACCCACAGTCATAAAAGAAAATTTACTAAAGCTCAAAACACACACTGAACCCCACAAAATAATAGTGGGAGACTTCAACACCCTACTCTCACTAATGGAAAAGTCATTGAAACAGAAACTAAACAGAGACACAGTGAAACTAATAGAGGTTAGGAACCAAATGGGTTTAACAGATATCTACAGAACATTTCACCCTAAAACCAAAGAATACAGCTTCTTCTCAACACCTCATAAGAACTTCTCTAAAATCAGCCACATAATTGGTCACAAAACAAACCTCAACCAATATAAGAAGATTGAAATAATCCTATGCATAGTATCAGATGATCATGGCCTAAGGCTGGTCTTTAATCACAGCAAAAACAACAGAAAGCCCACATGTACATGGAAACTCAACAACTCTCTATTCAATGATAACTTGGTCAGGGAAGAAAGAAAGAAAGAAATTAAAGACTTCCTGGAATTTAATGAAAATGTTGACATGCCATACCCAAACATACAGGAAACAATGAAAGCAGTGCAAAGAGGAAAATTCATAGCACTAAGTGCCCTAGTTAAAAAAAAAATCTGGAGAGATCTTACACTAGCAACTTAACAATACCCCTGAAAGCTCTAGAACAAAAAGGAGCAAACATACCAAAGAGGAGTAGATAGAAGGAAATAGTCAAATTCAAGGCCAAAATCAACCAAATAGAAGCAAAGGGGACAGTACAAAGAATCAACAAAACCAAAAGCTGGTTCTTTGAGAAAATCAACAAGATAGATAAACCCCTAGCCAAACTAACTAAAGGGTCCAGAGTCAGTATCCAAATTAAGAAAATCAGAAATGAAAAGGGAGACATAACAACAGAAACAGAGAAAATTCAAAAAAATTATCAGATCCTAACTACAAAAGTCTATACTGAATAAAACTGGAAAATCTAGATGAAATTGGTGGTTTTCTAAATAGACACCACAAACCAAAGTTAAATCAAGAGCAGGTAAACTATCCAAACAGGCCTATATCCCATAAGGAAAGAGAAGAAATCATTAAAAACCTACCAACCAAAAAAAGCCAAGGGCCAGAGGTATTTAGTACAAAATTCTTCCAGACCTTTAAAGAAGACCTAACCCCCAATATAGGAGAATGCCAAGGAGAGTAGATTAGAGTGGATGCATGGGTGGGTGGGGGAATACCCCCATAGTGGCAGGGGGAGGGGGAGGGAATGGGAAGGTTCCAAAGGGGAGATCTGGAAAGGGGGAAACATTTGAAACGTAAATAACGTATGGAAAAAAATAAAAATTAATAAATAAACAAAGAAGACCTAATACCAATATTCCTCAAACTATTACATAAAATAGAAACAGAAGGAACACTATCTAATTCATTCTATGAAGCCACAATTACTCTGATAATTGAACCACATGAGAACCCAACCAAAAAAACGGATCTTCAGATCAATCTCTCTTATGAATATCGATGCAAAAATACTCAATAAAATTCTTGCAAACTGAATCCAAGAACACCTCAAAACCATCACCCAACACAATCAAGTAGGCTTTATCCCAGGGATGCAAAGTTGGCTCAATATATGAAAATCAGTTACATAATCTACTATATAAACAAACTCAAAGAAAAAAATCACATGACCATCTCCTTAGAGGCAGAAAAAGCATTTAATAAAATACAGCAATCCTTCAGGTTAAAAGTATTGCAGAGATCAGGAATTCAAGACCCATACTTTTATGTAGAGGTCTTTGGTCCACTTGGACTTGAGCTTTGTACAAGAAAATAAGAATAGATGAATTTACATTGTTCTACATGGTGACCACCAGTTGAAATGGCACCATTTGTTGAAAGTGCTGTCTTTTTAACACTGGAAGGTGTTGGCTCCTTTGTCAAAAATCAAGTGACCATAGGTGTGTGGGTTCATTTCTGGGTCTTCAATTCTATTCCATTATCTATCTGCCTGTCTCTGTACCAATACCATACAGTTTTTATCATTATTGTTCTGTAATACAGCTTGAGATCAGGAATGGTGTTTCTCTCAGAAGTTCTTTTATTGTTGCGAATAGTTTGCACTATCCTTGGTTTGTTGTTGTTGTTGTTATTCCAAATGAATTTGAGAATTGCCCTTCTAACTGTACAAGAAATTGAGTAGAAATTTTGATGGGGATTTAATTTAATCTGTAGATTGCTTTCGGAAAAATGGCCAATTTTATTATGTTAATCCTGACAATCAATGACCATGGGAGATCTTTATATCTTCTGAGGTCTTCTTCAATTTCTTTCTTCTGAGACTTGAAGTTCTTGTCATACAGATCTTTCACTTGCTAAGTTAGAGTCACACCAAGGTATTTTATATTATTTGATACTATTGTAGAGGTTGTTATTTCCCTAATACCTTTCTCAGCCTGTTTATCCTTTGAGTAGAGGAAGGCTAATGATTTGCTTGAGTTAATTTTATATCCAGCCAATTTGCTGAAGTTGTTTATGAGGTTTAGGAGTTCTCTGGTGGAATTTTTGGGTCACTTAACTATACTATCCTATCTTCTGCAAATAGTGGTATTTTTACTTATTCCGTTCCAATTTATATCCCCTTGACGTACTTTTGTTGTCTAATTGCTATGGCTATGAATTCAAGTACTATATTGAATAAGTAAGGAAAGAGTGGGCAGCCATTCAGGGACTGCCTTACCTAGGTAACTGTCCCATATACAGAAACTAAACCCAGACACTATTGCAGATGCCAAGAAGTGCTTGTTCATAGGAGCCTGATATAGCTATCTTCTGCGAGGCTCTGCCAAAGCCTGACAAGTACAGAGGCAGATGTTTGCAGACAACCATTGGACTGAGCATGGAGTCCCCAATGGAGGAGTTAGAAAAAGGACTGAAGGAGCTGAAGGAGTTTGCAACCCCATAGGAAGAACAACAATATCAATCAGCCAGACTCCCCAGAGCTCCCAGGGACTAAACCATCAACCAAAGAGTACATATGGAGCGGCCCATGTCTCCAGCTGCATATGTAGCAGAGGATGACCTTGTTGTGGGCATCAGTGAGAGGAATGGCCCTTAGTCCTGTAGAGGTTGGATGCCCAGTGTATGGGATTTCCAGGGCAGAGAGTCAGGAGTAGGTTGGTGAATGGGGTAAGACCTTCATAGAAGCAAAGACAGGCAGGCTGGGATAGGGGTTTTCTGGAGGAGAAACCAGGAAAGGAGATAACATTTGAAATGTAAATAAATAAAACATTCAAGAAAATAATAATAATAACAATAACAATAATAATAAGTTTCCCTGCTCTCTTTGAGTCCTAAACTTGCTCTCTCCTTCTATGCTGGTGATGCTTGTGCTTTGTAAAAGGAGATAAGAATGGGTCGATTTGTATTTTTCTACATGTTGACCACCATTTAAAGTAGCACCACTTGTTAAAAATGCAGTTAGCTCCAGTCCAAGTGGATCAAGGATCTCCATATAAAATCATATACACTGAAACTTGTAGAGGAGAAAGGGAGGAAGAGCCTGGAACACATGGACACAGGGGAAACTTTCCTGAACAGAATGCCAATGGCTTATGCTCTAAGATCAAGAATCAATAAATGGGACCTCATAAAATTGTGAAACTTCTGTAAGACAAAGAACATTGTCAATAGGACAAAACAGCAACAAATAAATTGGGAAAATGTCTGTATCAATTCTATATCTGATAGAGGGCTAATATCCAATACATATAAAGAACTCAAGAAGTTAGACTCCAGAGAATCAAATAATCCTTTTTAAAATGGGGTACAAAGCTAAACAAAGAATTTTCAACTGAGAAATATAGAATAGCCAAGAATCAACTAAAGAAATGTTCAACATCCTTAGTCATCAGGGAAATTCAAATCAAACCCCTGAGATTCCACCTCAAACCAGTCAGAATAGCTAAGATCAAAAACTCAGGTGACAGCAGACACTGGCCAGGATGTGGAGAAAGAAGAAAACTCCTCCACTGTTGGTGGGATTTCAAGCTGGTACAACCATACTGGAAATCAGGCTGCCATTTCCTCAGAAAATTGGACATAGTATTACCTGAGGACACAGCTATACCACTCCTGGGCATATACCCAAAAGATTCTCCAACATATAACAAGGACATATTCTCCACTATGTTCATAGCAGCCATATTTCTAATAGTCAGAAGCTGGAAAGAACCTAGATGTCCCTCAACAGAGGAATGGATACAAAGAATGTGATTCATTTACCCAATGCAATACTACCTAGCTAATAAAGACAATGACTTCATGAAATTTGCAGACAAATGGATGGAACTTGAAAATATCATCCTGAGCAAGATATCACAGTCACAAAAGAATGAACATGATATATACTCACTGATTAGTGGTTATTAGCCCCAAAGTTCAGAATACCCAAGAGTCACTTCACAGCAACCGTAGAGCTGAGTGTGAGGTCCCAGATGGAGGAGTTGGAGAAGGGACTAAAGAAGCTGAAGGAGTTTGCAGCCCCATGGATGGAGCAACAGTGTCAACTGGCTTGACTTCCCGATGCTCCCGGAGACTGGATCACCAACCAAAGAATACACATGGAGGGACCCATTGTGCTGGTCACATATGTGGCAAAGGAGGGTCTTATTAGCCATCAGGGGGAGGAGAGGCCCTTGGGCCAGAGGGTGTTAGATGCCCCAATATAGGAGAATGCCAATGAGGGAAGATGAGAGTGGGTGGACGGGAGGGTGGAGGAATACCCCCATAGAGGCAGGGGGAGTGGGAGGGAATAGGGAGGTTTCAAAGGGGAAATCTGGGAAGGGGGAAACATTTGAAATGAAAATAAAGTATCAAAACAATAAAAAAGAAAAAAAAGAAATTGAAGAAGACCTCTGAATATGGTGAGCTGTCCCATGCTCATGGATTGAGATACGTAACATAGTAAAAATGGCCATCCTATCAAATGCAATCTATAGATTCAATACAATCCCCATCAAAATCCCAACACAATTCTTTAAAGACATGGAAAGACCAATTCTCAAATTCAACTGGAAAGGCAAAAAAAAAAAAAAAAAAAAAGCAGAATAGCGAAAACAATACTTAACAATAAAAGAACTGCAGCAGAAATCACCATCTCTAACCTCAAGCTACACTGCAGGGCAATAATAATAAAAACTGCATGGTATTGACACAAAGACAGACATGTTGATCAATGCAATAGAATTGAAGACCCAGAAATAAAACAATAAACACACTTACAGACACTTGATCTTTGACAAAGAAGCCAAAAATATACAATGGATAAAATAAAGCATCTTCAAAAACTGGTGCTAGTCTAACTTCCAGTATGGAAGTTGTAACTGGCTGTTTTTGTGTGTCAACTTAACATGAGCTGGAGTTATCACAGTGAAAGGAGATTCAAATGAGGAAATGACTCCATGAGATCCAGCTTTAAGCCATTTTCTCAATTAGTGATCAAGGAGGGAGGGCCCTTTGTGAGTGGTGCCATCTCTGGGCTGGTAGTCTTGGGTTCTATAAAAAAGGCAAGCTGAGCAAGACAGGGAAAGCAAGACAGTAAGAAACATCCCTCCATGACCTCTGCATCAATTCCTGCCTCCTGGCCTGCTTAAGTTCCCGTCCTGACTTCCTTTAGTGATGAACAGCAATGTGGAATGTAAGCTGAATAAAACATTTCTGCCTCAACTTGTTTCTTGGTTGTGATGTTTTTGTAGGAATAGAAACCCTGACTAAGACAAATTGGTACCAGGAGTGGGATATTCCTGTGACAACCTGACCATGTTTTGGGGAGGACTGTGGAAGGACTTTGGAACTTTGGGCTAGAAGATCCATTCAGTGTTAAGAGTTCTGTGGGATGTTGTGTAGAAGCTTGGAAAATAATATTGAGAACGGTGCAGAAGATGGAGGCCTGGCTAAATTTTTAGAGGGAAGATAAAAGACTCTTATCTGAGCCATTGCTATTTTGATTGTGAAGATTCTGTGGTTTTGGTTAGCTATGGCTGAAGAATCAGCTGTAATTAACAAGATACCGGAACTACTAAGCGAATACTTCGAATTACTGGGACTATTGATGCTGGTCAGTTGGAGCTAAGAAATTAGCAGTGATTAAGAAGAGACCTGCATCATTGAGAAGAAATCTGGGAAGTGTTTTCTGAGAGCACATAGGCTGTGTTCCAGAGATAGCCAAGGTTATACCTTGTGCTGTGGCTGGACTTGGTAATATGTAAGAGTCACCTAGGTGGTACTTTGAAGGCATGAAGAAGTCATGAAGAGCAGCTGAGGCTCTGTTGTGAGAGGCTTTGGAAGGCCATTGGTGAAGGTGCAGCCTCAGTTGCAATTGATGGCCCAGGACTGAAGGGGTCATGCAAAGGAGTTGAGGCTTAGCACAATGAAGAGAGCCTATTAGAGGCTATTGGTGAAGCCTAGTTACAGTGGAAGACACAGTGTTTTAAAGATGCCAGTTCCATGAGATGACAACCAAGAACAGCAACAGCAGTAGGGTACAGGCAACTGGAACCTAGAAGACATGGTGTGTGCTACAAAAGGCAGAGCTGGAGAAGTAACCCAAGCCCTTGGAGAAGCCTAGAAGATCATGAGTTGATTCCAGACATTGGATGGTTTGAATTTGATTTTTGCTCTTGATTGTGACTGTGCCCTGATATTTTTCCCTTTTGAAGTAAGAAGGTGTTTTAGTGGAGCACACAGTTAAGAGACTTTGAATTTTAAAAGACTTTGAATTTTAAAAGAGATTGGATGTTTTAAAAGGATTGAACTTTTAATATGTAAAGACTGTGGGACTTTTAAAGTTATTAAGATCTTGGGGGTGAATAAGAAAGTAAGGTTTGAGGTTTAATATTGATGTATTTGTGTGTCAGGTTGACAAGGGGTCAATTGTACTGGCAGGTTTTTTGTGTCAACTTGACACAAGCAGGAGTTATCACAGAGAAAGGAGCTTCAGGTGAGGAAATACCTCCATAAGATCCAGTTGTAAGGCATTTTCTCAATTAGTGATCAAGGGGAGAGAGCCCATTGTAGGTGGTACCATCCCTGGGCTGGGCTTGGGTTCTATAAGAGAGAAATCTGAGCAAACCAGGGAAAGCAAAACAATAAGAAACATCCCTCCATGGCCTCTGCATCAGCTCCTGCTTCCTGACCTGCTTGAGTTCCAGTTCTGACTTCCTTTAGTGATGAATAGTAATGTGGAAATGTAAGCTGAATAAATCCTTTCTTTCCAACATGATTCTTGGTCATGATGTTTGTGCAGGAATAGAAACCCTGACTAAGTCAGAAATTGAAAAATGAAAGTAGATCCATATTTGTCATGTTGCACAAAGCCTATGCCCAAGTAGATCAAGGACCTCAACATAAAATTCTGATACACTGAATCTAATAGAAGAGAAAGTGGGAAAGAGTCTAGAACTCATTGGCATGGAAGAAGGGGAAATTTCCTAAACAGAACTCCAGTGGCTAAGGCTCTAAGATCAAGAATTGATAAATGGGACCTTAAGAAATTAGAAAATCTCTGTAAGGGAAAGGACAAAGTCAATAGGAAAAATCAGCAACTTACAGATTGTAAAAGTAATATTCACTAACACCACATTCAGCACAGGGCTAATATCCAAAATGTATAAAGAACTCAAGAAACTACACACCAAAAAATCAAACAACCCAATCAAAAAATGGGACATAGAACTGAACACAGAACAGAGGAATCTCGAATGGCTGTGAAGACCTGAAAGAAATTATCAAAGTCCTTTCTCCTCAAGGAAATGCAAATCAAAATGATCCTGAGAATCTACCTTACACCAATCAGAATGGTTAAGATCAAAAACTCAAGGAACTGCCCATGTTAGCAAGAATGTGGAGAAAGAGGAACACTCCTTCAGTGCTGGTGGTATTGCAAACTTGTATAAGTGCTCTGGAAATCAATCTGGATTTTCCTCAGAAATTGGAAATATATCTACCTAAAGACACAGCTATAACACTCTTGGATATATGCCCAAAAGATACAACACAATGCCAAATGGGGAACTTTGACACTGCACCACTAGTAAAAAATACAAACAATGGCAAAGGAACAGAACTGACAGTTAACAGCAAACCTGAATGTTATCACCTGTTTTATAAAACAGAGTGTCAAAGAAATTGTGGGAAATCTGTCTTTTTCCTAAATTACACAATACTAATAGTTAATCCTGAAAGCTCATCCAATAGACACCTACCTTTAACCCCACTAGGACAAATTCATCAAAAATTATTCTCAGAACTATCATCCACCTACTCTTTCCAATGGCACAACACAACCAACCATTTCAAAACCTCTGTAGGCTCTATTGTTGCTAATAAGTCCATATCTTATCAAATACATATGATAAACAAGTGATCCACGTACTAGGTAATAATGGTGAAAATGTTCATTTTAATACAGGACTATTTATTATTATTTATAACTATGTTGGAATTTGTTTCATTTTATCTGCCATTTGTCTTAGCATTTTATTCTGCTTGATTTTTTAAGTTTTCTTTTCACTTTTAATTCAAAGAACATGGCAATATGCTCAATTTAACAAATTCACTCAACAGCAGGGGCCTGGGGTGTGAGAGACTGTCAGGACTCAAAGATGAAATGCCCAACAGTAGGGAGAGGGAACTAACAGAGCCCACCTCCAGTGGGGCACCAAATGAAGAAGAGAGTTGCCATCCCTCACTCAAAACTCTGACCCATAATTGTTCCTGTCTGAAAGAATTACAATGATGGAAATGGAGAGAAGTCTGAGGAAAAGAAGTTCCAGTGACAGGCCCAAAATTGGATCTAGCTCAAGGGGATGTCCCAAGGCCTGACACTCTTACTAAGGCTATGGAGCACTCACAAAAAAGGACCTATCATAACTGCACTCTGAATGACCCAAGGAAAAGCTGAAAGAGTTAGATGCAGATTTTTGCACCCAACCAAGGGACAAAAGCTTCTGACCCCTATTGTTGAATTAGAGAAAAGCTAGAAGAACCAGAGGAGGAGGGTGACCCTGTAGGATGATCAGCTGTCTCAGTTAACCTGGACCCCTGAGATCTCTCTAACACTGGACCTCAAAACAGGCAGCATACACCAGCTATTATGAGGCCCCCAAAACACATACAGCATAGGGCTGCTGGATCTGGGTTCAGTGAGAGAAGATGCATCTAACCCTCAACAGACTGGATGCCCCAGGGAGCTTAGAAATCTGATGGAGTGGGATTTGGGGGGTGGGTACATTCTCATGGAGACAGGGGGCTGGCAGGTATGGGATGTAGAATAGTCAGGGGGTGGATCAGGAGGGAAATAAAACCTGGAGTGTAAAAACAATAAAAAAAATAAAAATAAATAAATAAAAGATTAAAAAAATAACAAATTAACTCAATTTCTCCCAGGCATACCCACACATGTAAAAAAAAATAAATTACTTTTTAAAATGATACTTACATGATTTAAACATCACTTGTAAATCAGTCAGTATTCAATGAACTATACAATCCACTACAAAGTCGCTAATATATAACTATATATTAACCCTTTACCTGACTTCTTTGAATTAGGAAGTAATCTATGAAGTCCCGAGGATTGGTAACATCCAATGATTCTTCATGTTCTTTTATTTTCTCCAAAATGTAACTCTTAATACATGCATAATTTTTAAAAAATATGTTATGATTTCCTGGACAATAATCAAGAAGTATAGGGAACATATTGAAAACCTACAAAGAAATGCAAGAATTTACTAAGCAAATATGCAATGAAGTAATTAGGATATACTTATAACATCATGCACCATTGTTTTCATTGATAGATCAAGATATGAATGAAATTCATCTTAGGTAGTTTATTTACATATATAATAATTTTCCATTCTAATAGATTTGATGGACAAATTTCTGCAAAATAAACAAAGATCACAATAAAAATTTCTGTATGCACATATCTTTTCAGTGTCAAGAATGTTTATGTTAGTTACTCAATGATTCAAATAAACTGTTCTACAAGTTTGAATAATTATGTGATATAGATTATTAACTCTCACACTATTAAGGTGATAAGAGCAGGTTAAATTTTGGGGCAACGTGATTTATAAAAGAAATCTAGTGCCTGAGTTTCATTTCTATCTGCAAGCTTCTGACATGTAATGTCTATTTAGAAGTAGGTGGGGCTTCAAGATGCCCTGAAATCAAGAGCACACAATACCACTTTATAATTTTTGCTTGATCACGCAATCATTTTATTTGAAATGTGCAGTCAGTGCAAGTTCAGGTTAGGACAATTCTGTGAATATGTACATGGTCCACAGTATTAAAATATTCATCGTCTCATTTTGATCTTTGCCCTTGTCAACTATTATCCCAACTGACTCTTCAAACTATAACTACTTATTTTTCCTGAAAGCTTTCATTTCCATTAATACTCTTCCTTATTTGAATGTTATTTCTATACTGAATTATTCCTACCTAGTAATATGATGAAAATGTGTTTAGTTGTTTTAAAGTAGGAAATGAATTTTCATAGTAGAAGAATGTTCTATAAGTGACTGCCCACACTTGTAGAAGTGAATGAAATTATTTTACAAACAATTCTGTAGTAGTCACTGAGAAAATTCACAGATAGGCAACTAGCAGGCTTGAGCCATCCTGGCCTTTGCCTCTTAGTTTTACTGCTTATATAGCTAAAGGCTTAGAACTCTATTTCAGGTACTCTTTGCATAATATGATAGAATTGTGGTACTTGTCTCCTGAATATTATGTTCCTATTGATTTTGAACTGTAAGAAAGATAGTACATGTGTTTTCAGAAGTAAAAGACCTTGGCTTTACCTGAAACCCAGGATAGCTCAAAATTTTGATGCACTCATGCACTTTTCCTATCAAGCTAAGAAAATTCTTATCTTCATAACTGAATCGATTCTGCAAAACAATGGAGCAGATTACATTGCAGGGAGCACATCCCATGGTGAATTGGGGATCACAGGGTGAGCCTGAAGATTGAAAACAATTGTACAATTCTTTAAAATATACATGCACTTGCCCTTATTAACAGGTTAAGTTACTTTAGATATTGTAAGTAGTAGCTTAATTATGAATATACTTAATTGCTAGGTACTTACCTGGTAAAGAATCATGGTCATCTTGACATTAAACCTGATTTAAATTTCATTCTCACTAGTTAAATTAGACTGTTCAGTAACACATTCAAGGACCTTAATTTAAATGGTATAACATCCTATAAATTAGCCAACTGTTTCAGCATATGTAATCCAGAACTTAAAGTCTGAAGAATGACCAGAATAAAATCTTCATTTTTATAACCACATAAATTTGATCCAAATGTGGCCCCCACTAGTGTTCCAAAAGAAACATGCAATAAATACGCAAACACCAGTTGTTCAATGATATGTAGGAACTTCCTGGAGGTCTCTGTGCTTATTCACAGACCACTCACACTAATAAATTTTTGGATTAGGTGTAGCATGATAAGCCTCTTCAGTGTTTGCACATAAGTATTGCACTTCTGGCTGATAATGTAGAATGTTTTTCAGCATTACACTGTTAAGCTAAGTTGCAACCATCTTTTCAAAAATGGCATCAATATCACTGTCTTCATCATTGTTGTCAAACTCCACAGATTCTCCCTTTGGTACACTGACAGCCATAGCATATACCACTTAAATATTTTCACAATCAATTTCTCACCCCTATAAACTTGTTCCTTTACTTATCCCAGGAATTTTATAGAAAATTCAAATCTGACATGAATCTCTTTGACATGTTTGTTATGGCATATTTCTTAGAGACCTTTTCTGATCACCTAATGAAGACTTTGGCCCCTCAAAGGTCTGCATCATATATCTCCTTCAAGATGTCTCCCTTTTTACTTTTTACATTTTTGTATTGTTGTCACAATCTCACATGTTTCCTTTTTCTTTTTCTTTTGATTTTTGAATGAATGTACAGAATGTATGGTGTGTAAATTTGACATGATCCACTTATATGAACAAAAGATGTGAGAGCCTTTATTTTTAATGTCCACATAAGGTGAAGCAAGCACTATGGTGAAACAAATGATCACTTTCCTTTTCACATGTTCATCTTTCAAACAATGAGTTTTACTTACTGTCTATGAAATACATATGTCATTGTAATGTCCATTGTGAAACTATAATAATGACAAATTTGGATGGTAACTAGGAATAATGGGAGAAAATGGAGGGAAAAAATGCTATAAGGCCAAGCAAACAAAATGCATAACCTACAATTACAAGAATATCTTCATGATCTCGACCCAGCATCTAGTACAATTGCAACAATAATATTTAATGAAAAGAAAGTAAATATTCAATTTTATGGGTGGGGGAGCATCCTCATAGAAGCAGGCGGAAGGGAAATGGGATAGGCAGTTTCCGGAGGGGAAACCAGAAAAGGAGATAACATTTGAAATGTAAATAAATAAAATATCCAATTAAAAAAAAAAGTAAATATTTGTCATGACCAAACTTCACATTTAAAATATTTAAGAAAAACCTAAATGTATGGCTATTTTACATTAAGTAACTATCACGATATTATATTACAAATGTGTTTATAATGTGTGTATTATATTGGTCATATGATTTATTTTACATGTAAGGAAAATAAATAATCAGCTTTAAGGCTGGTCAGTTTTAGTCAAGCTGACACAAACTACAGTCAGCACAAAAGAAGGAACCTCAGTTGAATAATTGCTTCAGGAAACTAGTCTGGGGTCATGTCTCTCTGTTCTCTTCCTTCATTGCTGATGATGAGCTAAACCCTCTATGGGCAATGTCAGTCTTGAATAAGTGATTCTGGACAGTAGGAAAAAGTAAGTAATAAAGACAAGTGAAATAGGTGAGCATCTATCCTTCGTGTTTTCTGTTAATGCCTCTAGGTTCCTTCTTTGAGGTCCTGCATTGGTTCCCTTAATGCTGGACTTTAACCTGTAAGCCAACTGAACCCAACACCAACTTAGTTGTTTATGACAGAAACAAAAAGAACAACAATCTATGAGAGCATGACTGTTTATATTACTTTCACTAGTGAAATTGCTGTGATCAAAGGATCAAAACTGTGATGTGTTGAAGGTGATCTTAAATTGTGTACACTCAAAGAAAGGTCATATGAGTAATAAAACTGAACACTTAAACATGTGGAATTCCTTGAAATTACTGCTGTTTTCCCAAGATTTTAACACCTTACAATATACTAAGATATCACATTCTTATAAGAGGACGAACTGAAGTACTTTGAGATTATTTTTTGTTGTGTGCTTGCCATTCACATGGAAAATCCAATTGATTGTCTGTGTTTTTCTGTATTTAGAAGAAAAAGTGCTAAAACCTATTTGTGTAGAAATTTTAAAAACCCAATATGATATAATTCTTCCTTTGAAAGCACTAGGTGAGTAGTATCCAGGGTGCTACCAAAGTAATAGATATCAACTTTCTAATAAAAAAAAAACTGTAAAGGTAAATATCCTTCCGTGAGTTTTTAAATGAATTTAAGTTTTTAAATGAATCATTTTACTAGTTTCCATGTATACATAAATTTTGAATATTTGTGTTGAAGTATGTTTTAGTAAAGGTTATAAATAAAAATATTAAATGCTAGGTAAAAATAAATAATCATAACATTTTGAAATCATACTAAAATTAAAGATTAATAATTGATAAATAATTGATTACACAACTAGCTGAGAAATTAAAATAATCTATCATATCCCTGTTACCAAGAACTACAAACAAGACTGTAGAAGGATAATTAGAAAGTTGAGTGAAGAAATTCTGTCCATTGCTCTTCAGAATTAAAGAAAGAGAGAGAGAGACAAAGAGAGAGAAAGAGAGAGAAAGAAAGAAAACCAATACTACATGGTCTAGGCTCCTTACTTTTACATGGTAACTATTATTGATAATCACCCTCTCATTCTGGTATGCAAAGAACAAATGACATTTGTGATTAGGGGAATTTATTTTTCATAATGCACTAAAAGCTATCATGAGACATATATTCAAGACATTTCATCAGAAAAATATTCTTAGAATAAGGTGAAAATAACATGACTCATACACAGCAATGCATAGAACAAGATATAAAAGTCAGATTCTGACCTGCACTTACCATTGGTTTTCCTCAGTTCTTCCACGAGGCACTGTGCTTCCTCTTGCACTATGTTCTCAATGGTCTTTTTTCCCATGCCCAAATTCCTCAGGGTATTAACTGTGAAGTGCCTTGTGGCTTTCCACACATCTCCATGGCTAAAACCAATGCCTGAAGAAATTGGAACAGACACTGGAAATCCCAGACACAGAAGGAGTTGACAAATAGCAGCCATACATTCCAAACCTATGCCCGAAAAGCAAGCATGACCTCTACTTTTCACCTTTCAGCCTGCTCTGGAAACTGCCCAGTATACACATAAGCACACACACACTTACCCTGTCCTTTAGAAACCTTATCTAAAATTGGGAACCTTCCTCTTCCAGAGAACTCTTCCCCATGATCAATGAGGGCTTCTTTCACTGCCTCATAGCCATACAATACCACAGTAGGCTGTGAGCCAAAATACAGAGTGAACACTGGGCCATAGGTTTTGGAAAACTGGAAAGAAATAGCAAACATAAATATTAGTGAAAAATGTCATTGTGTTTTCCATAGCATAAGTCTATTTAGTTTGATGATTGTGTTGTGTTATAATATTTTTATTCAGAAAAACTCAGCTTAAAGTCTGTATAATTCCTTACATTATGATGATTATCATATATTGATGGCCTACAGTGTTCCAGAAAATCTTTCAGGCTGTTGACACACTAAAACCAAAGATTTATATCACACTAAGATATTAATCTGATCTTTTCTTCATATTACACAAAGAAACTGAAGTAAAATATCCACATTTATTTCCAGGATTCTATTGTAAATAAGTACACTCAAATTTGACACTCTGCCTATTCATTAATGGGTACATGAGCATCACTCTCATGATATCTTCATACTGAAATGGACTTTAATCATCAGATGAGTGCAGCAGAACCATCTAGGAAACATTTCCTGTAGAAATCTAAAACCTTAGATTATCACAAATGTTTGATTTCCATTCTCATTGTTACAGATACACACAGAGTTGGCATCATACAAAGTGCACCATAACATGAAGCATCATAAAAAAATCCCATTCTCACAAATCAGCATCCTAGGCCCCAGTCACAGGCTACAAATGGAATAAAAGTTGATTGGGGAAACACCGCATATGCTAACACACACTGTATATGGCTTTTATTTCATTGAGATCATGCACACTGGATTTACTTCAAATAAGACACCAATAAATTCCGCAGAGTAAAACATTAATGTTAAATCTGAGAACAATGCATGTCTAAACTGATTCATTTTATGAGATATTCCTTACTCTTCAACCTCAATCAAAATAATAGAAAATGTTTGTTAAAAAATAGTATGTACTTACCTGCATTTGTAAAAATTAGTGTATATAATTACCTGCATTTCAGGTTGTTCAATCTGAAACCTAGAGCATTACCAATTTTCTGATCAGAACTAGAGGCAAAAGTCAGAAAAAAAAAGCATAGAACTTTACAGTTTTTTACTTTATACTTATTTTCACAATACTTTCTCCACTAGTAGAATTTCAACAAAGCAACATGGCTTCTATTTCCCTTTGCAAGGTACCTGAAGGGCATAATGAATACTTACATTGCTAAAGGATTGGCGGATGTCTTTTATATCTATCAGGTGGAAATTCCCAATAATTGGGAGAGGAGTAGGGCCAGGAGGGAGCTTCCCTCTCCCATAATTCTGTCTCCACAGTGAGAGGAGAAGAAGAAAGGACAGACTAAGCACAAAGACCACAACTGGATCCATGGAGTCCCTTCTTCTTGATACAAGTGTAAGCAGGCACTCCAGACATTTTATAATGCATCCGAAAAATCAATATACTGTGTTTGAGCATCTTTGTACAATCAACTAGTCACTGTTTAACTCTCTTCCAAATGGACTTTGTTTCAATGAAATGACAAAACAAGCTATTTAACTTTGTTGGATTTGTAGAGTGTCCGTAAGAAATTTTGGCTTGATGGACTGAGGAAAAGCAGAGAGGTAAGAACCTGCCTGCTTCCACCTGTGGCCAGAGACCCCCACCTGGACCACCAGACCTCCATATACAAGCAGTGCACAGAGAAAGCTTCCCACCCACTTGTGCTGAGGAGCCAGCGACTCAGGGTCTGAAGAACAGCTGGGAGAAAGAACTGGTGTCCCAGGAATATTGATATCTGAGCTTGAAGGAAAGACAAGCCACAGTCAGTGAGAGAAAGACCACCTAACACCAGAGATAACCAGATGGCAAAAGGCAAGGGCAAGAACATAAGGAACAGAAACCAAGACTACTTGGCTTCATCACAACCCAGCTCTCCCACCACAGTCAGCCCTGGATACCCCAACGCACCAGAAAAGGAAGACTCAGACTTAAAATCACTTATCAAGAGGATGATAGAAGATTTTAAGAAGGAAATAAATAATTACCTTAAAGAAATACAAGAGAACACAGGTAAACAACTGGAAGGCCTTAAATAGGACACACAAATATCCCTTGAAGAATTACAGGAAAACACAATCAAATGGGCAGAAATACAGGAAAAAACAATCAAACAAATGAACAAAACCATTCAGGAATTAAAAAGAGAAACAGAAATAATAAAAAAAATCACACAGGGAAACAACCTAGGAGTTAGAGAACCTAGGAAAGAAATCAGGAGTCATAGATGCAAGCATCACCAACAGAATACAAGAGGTGGAAGAGAGAATCTCAGGTGCAGAAGATACCATAGAAAACATGGACACAACAGTCAAAGAAAACACAAAATCCAAAAAGCTCCTAACTCAAAACATCCAAGATATCCAGGATGCAATGAGAAGACAGAACCTGAGGATAATAGGTATAGAAGAGAGTGAAGACTCCCAACTTAAAGGACCAGTAAATATCTTCAACAAAATTATAGATAAAAACTTCCCTAACCTAAAGAAAGAGATGAACATAAATATACAAGAAGCCTACAGAACGTCAAAAAGACTGGACCAGAAAAGAAATTCCTCCCATCATATTATAGTCAAAACACCAAATACACAAAACATGGAAAGAATATTAAAAGCAATAAGGGAAAATGGGCTAGTAACATATAAAGGCACACCTATCGGAATTACATCAGACTTCTCACCACAGAGTATGAAAGCTAGAAGATCCTGGGCAGATCTCATACAAACTCAAAAAGAACACAAATGCCAGCCCAGGCTGCTATACCCAGCAAAACTCTCAATAATCATAGATGGTGAAACCAAAATATTCTATGCCAAATCCTAATTTGCACAGTATGTTTCCACCACAAACCCAGCCCTACAAAGAATAATACATGGGAAACGCCAACTCAAGGAAACTACACTCAAGAAAAAGAAAGAAAGTAATCTTTCAACGAACTCAAAAGAAGATAGCCACACAAACCATATAAACAACATCAAAAATAACAGAAAATAACAATCACTATTCTTTAATATCTCTTAACATCAATGGTCTCAACTCCCCAATAAAAAGACATAGACTGACAGACTAGATCCATAAACAGGACCCAGCATTTTGCTGCATCCAGGAAACGCACCTCTGTGTTAAAGACAAACACCATCTCAGAGTAAAGAGCTGGAAAACAATTTTCCAGGCAAATGGCCCCAAGAAACAGGTGGGAGTAGCCATTCTAATATCGGATAAAATTAACTTTCAACCAAAGTTCACCAAAAAGGATGAGGAAAGATACTTCATATTCATCAAAGGAAAAATCTACCAAGAAAAATTCTCAATTCTGAACATATATGCCCTGAATGCAAGAGCTCCCACGTTCATAAAAGAAACACTACTAAAGTTCAAAGCACACATTGCACCTCACACAATAATAGTGGGAGATTTCAACACCCCACTATCAACAATGTACAGATCTTGGAAACATAAACTAAACAGAGACACAGTGAAACTAACAGATGCTATGAACCAAAGGGGTTTAACAGATATCTATAAAACATTTCATACTTCATCAAAAGAATATACCTTCTTCTCAGGACCTCATGGTACCTTCTCCAAAACTGATCATATAATTGGTCACAAAACAAACCTCAACAGATTTAAGAAGATTGAAATAATCCCATGCCTCCTATCAGATCACTACGCATTAAGGTTGGTCTTCAATAGCAACAAAAACAACAGAAACCCCACATACACAAGGAAACTGAACAATGCTCTGCTCAATGATAACTTGGTCAAGGAAAAAATAAATAAGGAAATTAAAGACTCCTAGAATTTAATGAAAATGAAAGTACAACTTACCCAAACCTATGGGACACAATGAAAGCAGTGTTAAGAGGAAAACTCATAGCTCTGAATGCCTCCAAAAAGAAACTGGAGAGAGCATACACTAACAGCTTAACAGCACATCTGAAAGTTCTAGAACAAAAAGAAGCTAATACACCAAAGAGGAGTAGAAGGCAGGAAATAATCAAATTAAGGGCTGAAATCAACCAAGTGGAAACTAAAAGAACTATACAAAGAATCAACAAAAACAAGAGCTGGTTCTTTGAGAAAATCAACAAGATAGATAAACCCTTAGCCAGACTAACCAGAGGGCACAGAGACAGTATCCAAATTAACAAAATTAGAAATGAAAGCAGAGATATAACAACAGACTCTGAGGAAATTAAAAAAATCATCAGATCCTACTACAAAAGCCTGTATGCAACAAAATTGGAAAATCTGGAGGAAATGGACAAGTTTCTAGACAGATACCAATTACCAAAGTTAAATCAGGATCAGATAAACCATCTAAACAGTCCCATAACCCCCAAAGAAATAGAAGCAGTCATTAAAAGTCTCCCAACCAAAAAAACCCCAGGACCAGATGGGTTCGGTGCAGAATTCTATCAGACCTTCAAAGAAGACCTAATACCAATACTCCTCAGTCTATTCCACAAAATAGAAACAGAAGGAACACTACCCAATTCATTCTATGAGGCCACAGTTACACTGATACCAAAGTCCGAGAAAGACCCAAAAATAAAAGAAAACTTCAGACCAAATTCCCTTATGAATATCGATGCAAAAATACTCAATAAAACTCTTGCAAACCGGATCCAAGAACACATCAAAACGATCATTCACCATGATCAAGTAGGATTCATCCCAGAGATGCAGGGATGAATCAATACCCAGAAATCCTTCAATGTAATCCACTACATAAACAAACTCAAAGAAAAAAACCATATGGTCATTTCATTAGATGCTGAAAAAGCATTTGACAAAATTCAACATCCCTTCATGATAAAAGTCTTGGAAAGATCAGGAATTCAAGGTGCATACCTAAACATAGTAAAAGCAATATTCAGCAAACCAGAGGCCAATATCAAACTAAATGGAGAGAAACTCGAAGCAATCCCACTAAAATCAACGACTATATAAGGCTACCCTTTCTCTCCCTATCTATTCAATATAGTACTTGAAGTTCTAGCTAGAGTAATCAGGCAACAAAAGACAGTCAAAGGGATACAACTTGGAAAGGAAGAAATCAAAATATCACTATTTGCAGATGATATAATGGTATACTTAAGTGAACTGAAAAACTCCACCAGAGATCTGCTACAGCTGATAAACAACTTCAGCAAAGTGGCCGGATACAAAATTAACTCAAGCAAATCAGTAGCCTTCCTAAACTCAAAGAATAAACAGGCTGAGAAAGAAATTAGGGAAATAACACCCTTCACAATTGTCACAAACAATATAAAATATCTTGGTGTGGCTGTAACCAAACAAGTGAAAGATCTGTATGACAAAACTTCAAGTCTCTGAAGAGAGAAATCGAAGAAGACCTCAGAAGATGGAAAGATCTCCCATGCTCATGGATTGGCAGGATTAACATAATTAAAATGGACATCCTGCCGAAAGCAATATACAGATTCAATGCTATCCCACTCAAAATCCAAACTCAATTCTTCATAGACCTAGAAAGAGCAACTCTCAAATTCATATGGAATAACAAAAAACCCAGATAGCAAAAACTATTCTCAACAATAAAAGGTCTTCTGGGGGAATCAGCCTCCCTGATCTCAAGCTGTACTACAGAGCTGTAGTGATAAAAACTGCATGGTATTGGTACAGTGACAAGCAGGTAGATCAATGGAATAGAATCGAAGACCCAGAAATGAACCCACACACTTATGGTCACTTGGTCTTTGACAAAGGAGCTAAAACCATACAGTGGAAAAAAGACAGCATCTTCAACAAATGGTGCTGGTTCAACTGGCAGTCTACATGTAGAAGATTGCAAATTGATCCATTCCTATCTCCCTGTACAAAGCTCAAGTCCAAGTGGATCAAGGACCTTCACATAAAACCAGACACACTGAATCTAATAGAAAAGAAAGTGGGGAAGAGTCTCGAACACTCGGGCACAGGGGAAATGTTCTTGAGCAGAACACCAATGGCTTGTGCTCTAAGATCAAGAATTGACAGATGGGACCTCATAAAATTATAAAACTTCTGTAAGGCAAAGGACACTGTAAATAGGGCAAAACGGCAACCTACAGATTGGGAAAAGATCTTTACCAATCCAACATCTGATAGAAGGCTAATATCCAATGTATACAAAGAACTCAAGAAGCTAGACTCCAGAGATCCAAATAACGCTATCAAAAATAGGGACCAGAGCTAAACAGAGAATTCTCAACTGAGGAAACTTGAATGGTTGAGAAGCACCTAAAGAAATGTTCAACATCCTTAATCATCAGGGAAATGCAAATCAAAACAGCCCTGAGATTTCACCTCACACCAGTCAGAATGGCTAAGATCAAAAACTCAGGTGACAGCAGATGTTGGCAAGGACATGAAGAAAGAGGAACACTCCTCCATTGCTGGTGGGAATGCAAACTGATACAACCTGTCTGGAAATCTGTTTGGCAGACCCTCAGAAAAATGAACATAATACCACCTGAGGACCCAGCTATTCCACTCCTGGGCATATACCCAGAAGATTCTCCAACATGTAATAAAGACACATGTTCCACTATGTTCATAGCAGCCATATTTATAATAGCCAGAAGCTGGAAACAAACCAGATGTCCCTCCACAGAGGAATGGATACAGAAAATGTGGTACATTTACACAGTGGAATACTACTCAGCTATTAAAAACAATGACTTCATGAAATTCATAGACAAGTAGATGGATCTTGAAAATATCATCCTGAGCGAGTTAACGCAGTCACAAAAGAATGAACATGGTATGTACTCACTGTTAAGTGGTTAGTAGCCCAAAAGTTTGAAATACCCAAGAGTCACTTCGCAGCAACAGTAGAGCTGAGTGTGAGTTCTCAGATGGAGGGCTTGGAGAAAGGACTGAAGAAGCTGAGGGAGTCTGCAGCCCCAGGGAGATAGCAACAGTGGCAACTGGCCTGACACCCCGATACTTTTGGAGACTGATCCACCAACTAAAGAATACACATGGAGGAACCCATGGTGCTGGCCACAGATGTCTTGTTATCTGTCAGGGGGAAGAGAGGCCCTTGGGCCTGAGGGTGTTAGATTCCCCAGTGTAAGAGAATGACAAGGAGGAAAGATGAGAGTGGGTGGGTGGGTGGGAGGGTGGGTTAGAGAATATCCCCATAGTGGCAGTGGGAGGGCAGAGGGAATGGTGAGGTTCCAAAGGGGAGATCTGAAAAGGGGGAAACATATGAAATGTAAATAAAATATGAAAATAAAAAAAATTAAAAAATAAAAATAAAAAAAAGAAATTTTGGCTTAATTTTATTGAGTGGTAACGTTGATAAATAATGATCATTCAAAACTTGAAATACTAAACTTGAGTTAATGTGTAAAATATATTTATGAGATTGTATTAAAATTATGTCAATTTCTTCTTTCCTTCCTTATCCAAAACATCCAATATTTACATTTCTTTATTCACTTTATAACCCATGGCTTTTTTTTCTTTAACAGTTTTAATATACATATACACATACAGATATATACATGTTGATTTTATGTATATGTACAGTATACATATAGTTTCCATATATATATTTATATATTTGTAAATATATAAATGCTGTCTCCTAAGCCTGTTTAATGTTGATTATAAGTATTTATTTCTTTTTGTAGAGTTGAGGTCTATGGAGCTTCCCTATCCATTCAAGTCTTTCTGTTAGAGTTATCCCTCTAGGCTATCTTTGGGCCAAAATTTTGGTGAGATTTTATGCAGCCATTGCTGGGATATACAATCACTTGAATTTTAGATAAAAAGTTCTCAAAAGTCTTAATTTGTAAGGTGGAGTCCATGTGGGAGTTTGTATTATATGGATATGGTGTATTTGCCATGATATGTGCTTATTTAACAAAATCTCACTTTGGACCTCAGGTTGGCTCAAACTCACGCCTCTTCTAGTGTTTCCTATAAAAGCAGGAAATAAATGGACATAAGACCATGTGAATGTTTAACTGTGTATTTAAATTGATTCTTGCTAATTTAAACATATGGACATATGCTTTAATTATAAATTCAGTACAAGTCTAATATATGCTTTGATCAACACTGCTATGACAAAAGACAAAAATACCTTACATTAGTAACACACATTTTAATAAGAAAACATATTAAGTTGATACCTAGGAAAAGCTGTGTGGCTTTTACCACTGTGAAATTCAATGAAAGACCTTGGCTTTTGTTTTTCTTTCTTTCTTTCTCTCTTTGTTTCTTTCTTTCTTTCTTTCTTTCTTGTTTTTTCACTTTCTTTCTTGCTTGCTTTCTCTCTATCTCTCATTCTTTCTTCCTTCCTTCCATCCTTTCTTTTATCCTTTATATTGTAATCACTGTAACAGAAGGACTAACTACAAATGTTTCACAACTCATTGCTGGAAGAACTCAGAATTCAATGTGATTACCTTGTAGTTGCAGATACTCCCTCTGGCTGTACAGTTATTAGAATTTACCACTTATCATCATTTCAGAAATGAGGCTAGCTCAGCATAACTGAACAGAAAAAAATAAATGAAAACTCTTGAGAAGATTATCTTCTACAATTTGAAGCACTTCAGAGACATTGCTTTTGTTCATCTAATTCTCCCATTGATAATAATCATAAACAGTTGGTCCACTATAATGAAAGTTTATTAAATGTGAAACAATAATAGAACATGTGTGTTCTGTAGATGTCAAAATTATAGTATAAAATGACCAAAGTATGCAGAATTAAATAAGGAGAGGCATACATTTCCAGTACTTAAATTCCAGACAAATGACATATATTATTTGAATAGTAATGGCATTGTTCAAGCAAAGTCTCTTTCTGTAAAGATGTCATTATATTGGCTCTGACTAGACTAAGCAGATACTCATAAAAGTAGTGCTTTTCTTGATACTTGCTTATATTACATTTCACTAGTTGTTATTAAAGTGGTTCTGTCAATTCTCACTCTCTTATTTCTTTATATTTGTTCCACTTTCATTACTATGGCAAATTTATTTTGCATATGAAGATGAGAAGCTGGGCCTTAGTGATTCAAAATCATGACAAAACTGGACACTCCTGTGACTAGATTGAGGATCTAAGCGATACCAGTGTGTCCCATATCTTTCCCTGAATAAACTGAATGAAATATACTTATATTCCATTCAATTATATCACTCAACAGAGCTGAATTTGTCCTAAAATTCAATATTGATTATACTAAGTAGCAATCAAAATAAATAAGGAGTTGCTCAATAACACTCTCAGAACTTAGAACATGCATTTTATAACTATTTGCTGTTTATAATTTATAAACCATTAGTGACCCAACTTTTCAGAGATCTCCATTATCTATAACAGAATAAGCAGTAATTTGTGTCTGATTCATGTTGCTCTAAAATCCCCCAATTATGAACAAAATATATTGAAGAAACATCAGTATATTTCTTTAAAAGCAAAATTATTTTACAGCCAAAGAAAGGTTGCTCCTTCTCCATTTATCCATTTCTTGTGATGAGGATTTGTACAGAGTTTTTATCTCCAAGAGTAAAAACAGTATATACCATTTAGAGAGGGAGAACCTTTAAAATATTTAATTCTCTCAATTTTGTACATTGCATTTTGATTTTCCCCTTCCCTACTTCTCATAGATCTAACTCTAGTCCATATCACCTACCTTGTGTTCCCTTTCTTTTTTTTCTTTTTCTTTTACTACTTTATTTACATTTCAAATGTTTTCTCCTTTCCAGATCTCCCCTTTGGAACCTCCCTATTCCCTCCCCCCTCCCCTGCTTCCATGGAGGTATTCCCCCACCCACCCACCCACCCACTCTCATCTTCCCTCCTTGACATTCTCCTATACTGGGGGATCTAACACTCTCAGGCCCAAGGGCCTATCCTCTCCCTGATGTCTAACAAGACCCTCCTCTGCCGCATATGTGGCCAGCACCATGGGTCACTCCATGTGTATTCTTTGGTTGGTGGATCAGTCTCCAGGAGTATGGGGGTTCTGGCCAGTTGCCAATGTTGCTGCCTTTCTGGGGATGGAAACACCCTCAGCTCCTTCAGTTCCTTCTCCAAGTCCTCCATCTGGGACCTCACACTCTGCCTTTGGGCTAATAACCACTTAACAGTGACGACATACCAAATTCATACTTTTCTGACTGTGTTACCCTCCCTCAGGATGATATTTTCAAGATCCATCCATTTGTCTGCGAATTTCATGAAGTCATTGCTTTTAATTGCTGAGTAGTATTCCATTGTGTAAATGTACCACATTTTCTGTATCTATTCCTCGGTGGAGGGACATCTGGGTTGATTCCAGCTTCTGGCTATTATAAATATGGCTGCTATGAACATAATGGAACATGTATCTTTATTACATGTTGGAGCATCTTCTGGGTATATGCCCAGGAGTGGAATAGCTGGGTCCTCAGGTAGTATTATGTTCATTTTTTTCTGAGGGTCCGCCAAACTGATTTCCAGAGAGTTTGTATCAACTTGCATTCCCACCAGCAATGGAGGAGTGTTCCTCTTTCACCACATCCTCGCTGACATCTGCTGTCACCTGAGTTTTTTACCTTAGCCATTCTGACTGGTGTGAGGTGAAATCTCAGGGCTGTTTTGACTTGCATTTCCCTGATGACTAAGGATGTTGAACATTTCTTTAGGTGCTTCTCGGCCATTCAAGTTTCCTCAGTTGAGAATTCTCTGTTTAGCTCCCTTCCCAGTTTTTTGATAGGGTTATTTGGATCTCTGGAGTCTAGCTTCTTGAATTCTTTGTATACATTGGATATTAGCCCTCTATTGGGTGTAGGATTGGTAAAGATCTTTTCCCAATCTGTAGGTTGCCATTTTGTCCTATTTACAGTGTCCTTTGTCTTACAGAAGTTTTATAATTTTATGAGGTCCCATCTGTCAATTCTGGATCTTAGAGCACAAGCCATTGGTGTTCTGTTCAAGAACTTTCCCCCAGTGCCCATGTGTTTGAGACTTTTCCCCACTTTCTCTTCTATTAGATTCAGTGTATCTGGTTTTATGTGGAGGACCTTGATCCACTTGGACTTGAGCTTTGTACAGTGAGATAGGAATGGATCAATTCGCAAACTTCTACATGTAGACTGCCAGTTGAACCAGCACCATTTGTTGAAGATGCTGTCTTTTTTCCACTGTATGGTTTTAGCTCCTTTGTCAAAGACCAAGTGACCATAAGTGTGTGGGTTCATTTCTGGGTCTTCGATTCTATTCCATTGATCTACCTGCCTGTCACTATACCAATACCATGCAGTTTTTATCACTACTGCTCTGTAGGACAGCTTGAAGTCAGGGAGGCTGATTCCCCCAGAAGTCCTTTTATTATTGAGAATAGTTTTTGCTATCCTGGGTTTTTTGTTATTCTATATGAATTTGAGATTGTTCTTTCTACGTCTATGAAGAATTGAGTTGGGATTTTTGATGGGGATTGCATTGAATCTGTAGATTGCTTTCAGCATGATGGCCATTTTTACTATGTTAATCCTGCCAATCCATGAGCATGGGAGATCTTTCCATCTTCTGAGGTCTTCTTCGATTTCTTTCCACAGAGACTTGAAGTTCTTATCATACAGATCTTTCACTTGTTTGGTTAGAGTCACACCAAGATATTTTATACTGCTTTTACAATTGTGAAGGGTGTCATTTCCCTAATTTCTTTCTCAGCCTGTTTATACTTCGAGTGTAGGGAGGCTACTGATTTGCTTGAGTTAATTTTGTATCCAGCCACTTTGCTGAAAGTGTTTATCAGCTGTAGCAGATCTCTGGTGGAGTTTTTCAGGTCACATACTTATACCATCATATCATCTGCAAATAGTGATATTTTTTATTTCTTCCTTTCCAATTTGTATCCCTTTGACCTGCTTTTGTTCTCTGATTACTTTAACTAGAACTTCAAGTACTGTATTGACTTGATGGGGAGAGAGAGGGTACCCTTGTCTAGTCTCTGATTTTAGTGGGAAGGCTTCTCTCCCTTTTGTTTGATATTGGCTACTTGTTTGCTGTATATTGCTTTTACTATGCTTAGGTTTGTTCCTTGAATTCCTGATCTTTTCAAGACTTTTATCATGAAGGGATGTTGAACTTTGTCAAATGCTTTTTCAGCATCTAACAAAATGACCATGTGGTTTTTTTCTTTGAAGATGTTTATGTAGTGGATTACATTGATGGATTTCCGGATATTGAACCATCCCTGCATCCCTGGGATGGAGCCTACTTGATAATGGTGAATGATCATTGTGATGTGTTCTTGGATTCAGTTTGTGAGAATTTTATTGAGTATTTTCACATCGATATTCATAAGGGAAATTGGTCTGAAGTTTTCTTTTATTCTTGGGTCTTCCTGGAGTTTTGGTATCAGTGTAACTGTGGCCTCATAGAGTAAATTGTGTAGTGTTCCTTCCATTTCTATTTTATAGAATAGCTTGAAGTGCATTGGTATTAGGTCTTCTTTGAAAGTCTGATAGAATTCTGCACTGAACCCTTCTTGTCCAGGCCTTTTTTTGGTTAGGAGACTTTTAAAGACTGCTTCTATTTCTTTACTGGTTATAGGACTGTTTTGATGGTTTATCTGTTCCTGATTTAACTTTGGTAATTGGTATTTGTCTAGAAACTTGTCCATTTCCTCCAGATTTTCCACTTTTGTTGCATATAGGCTTTTGTAGTAGGATCTGATAATATTTTTAATTTCCTCAGAGTCTGTTGTTATATTGCCATTTTCATCTCAAATTTTATTAATTTGCACACTGTCTCTGTGCCTTCTAGTTAGTCTGGCTAAGGGTTTATCTATCTTGTTGATTTTTTCAAAGAACCAGCTCCTGGTTTTTTTGATTCTTTGTATAGTTCTTTTAGTTTCCACTTGGTTGATTTCAGCCCTTAATTTGATTATTTCCTGCCTTCTACTCCTCTTTGGTGTATTAGCTTCTTTTTGTTCTAGAATTTTCAGATGTGCTGTTAAGCTGTTAGTACATGCTCTCTCCAGTTTCTTTTGGAGGCATTCAGAGCTATGAGTTTTCCTCTCAACACTGCTTTCATTGTGTCCATAGATTTGGGTAAGATGTACTTTCATTTTCATTAAATTCTAGGAAGTCTTTCATTTCCTTCTTTATTTCTTCCTTGACCATGTTATCATTGAGCAGAGCATTGTTCAGCTTCCATGTGTATGTGGGCTTTGTGTTGTTGTTGTTGCCATTGAAGACCAACCTCAATCTGTAGTGATCTGATAGGAGGCATGGGATTATTTCAGTCTTCTTATATCTGTTGAGGTTTGTTTTGTGACCAATTATATGATCACTTTTGGAGAACATACCATGAGGTGCTGAGAAGTAGGTATATTCTTTTGATGTAGGATGAAATGTTCTATAGATATCTGTTAAGCCCATTTGGCTCATAGCATCTGTGAGTTTCACTATGTCTCTGTTTAGCTTATGTTCCAAGATCTGTCCATTGTGAATAGTGGGGTGTTGAAGTCTCCCACTATTATTGTATGAGGTGCAATATGTGCTTTGAGCTTTAGTAGAGTATGTTTTATGAAAGTGGGAGCCCTTGAATTCAGGGCATGGATGTTCAGAATTGAGAGTTCTTCTTGGTAGATTTTTCCTTTGATAAGTATGAAGTGTCCTTCTTTATCTTTTTTAATAACTTTTGGTTGAAAGTCAATATTATCCCATATTAGAATGGCTACTCCCACCTGTTTCTTGGGGCCATTTGCCTGGAAAATTGTTTTCCAGCCCTTTATTCTGAGGTCGTGTTTGTCTTTAACACAGAGGTGCATTTCCTGGATGCAGCAAAATGCTGGGTCCTGTTTATGGATCCAGTCTATCAGACTATGTCTTTGTATTGGGGAGTTGAGACCATTGATGTTAAGAGATATTAAAGAATAGTGATTGTTGTTTCCTGTTATTTTTGATGTTGTTGATGTGGCTATCTTCTTTTGAGTTTGTTGAAAGATTACTTTCTTGCTCTTTCTTGAGTGTAGTTTCCCTCCTTGAGTTGGCATTTTCCATGTATTATTCTTTGTAGGGCTGGGTTTTTGGAAACATACTGTGCAAATTTGGATTTGTCATAGAATATTTTTGTTTCACTATCTATGATTATTGAGAGTTTTGCTGGGTATAGCAGCCTGGGCTGGCATTTGTGTTCTATTAGAGTCTGTATGAGATCTGCCCAGGATCTTCTAGCTTTCATACCCTCTGGTGAGAAGTCTGATGTAATTCTGATAGGTCTGCCTTTATATGTTACTTGTCCCTTTTCCCTTACTGCTTTTAATATTCTTTCCTTGTTTTGTGTATTTGGTGTTTTGACTATAATATGATGGGATGAATTTCTTTTCTGGTCCAGTCTCTTTGGTGTTCTGTAGGCTTCTTGTATATTTATGTTCATCTCTTTCTTCAGGTTAGGGAAGTTTTCTTCTATAATAATGTTGAAGATATTTACTGGTCCTTTAAGTTGATAATCTTCACTCTCTTCTATACCTATTATCCTCAGGTTCTGTCTTCTCATTGTTTCTTGGATATCCTGGATATTTTGGGTTATGAACTTTTTGCTATTTGCATTTTCTTTGACTGTAATGTTAATGTTTTCTATGGTATCTTCTGCACCTGAGATTCTCTCTTCCATCTCCTGCATTGTGTTGATGATGCTTACATCTATGACTCTTGACTTCTTTCCTAGATTCTCTAACTCCAGAGTTGTCTCCCTTTGTGATTTCTTTATTGTTTCTATTTATGTTTTTAATTCCTGAATGGTTTTGTTCATTTGTTTGATTGTGTTTTCCTGTAATTCTTTAAGGGATTTTTGTGTGTCCTCTTTAAGGGTTTCCAGTTGTTTACTTGTGTTCTCTTGTATTTCTTTAAGGGAGATGTTTATTTCCTTCTTAAAGTCTTCTATCATCCGCTTGATAAGTGATTTTAAGTGTGAGTCTTCCTTTTCTGGTGTGTTGGGGTATCCAAGGCTGGCTGTGGTGGGAGAGCTGAGTTCTGATGAAGCCAAGTAGTTTTGGTTTCTGTTCCTTATGTTCTTGCCCTTGCCTTTTGCCATCTGGTTATCTCTGGTGTTAGCTGGTCCTTCTCTCTGTGACTGTGGCTTGTCTTTCCTTCAGGCCCAGTTGTCAGTATTCCTTGGAGACCAGTTCTCTTTCCCAGCTGTTCCTCAGTCCCCGTGTCTGGAGTCCTCCTGTTGCTGGCTTCACCACAATAGTGGACGGCTAACTTTCTCCCTGTGCTATTTGACTATGGCGGCCTGGTGGCCCAGGCAGACGTCTCCCGCCACAGATGGAAGCGGGCAGGCTCTTACCTCTTGGCTGTTCCTCAGTCCCTCTTGTGTTCTCTTTCTTAATCCATCAAGTCTAGTACATACTCTTGGGTATATGATGCTTCATATTTTTTTATTCCAGGATAATTTTTATTGTGTAAATTTATGTGCATGATAGAAACATAAACAATGAAGCAAGAAATTTTACAGCTGAAATCTTACTTATGTAATTTCATTTTCATAAGGAGATTAAACTGTACTTTATAAATCTTTATTTTCTCCAATACAGAAAATATAACATTATTTTATTGGACAGTCAGTTTTAGTTTTCTTATAGTCTTTATATAATCAAGTATTCAGAATGACTTTCATATATGGTTCACTACATAAGCATACATATTCAAGTGCACAAAGACTGTTTCCCACAGTGTTTAAAATCCCCATTATTGGACAAACATAAACATGGACATTTGTGTTCATATTGTTTTTAAAAAGAAGTTAGTATTACAAAAAAGAGAAGACAATAGAAGGTTTTGCTTCTTACACAATAAATTAGCTATTTGAACTAATTCACTTTCTAGAAGGTCCCCCAACTTCCCACCCCATTCTTTTGGCCCTCTGGGCTTCTCTCCTGACCCCCACATATCTGATCCTGTTCCCCCTGTGTCTTCCTCCTCCCCCTGCCACACAGATTCCTCCCTCACTCTATCTCCTGTAATTATTTCCTTCCTCCTTCAACTGGGATTGAAGCATCCTCACTTGGGCCTTTCTGCTTGTTACACTTACAGTCTGTAGGCTGTATCCTAGGTAGTCTTACTTTTTGGCTAAATATTCACTTATCAGTGCAAACATACTATGTATGTCACTGTGAATCTGTTATCTCACTCGAATATTTTCAAGTTCCATCCACTTGCCTGCAAAACTCATGATGTCCTCATTTTTAATAGCTGAATAGTAAATGAGTAAATGAACCACATTTTCTGTATCCATTCTTCCATTGTGGGACATCTGGGTGGTTTCCAGCTTCTAGCTATTACAAATATGGTTGCTATGAACATAGTGGAGAAACTGTCCTTGTAGTACTGTGGGAGGAATTTTGGGTATGCCCAAGGTCTTATTTATGGTGTCTTTTGCCTTATAGAAGCTTTTCAGTGTGGTCCCATTTATCAATTGTTGATCTTAGAGCTTGAGCCATTGGTGTTCTGTTCAGGAAATTTCCCTCTGTGCCAGTAGTTTGAGGCTCTTTCCCAGTTCCTCTTCTATTAGATTCAGTGTGTACTGGCTAGTTTTGTGTGTCAACTTGACACAAGCTGGAGTTTTCACAGAGAAAGGAGCTTCAGTTGAGAAAAATTCCTCTATGAGATCCAGGTGTAAGGCATTTTCTCAATTAGTGATCAAGGGTGGAGGGCCCCTTGTGGGTGGTACCATCTGTGGGCTGGTAGTCTTAGGTTCTATAAGAAAGCAGGCTGAACAAGCCATGGGAAGCAAGCCAGTAAGCAGCATTCTTCCATGGCCTCTGCATCAGCTCCTGCTCCTTGACCTGCTTGAATTCCAGTCCTGACTTCCTTTCATGATGAACAGCAATTGGAAGTGTAAGCCAGATAAACCCTTTCCTCTCCAACTTGTTTGTTGGTCATGCTGTTTGTGCAGGAATAGAAACCCTGACTAAGACACAGTGTATCTTGTTTTATGTTGAATTCCTTGATCCACAAGGACTTCAGCTTTGTGCAAGGTGATAAATATGGATCTATTTCCATTTTTCTATATGTAGACCTCCAGTTAGACCAGCACCATTTATTGAAGATGCTTTCAAACCATAAATTCCCAATTTGTAGTTAGAAAAAACATGAAGCTGCATTACAAAGGGAGATGAGTGTATCCATCTGGTTATATCAATACAGAGAATGTTTGTATGTTTAGTTGAATAATTTATTTGTTTACATTTTAAATGTTATACCCTTTCCCAGTTTCCCCTCTGCAAAACCCTTATCCCATCCCCCCTTACTCTGCTTCTATGAGGGTGATCCCTCACCCACCCACTCACACCTCACTGCCCTAACATTCCTCTGTACTGGGGCATTAAGCATTCACAGGACCAAGGACTTCACCTCCAATTGATACCAAATAAGGCCCATTCAGCTCCTCAGTTCTTCCCCTAACTCCTTCATTGGAGTCTTTGTGCTCAGTCCAATGGTTGGCTGTCAGCATCCACATTTGCATTGGTCAGGATCTGGCAGATCCTCTCAGGAGACAGCTGTATCAAGCTCCTGTCAACAAGCACTTCTTGACATCAGCAATAGTGTCTGGGTTTGATGTCTGCATACAGGATGGATCTCCAGGTGGGGCAGTCCCTGGATAGCCTTTTCTTCAGTCTTTGCTCCACTCATTGTCCCTGTATGTCCTTTAGACAGGAGCAATTATGGATTAAAATTTTGGAGATGGGTGGGTGGCATCATCCCTCAAGAGGGGGATGCCTAATCTCTGGTTATGGTCTTGACCGCTTCTCACTCCATTTTGTGGATATTTCATCCCCGTGGGGTCATGGGAGGGTCTTGCTTTCCTGGCATCTGGGACTTTCTGGTTGGTACCACCAGTTCCCCATCCCCATTGCTACTTACCTCTGTTCAATTTCCTGACTCACTGTACACCTCCTTCATCTCCTCCCATACCTAATTCTTCCCCTCTTTTTCACCTCCCCCTCCTCTCTTCCTCCAAAGTCCTTCTCACCCTCTGCTTCCCTTGATTATATTATTCCCCCTCCTAAGTAGGACTGAAGTGTCCACTATTTGGTCGTCCTTCCTCTTGAGCTTCATTTAGTCTGTGAGTTGTATTGTGCATATTCCATGCTCTTTGCCTAATATCTACTTATCAGTGAGTACATACCATCTGTGTTCTTTTCTGACTGAGTTACTGCACTCAGGATGATATTTTCTAGATCCATCCATTTGCCAGCAAATTTCGTGAAGTCATTGTTTTTAATAGCTGCGTAGTACACCATTGTGTAGCTGTACCACATTTTCTGTATCCATTCCTCTGTTGAGGGACATCTGGGTTGTTTCCAGCTTCTGGCTGTTATAAATATGACTGCTATGAAAATAATGGAGCATGTCATGTCCTTATTACATGATCGATGGAGTATCTTCTGGGTGTATGCCCAGAAGTGATATAGCTGGGTCCTCAGGTAGTACTATGTCCAATTTTCTGAAGAAATGCCACACTGATTTCCAGAGTGGTTGTACCAGCTTGCAATCCCACCAGCAATGGAGGCATGTTCCTCTTTCTCCACATCCTCAACAGCATCTGCTGTCACCTGAGTTTTTTATCTTAGCCATTCTGACTGGTGTGAGGTAGAATCTCAAGGTTGTTTTGATTTGAATTTCCCAGATGACTAAGGATGTTGAACATTTCTTTAGTTGCTTCTCAGCCATTCAAGTTTCCTCAGTTAACAATTCACTGTTTAGTTCTGTTTCCCCATTTTTTGATAGGGATATTTGGTTCTCTGGACTCTAACTTCTTGAGTTCTTTGTACATCCTGTATGCAGCAAAATGCTGGGTCCTGTTTACATATCCAGTCTGTTAGTTTATGTCTTTTTATTGGGAAATTGAGTCCATTGATGTTAAGAGATATTAAGAAGAAGTGATTGTTGCTTCCTGTTATTATTTTTTTTTTTACAGAAGAAACTATGTTTGTGTAACTATCTTCTTTTGGGTTTGTTGTAAGAAGATTACTTTCTTGCTTTTGCAAGGGTGTAGTTTCCCTCCTTGTGTTGGAATTTTCCAGCTATTATCCTTTGTAGGGCTGAATTTGTGGAAAGATATAGTGTAAATTTTGATTTGTTGTGGAATATCTTGGTTTCTCCATCTATATTAATTGAGAGTCTTGCTGGGTATAGTAGCCTGGGCTGGCATTTGTGTTCTCTTAGGATTTACATGACATCTGCCCAGGATCTTCTAGCTGTCATAGTCTCGGTTGAAAATCTGGTATAATTCTGATAGGTCTACTTTTATATGTTTCTTGACCTTTTACCCTTATTGCTTTTAATATTTTTTTTTTGTACATGTGGTGTTTTGAGTATTATGTGATTGGAGGAATTTCTTTTCTGGTCCAATTATTTGGAGTTCTGTAGGTTTCTTGTATGCTTATGGGCATCCCTTTCTTTAGGTTAGGGAAGTTTTTCTCTAATTCTATTAAAGATATTTACTGGCCTTTTAAGTTCGGAATCTTTACTCTCTTCTATATCTATTATCCTTAGGTTTTGTCTTCTCCTTGTGTCCTGAATTTCCTGGATGTTTTGGGTTAGGAGATTTTTGCATTTTCTTTGACTGTTGTGTCAATGTTTTCTATAGTATCTTCTGCACCTGAGATTCTTCTGTCTCTTGAATTCCATTGGTGATGCTTGTGTCTATGACTCCTGATCTCTTTCTTAGGTTTTCTATCTCCAGGGTTGTCTTCCTTTGTGACTCTTTATTGTTTCCATTTCTGTTTCTGTTTTTAGATCCAGGGTGGTTTTGTTCAATTCCTTCACCTGTTTTGTTGTGTTTTCCTGCAATTCTTTAAGGGATTTTTGTGTTTCCTCTTTAAGGGCTTCTAGCTGTTTACCTGTATTCTCCTGTATTTCTTTAAGGAATTTATTTATGTCCTTCTTAAAGTCCTCTATCATCATCATGAGATGTGGTTTTAAATCAGAGTCTTGCTTTTCTGGTGTGTTGGGGTATCCAGTGCTTGCTGTGGCGGGGGAAATGGGTTCTGGCGATGCCAAGTAGCCTTGGTTTCTATTGCTTAGGTTCTTGTACTTGCCTCTCGCTATTTGGTTGTCTCTAGTGTTATCTGGTCTTGCTGTCTCTGACTGTGGCTTGTGCCTCCTGTAAGCCTGTGTGTCAGCACTTCTGGGAGACTAGCTCTCTCTGGGTAGAACTTGGGTATGGAGAGCTATGGCACAGGGTCAGCTCCAAGGCACAAACAGAAACATGGAGGATCCTGTCCCGGGCTATTCCTCGATTCCTGTGTCCTGATGGCTCTGGGCAGGTCGATCCTGGGCCAGGAATTTGAGCAGAACTGGTGGTCTCACCTGTGCTCTCAGGTGTGTCAGCAATCCTGGGAAACCAGCTCTCTCCCAGCAGGATTTGGGTACAGAGATCTGTGGCACAGGGTCAGCTCCAGGCAGAGATGGATCCATTTGTGTTTTTAATAGTGTTGGTTATAAAATATTAATTGCTTTATAAGCCATCTAGATATCATGAAAATATTATCAATTTCATAGTTAGAATACAATAATTATGTTTTATTTTTGATCCTGCTTCAACATTTAAAGCTATAACCTTGTTGAAAATCCTGTAGCACACCATCTTTGCAGCTTTGCCTGCTGTATTCCTCTCCTTCTCTGCTTTATCTTATGAAAGTCACAAATGTGTCACGTTCTATCTTCATGAGTTAGTATCTTATCTTTACATTTGCATTATCAACCCAACCATATTACATTGATCATGTTGCTATTTGACTTTTACATAGATGGTGTCTAGTTGTACTGTGAACCTACCTAATGTTTCTAGGAGTGATTCATTACCTTATTTATAAAATTTGAACTTTGTGCAGACTCTAGAGCTATTGTTAGTCCATAAAAACACTTTGAGAAAAAAATTTAAAGCAAATTATTTATACAGACTTGAGGCAACTAGAATAATGGCTCCAACTTCCATATTTTACAAACCAAATTGTGCTTCTTAACAAATAAGGAGAAGTCTAGCTATAAATGACTTAAAAAATAAAGGATCTATTGAACTCAGATACAAAGAGACTCATTGTAACCCAGTATTGATATAGTGAAGGATATGTAAAGCATTAGAGTCAAGTGCCTATCAACATTCTTACTATATTTAGTGTGTAAGCTTTCTTTGAATAAATGCATATCTGTATCTCCAGGTAAGATGAAAACCAAATCTTTCTTTACATGTGTTTTAATTGGAATAGACAACAAACAAAATTAGCTTCTCTTCATAATTTCTATAACCTTATTATGCATTACACACACACACACACACACACACACACACACAAGAACATAATCATGGGAATTCAATTTTGACAAACAGGATAAATAAGTTTGGAAAATGAAGTTTAGACCATCCACACCACAATCTCTGAAATGCTATTATAGTTTTTACCACTGATGAACTTTCTAGATTATGTTATCAAAATTATAGATTTGTCTAATATTGTACACTCAATTGTAGTTGATTGAGCAATGATAATATTTATCAGATAATTATATCAAACCATTCTTAGGAAAATGGCAATCAGCTATTGAACTATATACTCAAACACCTGGCATTATTGGTGACTGATCTGGTTTTTGGTGGGACAGAGACTATAAGCTCAATATGAGATTTGCTCTCCTCCTCTTGAAGTACCTACACATCACAAGTAAGGGCATAGGTGATGAAGCACAGCATTACTAGAAGATGCTGGGAAAATGCAGCTTGTGTCCTGCACATTGTTATTCAAAATATCAGTATTTAACTTTTTGTTCCATTGGCTTTAATGAGAATGATGACTGAATGAAATGAAGAGACATTAGCTGCTGAAAAAGCCATCAAGGCTAGTCCTTTGTCTGAGTTCTCTGGCAGGTGATCTGTGGTAAACACCTTGAGCATATATTGGGTCATGGTTGCATAATGTTTTCTTCCCCAAATTCAGGCCTTCAGAGCAGATGAATACTTGCAGGTGCTTTCTTCATTGTGATAAATCTAATTCTACCCTAGAATTAGATAAGAAAAAAATCTCAGCTCATTAAAACATAAAATAAAGTTTAGTATGTAATGTTTTCCTGGGAAATGTTTTATTCTGTGAAGCATTTTAATGTTTTTGGTTCATTATAAATGTATTGCCATTGATGTCAAGGTTATGATGTCAAATTCCTAGAATAGAGAATCATGTTCCATAAAAATTCTGATGAACTATATTTTTGCAAATATACCACAAAGTTTCATTTTACAAATAACATTATCGATTTACAAGCAGTGCAGAGAGAAAGCTACCTGCCCACTTGTGCTGAGGAGCCAGCGGGAGGTGGGCTCCAGACACAGGGACTGAGGAAAAGCCAGGAGGTAAGAGCCTGCCTGCTTCCACCTGTGGCCAGAAACCCTGCCTGGCCCACCAGGCCTCCATATACAAGCAGTGCAGAGAGAAAACTACCTGGCCACTTGTGCTGAGGAGCCAGCTGGAGGCAGGCTCCAGACGCAGGATCTGAAGAACAGCTGGAAGAGAGAAGTGGTCTCCCAGGATTATTGTCATCTGAGCTTGAAGGAAAGACAAACCACAGTCAGAGAGAGAAAGACCAGCTAACACCAGAGATAACCAGATGGCAAAAGGCAAGGGCAAGAACATAAGGAACAGAAACCAAGAATACTTGGCTTCATCAGAACCCAGCTTTCCCACCACAGCCAGCCCTGGATACCCCAACACACCAGAAAAGGAAGACTCACACTTAAAATCACTTATCAAGAGGATGATAGAAGATTTTAAGAAGGAAATAAACAACTCCCTTAAAGAAATACAAGAGAACACAAGTAAACAACTGGAAACCCTTAAAGAGGACACACAAAAATCCCTTAAAGAATTACAGGAAAACACAAACAAATGAACAAAACCATTCAGGAATTAAAAACATAAATAGAAACAATAAAGAAACCACAAAAGGAGACAACCTTGGTGTTAGAGAACATAGGAAAGAAATCAGGAGTCATAGATGCAAACATCACCAACAGAATACAAGAGATGGAAGAGAGAATCTCAGGTGCGGAAGATACCATAGAAAACATGGACACAACAGTCAAAGAAAACACAAAATGCAAAAAGCTCCTAACCCAAAACATCCAAGATATCCAGGATGCAATGAGAAGACAGAACCTGAGGATAATAAGCATAGAAGAGAGTGAAGACTCCCAACTTAAAGGACCAGTAAATATCTTCAACAAAATTATAGAAGAAAACTTCCCTAACCTGAAGAAAGAGATGAACATAAGCATACAAGAAGCCTATAGAACACCAAATAGACTGGACCAGAAAAGAAATTCTGCCCGTCACATTATAGTCAAAACACCAAATACACAAAACATGGAAAGAATATTAAAAGCAGTAAGGGAAAAGGGACAAATAACATATAAAGGCAGACCTATCAGAATTATACCAGACTTTTCACCAGAGACTATGAAAGCTAGAAGATCCTGGGCAGATCTCATACAGACTCTAAAAGAACACAAATGCCAGCCCAGGCTGCTATACCCAGCAAAACTCTCAATAATCATAGATGGTGAAACCAAAATATTCTACGACAAATCCAAATTTGCACAGTATGTCTCCACAAACCCAGCCCTACAAAGAATAATACATGGGAATCACCAACTCAAGGAAGGAAACTACACTCAAGAAAGAGCAAGAAAGTAATCTTTCAACAAACTCAAAAGAAGATAGCCACATCAACAACATCAAAAATAACAGGAAACAACAATCACTATTCTTTAATATCTCTTAACATCAATGGTCTCAACTCCCCAATACAAAGACATAGACTGACAGACTGGATCCATAAACAGGACCCAGCATTTTGCTGCATCCAGGAAACGCACCTCCATGTTAGAGACAAACACTACCTCAGAGTAAAGGGCTGGAAAACAATTTTCCAGGCAAATGGTCCCAAGAAACAGGTGGGAGTAGCCATTCTAATATCAGATAAAATTGACTTTCAACCAAAATTCATCAAAAAAGATGAGGATGGACACTTCATACTTATCAAAGGAAAAATCTACCAAGAAGAACTCTCAATTCTGAACATATATGCCCCGAATGCAAGAGCTCCCACTTTCATAAAAGAAACTCTACTAAAGCTCAAAGCATACATTGTACCTCACACAATAATAGTGGGATACTTAGTAATAGTAAGTGATTTCCGTCTGTCTCATTAAAAATGGGCCAAAAGTTGACTAAAGAAGCAGTCTTTATTAAAGACTTAAAGAGTTCACTCAGAGAGAGAGAAGTTTGAGTAAAAAAGAAAGATTTAATTAAATTCTTCATTTTTATAGATGAGGCCTGTTCCTGGTTCATAGTAAATGGGCCAGAAATTCACCGGGGGAAATACCAAAAGGTTGAAAGGGATCTTAATGAGAAATTGAATCGTGAGGGACCCGATGCCATCCCCGCCACTGTCTTTTCATATTGGGGCTTGATCCAAGATATAGTTGAAGCTGCGTCCTCTGATCCAGACAAGCAACAATTACTGTCAGTTGTGGAGTATTGTCTCCGCCTTCTTTCCCTTGCAGGGTCTTTGGCCTCCCTCCCAAATAAACAATCTGACACCCAGGTCCCTACTAAGTCTCCCTCTGTAATTATAGATATGTCCAGGTCCTCACAGTCAGATATCCCTTCCTTGGAATCCAAGACTTTGGGAGCAGAGCCCCCCCCCCTCCAAAGCTCCTTTATCCATCCCTTCCGAGAAACGACCTTCCTCCATTTAGTGGACTTTCCTCTAAAGTTCCCGATATCAAGACAGGTACTCCCTCTCAGATCCAAATAAGAAATAAAATAAACCACCCTCCCCTCCCCCTCTTTCCCAGGATCAGCCTCCTCTTTTTCTCCCCCGAGATACCTTGACATTTTTGATCGTGGTCCGAGATCTGGATAATGATCCTTTAGATCCTGATGAAGCCTCGACCCTAGAGGACAAGGCAGCTCGCTACCATAACCCTTACTGGCCACCTCGGCCTCAGCTCCCCCCCAAAGACCTCTTCCTTATGCTCCTCATCAATTTTGTGCCCTCGCACTGTTATCTCCTCCTTTTCCTAGTTCATCTCTCCTTGAGTCCAAAAGACAACTCTATGCACAGATCGGTGAACTTAAGGAAGTCCTAAAGCTCTAAAAACAGTTTGCTCAACTTTCAATGGAGCTTGCCTCTTTACAATCAACTCTTCATGAGACTGTCCTCGCTCCAGTTTCTAGACCGCCATATAAGCCTTCCCCCAGTTCCAAAACTCCTGAAAGGGCCCGAGGATCCCATAGTGTTTCTTTAGCCTTTCCCGTGGTTACACGTTCCTCCAGGGCACCTGAGCACCCATCCTCTACCGCTTTTAACCCCTCTGAGGATGCACCAAGCGACCCTGACGGTGAGGGGGAGGGAGCCCGAGAAAGCAAAAGTGAGGACTAACCGCCGGCACAAGCTATTGAGCACAGCGAGTTCCATAAGATACATTTTAAAAATCTAAAAGAATTAAATGCTGCCGTCAGAACCTACGGACCTAATGCTCCTTTCACCCTTTCTGTTCTTGACTCTCTGTCTTGGGGCAGCTATCAGCTCCCAGGAGAATGGATTCGTGTGGTTCAGGCAGTCCTCACTCTCGGCCAATTTCTAACTTGGAAGGCAGACTTTATCGATTGCTGTCAAGCTGCCGCTGCTACCAACTTACAGTCTCCACAGTCACCTTCTGTGACACGGACCCTGGACAAGCTCAGTGGCCAGGGAAAGTATTCAGCAGAGGCCCAGCAGCAGCGCCTCCCCCTCAGGCTCTTGGCTCTGGCAGCCAACGCCGCTCTCAGTGCTTGGCAGGCCCTTCCGGCCGTGGGCTCGGCACTCATCCCTCTGACTAGGGTTGCTTGGGGGACCCAAGAAGATTACAGTGAGTTTGTGAGCCGCCTCCTAGAGGCTGCTTCAGATGCAGCCAGGCAGGCCACTTTGCCGACCAGTGCCCCAATGCCCCAAGGTCGGTCAACTCTCCCCAGGCTTCCTTGGGCCCCCTTGGCAGGCCCCCTTGGCAGGCTCCTTGGCAGGCGGTCTATGTGCTGCCCTTAAAGAGGAATGCTGCTTTTATGCAGACAAGATGGGGTTAGTTGATGATAGCATAGAAAAAAATAAAAAAGAGCTTAGAGGATAGAAATAGAAAGAGAGAACAAGCTGAGGCTTGGTATCAAAACTGGTTCTCCACCTCTCCCTGGCTTTCTACATTACTCCCTAGCCTCCTGGGACCCCTTGTGGGCCTCCTACTACTTTTGACATTTGGCCCTTGGGATTTTAACAAACTAACTAACTTTGTTAAGTCACAGATTGATTCTGCCCTCCAGAAGCCAGTTGTTGTTCATTACCATCGACTTAGTGCCCAAGAATTCACCGAGGACCTCCCCCCTGGCGCTTCATCTGGCGGCCTACAGTTTTCAGCCCTAGCGACAGAGACTCCCTGGTATGTGGAGGCTCTCCTAAACAGCTTTCCGGCTCCTGACAATCCATAGCCAACAGAGGTAGCTTTGGGCCATAAGCTGTGGAAGAGCCATGACGGGAATATTGTAGTGCCATGACTCTCACGCATGCCCTTAAAGGCTGCAGGGTAACCCCATGACGGGATTAGTGTGGATCTATCACCTGGGTGCACATCTATACCATAAAGAACGATGCTGGGGATGGGGGCCATCCACATAGCCTGAGACAGGGTCCCTGCTCTAATAAGGCTAACATAAAAATCGGGCATGAGTCATGGATGCCCACTACATAGCCTAAGACAGGACTTCCACCGACCATTCTTAGCCGCTCCTCAATTACTGTAAAAGAAAGGGGGAGATGTCGGAAGCCAGGGCCTCCACACCACCCTTGGGAACCTGACCTTTAAACAGCCTTAAGCAAGTTTCTGAGTTTGTACAGCCTTAAAACAAGTCTCTGAGAACCAGCCATGTTTATGCAAGATTAGCCGTCCTTGCATCTCCGGAGGACAGGCTGACCGAAAAATGTTCAGACATCAGACAGTAGCTGAGCCATAACAACGGGAGGACCGCAAGCCTCCTCTCCCCCCCTCCCCTTGCCTATGATTTTTGCTTTATAAAATCTGCTTGTGTTAATAAAAAATAGACCTTGACAAAACTTTGCTTGGTCTCGCTCCTTTCTCTCGCCCGTTTTCCTTTCAGGCTTGGTCCCCCTAGATCCCACGAATAACGAGGGATGGGACACATAGGTACTCACAGAGATTGTAGATGCAAGATGCACTCACAGTCTGCATGGGTCTGCACTAGGGGCTCTGAAATACATTATGGTTGTTTGGCTTTATTCCAGTAGTGACTCTAACATTGTGAGTGGAGTGTGTCTCTCTTTTCCCTGTGCTTGGCTCACATTTCCTCTTAGTAAGTTTCCTCATCCTGTTTTGGTATGAGGGCTTTTACCTACTCTTATTAGATCTTGTTGTGACATGTTATCCTTGGGAGGCCAGTTTTGGGTTTTGGGGGTGTTTGTTTTTTTGTTTGTGTGAAGAGGCCATGGATCAGAATGGGAGAAGTAGAGGGAGAAGAGGATCCTGTCTGGATGCGTTGTATGATAGAAAAATAAACCCAAAGAAAAGCTAAGAAAGGGAGGATCTGGTGCTTCCTACCCTGCATGATTAATTCCTTTACTCTTACAAATAGTCCCCCTTCTGTTTGTGTGTATGCATGTGTGTTTATACACATAAATTTTATGTGTGAAATCGGACTCTTCCATCCATGGCAGGTAAGACCTCAATCTATATCTGAATTAATTCTTGAGAGAAAATAAGTAATATTTTTCTTTCTAGACTTTGCTTGTTTACCAGCATGAATGACTTCCTGTTTGCATCACATAGGAAACAAGTCTCCATTTGAAACCATGACCCATGTGACTTATGAAAATCAGTTGACAAACTAGAGGAACAGTTGAGACAAACTTGCAGGGAAAAAAAAGAGTCATCAGCATTAGCAACAAATACACAATGCTGGCTTCAAATGTCCCCGAAGACACCTTACTTACACCACTCTGACTAATCCCAGACTCCTCCTCCCTGTTCCTTGAATTGTCTGTTGAAATGTCCCTACTAATCTTTGTACTTCCTCTATGGAGGAAAAGGTGAACAATGTTTGATCACTCCAATATATTTGTACATTGATTTCTCTGCTGTGTGTTGTTTGCAGGGAACAGCAGTATTAGCATCACTGACATCAGTGCTGCATGACAGTAAGGAGTTTCCCAACCCAGAGATGTTTGACCCTGGCCACTTTCTAGATGGGAATGGAAATTTTAAGAAAAGTGACTACTTGGTGCCTTTCTCAGCAGGTAATAGAAACTCATTCCCAGGGCTCCAGTGACATGAAGATCTATGGACACTTATACAGTGGCTCCCAATTGCTGGTAGACTTGCAATTTCTGCATGATCAGCAGCATTACTCACTGCTCTAGCATCCCTCTACACTGGGACATCAAGCCTCCATGGGACCAAGGGCCTCCCCTGCCACTGCTGTCAGATAAGGCAATCCTCTGCTTCATATGTAGCTGGAGCCATGGACCAATCCACTGATACTCTTTGAATGATGGATTTCTACCTGCCATAAATGATACAAAACATAAATGATAGACAGCAGAAAAAAAGAATATTATTTTAGATCTCATTTTTTATTGTTTTCGTTTCATACACATATACTAGGCCTTTGATCAAAACCACCCCAATATTTCAACGAAGCCATCACATGTCCATAACACATGACCAGCACAATTGTTTTTCCAACTTCATACACCTTTTTTAAACTATTGAGTGCACTATTTCCTGCTACTATGTTTATGTTTACTCTGTTTATTAATGACAACCTCTGGAGAATAAGTAACCCACAGATGGCCACATTGATGAATAAAACTGGCTTTCCCTCTCTTAGTAGCCTGCAGCTCCAGTAACTCTTCATTAGGAGTGAGGTTTTGTGAGCACATTCCCAGTCATTGCTGGAACTTGCTGGATGGTGTTTTGACATTCTTACACACGTAATAAAGGGCTTGATAGATGGCTCAGCATTTAAGAGAACAAGGAGCTTTTGCCATGAACCTGAGTTGAATGCCCAGCAACAACCTTGGGTGATAACAATCACCTGTATTTTCTATTCCAGGAGATATCCAGACATCTTCTGAACTCCCTAAATAGTTAACTTTGGTATTCACTCACCCTCACAGGCAAACACTATACACATTTATTTATAGAAATAAGTAATGAAACACAGATACACAGTACTTTCTAGGTCCAGATGTAAGAAACTTCAGGTCACCATAAGATCATAGAAATCTTGTGATTATGTAAGAAAACTATGCTAGGATCATGGGCATCCCTGATGCTCCACCAATGAGGATGCTTTTTTATGAATATCACATCTCTGTACCTAAAATGTATGACTATTGACATGGATGTGTCTTGATTGATCAAGTGATTTTGATAATAAACTCATAACATGACTCCTTCAGCCTGTTTGCTTTTGTGCCAATATCATCCTGATTTTATTACTATAGTACAATTTGAGGTTAGTGATTTATCTCTGTCCATTTTTTATCATTCCATATTGTTTTATATCATGGCTTTTTTGTGTTTCTTTTATATCAATATCTTCATTGGAATGGGATTTTAATGAGGATGGTGCTGAATCTGTAGATTGCTTTTGGTTGGATATCCATTTTTCATGCTATTAATCCCGCTGATCTGTGAGCATTGAGCATTAGGGATCTTTCCATCTTCTGATTTCGACTTCAAATTATTTCATCAATATCTTTACATTTTTTGGCTTTTAAGTCTTTTACATGCTTGCTTAGAGTTTCCCTAAGATATGATTTTGGTTGTTAATATTGTGAAAGGTGTTGTTGCTCTGAGTTCTCTCTCAGTTTTGTTGTCAATTGTATATAGAAAGCCTGTTGATTTTTTGTGTTAATTTTGCATCCTTATACTTTCCATAAAGAGATATCAGCTGTTGAAGTTACCTAGTGGAGATTTTAGGGTTGTATAGATACAATCATCATCTACAATTAAGAATATTTTGAAATATTCCTTTCCTATTTGTGCTGCCTTGATCCCCTCCAATTGTCTCATTACTCTAGCTTAGACTCAAATACTATATTGAATAAAGGTGGAGATAATGGAAATCCTTTTTTGTTCCTCATTTTAGTAAAAATGCTTTAAGACTTTCTGTTTAGGTTGATTTGGGATGTGGGTTTGCTCTAAAATAACTTTTATTATGTTGACAAAAGTTCCTTCCAGCTCTAATCTCACCAGGACTTTTCTCATGAAGGAATGCTGTGTTTAGGCAAAAGGCTCTTTTAATGAGATGACCATGGTGTCTTTTAGTACGTTTATATTGTGAATCACACTGATTTATGTGCGAATCACACTGATTTATGTGTGAATCACACTGTTTTATGTGTTCAGCCATCCTTTCACCTCTGTGATCTTTTCTAGTATTCGGTTTGCAAGTATTTTTACTGAGAACTTTTACATCTATGGGTGTAAGATAATTTAGTTTGTAATTTTCTTTTATTTGGGGGTCTTTAGGTGGTTCAGGTGTCTGGATAATTGTGACCTTATAACATGAATCAGGAAGTTCCTTTTGTTTTTCTGTTTTGATGAATAATTTTAGGATTATTGGCCTTAGTTTTCATTGAAGCTGGTAGAATTCTTTGCTGAATCTCTCTGATGCTGAGCTTGTCTGGGTTAGAAGACGTTTAATTACTGCGTCTCTTTCACTGTGAGTAATAAGTCTGAAGCTTGATTTAACTTTTGTAAGTGGTAAACATCAAGAACTTATAACTTTCTCTTAGTTTTTCCAACTGGTGGGGTACAAATTTTTACAGAATTCCTTTCTAATTCTCTGGACTTCCTCACTGTTCTCAAATCCCATTTTCAACTCTAATTTTATTAACTTGGATTTTCTCTCTCACGAGCGCGCGCGCGTGTGTGTGTGTGTGTGTGTGTGTGTGTATGTGTGTGTTTATTTTCACACCCCAGATTTTATCCCCCTCCCCCAGTCCACCCTCCCGACTGTTCTGCATCTCATACCTCCTCCCCAACCCCTGTCTCCATGACGATGGACCCAAGACCCACCACCCACCCAATCAGACCTCTAAACTTGCTAGGGCTTCCATTCTCTTGAGGGTTAGGTGCATGTTCTCTGACTAAACCCAGATGCGGAAGTCCTCTGCTGTATATGTGTTGGGGGCCTCATATCAGCTGGTGTATGCTGCCTGGTTGGTGGTTCAGTGTTTGAGAGCTCTCAGGGGTCCAGGTTAATTGAGACTGCTGGTCCTCCTACAGGGTTGCCCTCCTCCTCAGCTTCTTCCAACCTTTCCCTAATTCAACCACAGGGGTCAGCAGCTTTTGTCCATTGGTTGGGTGTAAATATCTGCATCTGACTCTTTCAGCTGCTTGTTGGGTCTTTCAGAGGGCAATCATGATAGGCCCCTTTTTGTAAGCACTGCATAGCCTCAGTAATAGTGTCAGGCCTTGGGACCTCCCCTTGAGCTGGATCCCACTTTGGGCCTGTCACTGGACCTTCTTTTCCTCGGGCTTCTCTCCATTTTCGTCCCTGCAGTTCTTTCAGACAGGAACAATTATGGGTCAGGGTTTTGACTGTGGGATGGCAACCCCCTCCCTCACTTGATGCCTTCCTGCTGGAGGTGAGCTCCATAAGCTCCCTCTCCGTACTGTAAGGCATTTTATCTAAGGTCCCTCCCTCTCTTTGAGCCTTGAGAGTCTCTTATCTCCTAGGTCACTGGTGCATTCTGGAGGGTCCCCCTAACCTCCTACCACCCAAGGTCTGTTTCCATTTTTTCTGCTGGCCCTCAGGGCTTCAGTCCTTTTCCCTCACCCAATACCAGATCAGGTTCCCCTCTCCCTCCCTACCCACCTCCATCCACTTTCCCTCTCAGGTCCCTCCCTCCCTCCCTCTCCACTTGTGATTGCTTTCTTCTCCCTCCCAAGTAGGACTGAGGAGTCCTCTTTGGGCCCTTCAGCTTATTGATCTTTTTTAATTCTGAGGACTGTATCTTGGGTATTCTGTACAGATGCTTAACACAGTTCCAGCAAAGCTGAGCAGATCGCTACAATCTCTGTCCTTCTGTCTTTCACTGTTGGGTTCTGGTCTCTGCATGTTGCATTCTTGAGAAGATTCTACATTATGATTTTGTGTATTTTTCTGAGAAAATTATGTCTGAGTCTTTTTAGGAAAATTCTAAAATTAACTATCTGGTCACTATTTGGAAGTCTTCCTTATGCTCTGGAGATTATTAATCACAAAGTTGGATAAGGCCATTACTCCAGGAACCTTCTTTGGGGATCTCCACCTGGGCAAATTCAAACAGTATAATTGGTGCAGGCTGAACCGAGAGAACTGACAAACTCTGACTGTCCAGGAGAATAGGTTACAGATTGATTCATTCTCTCTCTCTCTCTCTCTCTCTCTCTCTCTCTCTCTCTCTCTCTC